>CM077155.1:156812539-157208370 GCA_039583875.1 Platanthera guangdongensis | reverse complement strand
AGAAATGGAGGGGGTGAATGTGAGGCTGAAGGTGGAGAATCAGAACCTCAGCCGCGAGGCCCGCCGCCAGGCGGAGATCTTGTTCCCGGCCAGCGATGTCGACCCTACCATCACCTATAAGAGGTCGAGGATCTTTGGCGAAGCCAACCTCGCCAAGAGGCTGCGGATCAACTCCATCCAGGCCGCCAAATGCACCCTCCAGATGATGAAGGACACTGGGGTGCTGGTGGAGGGGTGCGAGGAGATCTCAGCCAAGGACCTAATGTCGAGCTTGTTCCCGGCGACGCCGCCCAGCGAGAAGGAGGGCAGCTTAGATGCGCTCTTTGGGAAAAGCTTCCAGGACCCATCCGGCGGAGGGGAGGACCACCAATCTAGCGGGGGAGGAGAGGACTAATGTATATATTCTGTAATCTCGCCGAGGCGAGTTCAGCCTGTAAATGTCATTACTTAATGAAAAAACATTTTTGGTACCTTCTATGCTCACTGTAACTATATCACTATATATATATTTTTTATCCTTTGTTAGATTTCCCTGTCGTGCCATGTTTGTCTGCGAGCACTTCCCCCAGCGACCTCGCATAGATGGCATTGTGAGTAGGATAGCCATTAAGACTCGCCCTGAGAGTACATTTTTAGAGCTCTCCCATTCTTAGGACTCGCCCTAGCTCGCACGCGAGCAGCCCATAACCTTTTTTTAAAAAAAAATGAGACCAAATTCTCTAAGATTTTCCCAGTAAAATATAGCGGGGGGCAAGGCGTCCTGGCGGGATTCGTCTTCCTTTGGCGAGGTCCAAGGGACTGGCTCGCCGCTCTTCTGCCGAGGCCGATCTAAACTGCGAGCCCGAGCTCGCCTATGCCGAGCTCTGCTCCCTTATCCTTAGAAGGGCCAAGCTTGTTAGGCACTGCCTGGGGAGCGTAGGGCTTCCCTGAGTGACCTCCAGCCCTATCAGCAAGATGAGAGCCTGACAGCAGGATCTGGTTGAGGTCTAAGGATGATACCGAGTGACTTCCAGCCCTACCAGCTAGATGAGAGCCTGACAGCGGGATCTGCTCGGCGTCCAAGGCTGACTCCATCGAGTGACTTCCAGCCCTGCTAACTAGGTGAGATCCTGACAACGGGATCTGCTCGAGGTCTAAGGATGACACCGAGTGACTTCCAGCCCTGCCAGCTAGGTGAGAGCCTGACAGCAGGATCTGCTTGGGGTCCAAGGCTGACTCCATCGAGTGACTTCCAGCCCTGCCAGCTAGGTGAGAGCCTGACAGCGGGATCTGCTCGTGGTCTAAGGATGACACCGAGTGACTTCCAGTCCTTCCAGTTAGGTGAGAGCCTGATAGCGAGATCTGCTCGGGATCTAAGGCTGACTCCATCGAGTGATTTCCAGCCCTGCCAGCTAAGTGAGAGCCTAACAGCGGGATTTGCTCGAGGTCTAAGGATGACACCGAGTGACTTCCAGCCCTGCCAGCTAGGTGAGAGCCTGATAGCGGGATTTTCTCGGGGTCCAAGGCTTACTCCATCGAGTGACTTCTAGCCCTGCCAGCTAGGTGAGAGCCTGACAGCGGGATCTGCTCGAGGTCTAAGGATGATATCGAGTGACTTCCAGCCTGCCAGTTGGGTGAGAGCCTGACAGCGGGATCTGCTCGAGATCCAAGGCTGACTCTATCGAGTGACTTCCAGCCCTGCAAGCTAGGTGAGAGCCTAATAGCGGGATCTGCTTGAGGTCTAAGGATGACACCGAGTGGCTTCTAGCCCTGCCAGCTAGGTGAGATCCTGACAGCGGGATCTGCTCGGGGTCCAAGGCTGACTCCATCGAGTGACTTCCAGCCCTGCAAGCTAGGTGAGAGCCTGATAGCGGGATCTGCTCGAGGTCTAAGGATGACACCGAGTGACTTCCAGCCCTGCCAGATAGGTGAGAGCCTGACAGCGGGATCTGCTTGGGGTCCAAGGCTGACTCCATCGAGTGACTTCTAGTCCTGCCAGCTAGGTGAGAGCCTGACAGCGGGATCTGCTCGAGGTCTAAGGATGGCACCGAGTGACTTCCAGCCCTGCCAGCTAGGTGAGAGCCTGACAGCGGGATCTGCTCGAGGTCCAAGGTTGACTCCATCGAGTGACTTCCAGCCCTGCCAGCTAGGTGAGATCCTGACAGCAGGATCTGCTCGAGGTCTAAGGATGACACCGAGTGACTTTTATCCCTGCCAACTAGGTGAGAGCCTGACAGCGGGATCTGCTCAGGGTCCAAGGCTGACTCCATCGAGTGACTTCCAGCCCTGCCAGCTAGGTGAGAGCCTGACAGTGGGATCTGATAGAGGTCTAAGGATGACACCGAGTGACTTCCAGCCCTGTCAGCTAGGTGAGAGCCTGACAGCGGGATCTGCTCGAGGTCCAAGGCTGACTCCATCGAGTGACTTCCAGCACTGCCAGCTAGGTGATAGCCTGACAACGGGATCTGCTCGAGGTCTAAGTATGACACCGAGTGACTTCCAGCCATGCCAGCTAGGTGAGAGCCTAACAGCGAGATCTGCTCGGGGTCCAAGGCTGACTGCATCGAGTGACTTCCAGCCCTGCCAGCTAGGTGAGAGCCTGACAGGAGGATCTGCTTGAGGTATAAGGATGACACCGAGTGACTTACAGCCCTGCCAGCTAGGTGAGATCCTGACAGCGGGATCTTCTCGGGGTCCAAGGATGACTCCATCGAGTGACTTCCAGCCCTTCCAGCTAGGTGAGAGCCTGACAGCGGGATCTGCTCAATGTCTAAGGATGACACCAAGTGACTTCCAGCCCTGCTAGCTAGGTGAGAGCCTGACAGCGGGATCTGCTCGCGGTCCAAGGCTGACTCCATCGAGTGACTTCCAGCCCTGCCAGCAAGGTAAGAGCCTGACAGCGGGATCTGCTCGGGGTCCTAATCCACTTCACTTCTTCATGCAAACCTATTGTGACAGCATCGGCGTGTTAAAGAACTTTTATTAAAAGTCAAAGCACCACTTACATGTTTCAAGGAAAAAATCATTTTAAGTCATCACCACTCTAGGTGAGACTTAGGGTCTCGCCCTCCATATTTTGGAGTCGGTACCCCCTGATCTTAAAGCTTCTTTTACAATAAATGGACCTTCCCAACTGGGGTTGAGCTTCTCCATGGTTGTCGACCTCCCTGCTGCATCCACCTTCTTCAGCACCAAGTCCCCCTCCACAAATTGCTTGACTTTGATGTGCTTGTCAAAATACTTGGCCATCCTCCTCTTCACCTCTTCTTGTCGGACGGCGGAAAGGTCCCACAGTTCTTCCACCATGTCAAGGGAGAGCCGCAGCTCCTCCTCGTTCTCAGCCTGCCATTCTTCCCTGCCTTCCCTGGCCGCAACAACTCGAGGTGTTTGAACTTCAAATTCCACGGGGAGCACTGCCTCGCACCCATGAGAGAGCTTGAAGGGGGTCTCTCCGGTAGCTGTGTTAGGGGTGGTCCTCAAGGCCCAGAGAACCACGGGAAGCTATTCCACCCAGCTCTCCTTCAGATTTTCCACTTTCTTTTTTAGGAGGTTAACAATGATCTTGTTCGCGGCCTCCACCTGCCCATTGCTCCTGGGGTGGTGGACTGAGGCGAACCTGAGGTCGATCCAAAGCTGCTCGCAGAAAATGGTAAACTCCGCGCTGGCGAACTTGGGCCCATTGTCCGTGACAATGGCCTGAGGCAGCCCATGACGGCAGATGATCTCCCCTCATACGAAGTTCCTGACGACCTGGGAAGTCACCTTGGCTTGCGCCTTTACTTCTAACCATTTGGAGAAATAATCGATCATGACCAGTAGGAACCTTCTCTTCCAACTGACCTGGAGGAATGGTCCAACCAAATCCATTCCCCAAATGGCAAAGGGCCAGTGGGCTGTGATACTTTTGAGTCGCTGAGCCGGCTGTAGCTGGAGGGGAGCAAACAGCTGGCATTTATGGCACCTTCTTGCGAACTCTGTGGCATCACGGCCCAGGGTGGGCCAGAAGTACCCCTGCCTGACAATCCTTCCTTCCAGGGTCCGACTCCCGGAGTGACTCCCATACGCCCCGGAGTGGACTTCTTCCAAGATTCTTTGTACTTTCCCCTAGGCCATGCAACGAGACAACATCCCCGAGAGAGTCTTCCTGTACAACTGCCCGTCCTGGAGGAGATAGTACGTCGACTTGTGCCTGAGCTTCTTCTTGTCTACCCCCTCCGGATACTCTCCCATGGAAAGGAAAGTTACGACCGGGTCCATCCATGAAGGTCGATGGTCTATCTCCATAAGCTCCCCCTCTTCGAAGGAAGGGCGGAACAAGTCAGTGATGGTACCCCCCACCCAGGGACCATGCTTCGCTAGCTGATCGACCCGCTCATTCTCCTCCCGGGGTACGTGCTGGATGGAAAAAGTTTGGAACGTGCCAATGACCCCTTTACTTTGGCTAAATATAGCCGCAGGGTAGGCTCTCTTGCCTCGAACTCCCCGTCTATCTGGGAAGCTACTACCATGGAGTCAGTAAGGACCTCCACGTCCAACACCCACAGCTCCCTGGCCAGGCACAGCCCCTCTATCACAGCCTCATACTCGGCCTGATTGTTGGTGATGGGAAAATGCACCACCACTGTCTGCTCAATTCTAGTCCCTTGGGGGCTCTCCAGGATCACCCCCACTCCTAGGGAATGTCTCCCCGAGGCGCCATCTACCTTCACCTTCTAAGGAGTTGGACGAGTGAGCTCTTCCTCCGCCACCTCAATCACATAATCGGCCAAGAAGTCGGCCAACGCTTGAACTTTGATCGAGAGGTGGGGGACGAAGGAGACGTCGAACTCACTCAACTCCACCGATCACTTGGCTAGCCTGCCAGAATGCTCCACCCCCTCAAAGATGTTACGGAGGGGATGGTCAGTCACCACTCGGATTTAGTGTGCCTAGAAATAGGGTCGCAGCCTTCGGGCTGAGATGACCAGGGTGAAGGCCAGCTTCTCCAAAATTGGATACCAGAGCTCGGCCTTCCTTAGGACCCGGCTCACGTAATATATAGGGATCTGCTTCTTCCCCTCTTCATGAAATAAGACAGAGCTTAGGGCGTCCGCCCCGACCCCGAGGTACAAAAATAGGTCCTCCCCCTCCTTCGGCCCTTGGAGCAACGGAGCATGTGTCAATTGTGTCTTGAGGGCCTGGAATGCCTCCTCGCACTCTCTGGTCCACTCGAATTTTTGCCCCCCCACCCCACCCCTTAGTGTTTTAAATAAGGGGGAGCACTTCTCCCCAGCCCGGGAGAGGAACCTACTTATCCCTGCCAGCTTCCCCGTCAGCCGTTGTACCTCCTTAGTGTTCCGTGGCGATCCCAGATCTATGATAGCCTTGACCTTATCAAGATTCTGCTCGACCCCTGCAGGGGTGAGGAGGTGCCCCAAGAACTTTCCCCTACTAGCCCCGAAGACGCACTTCAGGGGGTTCAACCGCATCTTGTACTTGCGCAGGGTAGTAAAGGTCTCCTCCAGGTCCTGGAGGTGAGAGTCCCCATCCTGACTCTTGATTATGAGATCATCCACATACACCTCCAGGTTCCTCCCCTTCTATTCTTTGAAAACCCTGTCCATCATCTTTTGATAGGTCGCCCATACGTTCTTTAGCCTGAAGGGCAACATCTTGTAAGAGTAGCACCCATCCCCCATGATGAACGAGACATCCTTGACGTCTGGGGGGTGCATTCTGATTTGATGATAACCTGAAAATGCATCTAGAAAACTCATTACATAAAAACCAACTGCTGAGTCAACCAGCGCGTCGATCCGAGGCAAGACATAACAGTCCTTAGGACAAGATTTATTAAGCAAGGAGAAGTCGACACACATACGCCACCAGCCGTCCCATTTTTTCACGATGACTACATTTGAGACCCAGCCGGAGTATTGGATCTCAGATATGAAGTCGGCCTTGAGAAGCTTTGTCACCTCCTCCCTGATGGGATCTGCCAGCTTGTCCGCGGTGGATCTCGTCTTTCGTTGGACGGGGCGTGTTCCCGGGTCCAAGTTGAGTCAGTGGCAAGCCACATCCGCATCAACCCCCGGCATCTCCGTGGCGCTCCATGCGAAGATGTCCACATTCTTCTGGATGCACTCCAGCATCCTGTCCTGAGCCTTCGGGGTCAGCCCTCCGCTGACGCGGACCTTCTCCACCCTACCTTCTCGGGTGAGGACCTCCAGCTCCACCACCTCTTCCGCAGCCTACAACCTGGACTGCTCTCCCCATTCTTCAACATCCCTCTCCTCTGGGATGAGGACCTCCGCCTCCACCTCTTCTTCCACGACCATCACCTCGGCCGACTCCTCCTGATCTCCTCTTGCCGCCTCTACCACGTCGCAGCTCTCCGTCTCCAGCTCCTCCCTGCCAGCTTCCTGCTCTGCCTCCTCCATCCTTCACTCCATCTCCTCAGCTCCCTCTTGCCAAGAGATGGAGTTCATGGCGATGATGTAGCATTCTCGCTCCACTTTGGGGTCCCCCCTGACACTGACTTGAATCCCCTCTGGATTGAACTTCAAGCATTGATGGAACGATAAGGGGACGCAATGGAAGGCACTGATAAGGGGCCTCCTGAAGATGGCGTTGTAGCTGCTGGGGGCATCCACGATGATGAACCTGCGGTTCCTGGATTGCCCCCCCCCCCCCCCCCCCCCCAGGGTGACATGGAGGCCCACCCCTCCTTCGACCTCCTTCCTCTCCCCCAAAAATCTAAACAAAGGCCCATCTGAGGCCAACACCCTCTTCGCCTCCACCTTTATCATGTCAAACTCCTTCTTAAAGACGATGTTGACGGAGCTTCCGTTGTCGACGAGGATCCTGGAGACGGTAAAATTTTTGATGGCTGTCTGGATGACCAGAGCATCGCAAAAAGGATCTTCATGATCCTCCATATCGCTCCTCGAGAAGGTGATCCTCTCCTCTGGGGGAGGGGTTTGGGATGTGGAGCCAACGCTCCGGCGATATATGGTGTGGAGGCTCGCCTTCCGGGAAGCCTCAACCCCCCCCCCAACCCCCCACCCACCCCCACCCCCCCCCCCCCCCACCCTCCCCCGTGGATCACTCTGATCCCTCCTCAGGTCCCGACATCCACCCGATCTTCGTAACGGTCCTCCGCCCGAGGCAGGACCTCCTCGATCCTCACTTCCTGACGCCCCTGATACTGCTTATGCTCCCTGTTTTCCCTCATTTTGAGGAACTCCGGGCATGTGGCTGTGGCGTGCCCCTCCTCCTGATGGAAGTCGCAGTAGGGCAACTCCACCCTAACTTCTCTCCTCCTCCACCTGGCTACTCTCCTCCTCTCCCCTATGGTTATAGCCATAGCTTCTTCTTGATCGGGGAGTTGAGGTCTCTAAGCCTGCCTCCAGCCCGGGGGGCGGAATTAGTGTTGCCCCCCCGTGGTGGTCCCTTCCTTGGTACCCTCTCTGTGGCCCCTGCCCTTGCCACTCGAGTCTCCAGCCCAGCCGATGATAAGTCTCCTGACGCCCACACCTTGGCTGCGGCTACCCCTGGGGCTGCCACTGATCCCTCTACCGGGGCTCTCCTTTCCTCTCCACATGTCCTCTTCCTCCTCTTGGCTCCTTCTCCTCCTCCGTGGCCCACCTGGCCAGCTTTCGGGCGAACTCCGGGTTTGACGCCTCCCTGTCAACTTCTCTCGCCGCCTCTCCATCAGCTCCTCGTAGGAGAGGGGGGTATCCTCTTCAACTCCATCCTGAAGAAACCCTGTTACTGGCCCAGGGTGAAAGCCATCATCAAACTATGGCCCGGCATCTCCTGGACCTGGGTGACCTCCTCCTGGAACCGGTCCACGTAGCTCCCCAGCGTCTTATTCACTCCCTGCTTGATGTGGAACACGGACTCCGACTCCTTCTTCCTCCTCTTTGAGGTGGTGAACCTCAGCATGAACCCCCGGTGCAGATCTCAAAACAGTATATGGAATTGGCCGGCAGCTGATGGAACCACTCCCTCGCCTTCTCCTTGAGGGTGATGGAGAAGAGTCGGCATTTGAACCCATCCGACATCTGCCAGATCGAGACCACATCCTCAAACCACTGGATGTTTTTGACCGGGTCTCCCTTCCTGGTGTAGTAGGACATCTCGGGTTCCTTGAACCCCTCCGGAACTGGAGATGAAGAGACCAACTTGGTAAAGGAGCTGCCTCCCCCTATTGGGTGAGCTGGCACGTCTCGTAGGCTCAACTCGCTGAGCCGGCCTCTGTCTGCCGAGCCGGGGAAAATCTTGTGCCCGGGGAGCTCACACCCCCGGCCCTCCTCGGCAACTTCCTTCCCAACTCGCCTCCCAGGGGTGTCCTTGCCTAGAGAGGGGGCGGCTGTGATCTGGACTGCTGGAGTCGAGCACTCGGCCTGTGTGCCGAGTGCGAACTTGACGAGTCCCAGCACCTCATTCCTGAAATCTTCAAACATCCCCACCGTGGCCAGAGGTGGGGGCGGCGAGCTTGACCTGTCAGGTCCCTGTCCTCCTATCATCTAGCTCGGGGAAGCTTTTCTGCACTGACCACGCTCACCGCACCAAAATGTTGAAACCAAAAAATCGGTCTCCCGTGGAGTTCACCCTCGGGGAAGGGGTGATCGCGTACCTACTTCACTCCTGCAAGCAAAACAACAAAAGAAACAAGGGAGAATCGACCCAAGGGCTCGGCGGGGAGGACCCACCACACACCCGGAAGATCTGAGAGCGCTTCCCCTCCTTAGTCAAAGGCCAAGCTAAGGTACCCTCTGAAAGTTAGAGTTAGATCTAGAATACTCTAGAGGGGGTGAATAGAGTATACTTAAAAATTATTAAGTCCTAGTGCAGGAAATAATGAAATGCTAGCAGATAGTAAACCTAATTTACAAGCACAGCAAGAACAATAAGAAAAATAGGCAACCAGACGACACAAGAAATTTATAGTGGTTCCCCAAATCTGGGTAGTCCACTCTTCTACCACCCTGGTAGGAATCCACTCAGGTTGTTGATCATGTGCCTGTCACCAATGGGTTTTGATCAGGTCCCCAAAAACCAACTCAAGTCTTTTGATCAGGAGACTTGCAACCAGGAATCACTTTTAAAGGGAGATGACAACCCTTTACAGAGGTGGGGGTGAGAGAGTTGATTATGTCTTCTCTGTCAACAATCAGAGAGAATACTTATGTGGAATGATGTTAGCAAACAGCTCCCCCTGAGATGTAGAATGGTTCAGGGAAGATCTGGAGCTTTGCTGCAGGGTGATAGGCCTTCAAGCCAAGTTCTTGACTAGCAGAGATGCAGGAACTTCTTGACTGATTTGATTGTAGTTGTCCTTGGAATTCCTGGAGAGTGTAAGGAAAAAGAAGATTCTTGTTTTGTATGATTGTTCTTCTTCTACTGAATAATGATCTCTGCTTGTCACTGTAAGCTACTGATTGATTATGTGTTCTGTCTCTTCCTTTTTCTTATCACTCTATGTATATTTGTATCCGTGTGTTTCTTCTTCTCTTTGTTTTTGTTGGGTATTACACCCACACTAACCCAGATTTGATGAAGTCACCCTGGAACTAAGATGAATTAAGTTGTATTTGATGCATGGTTTGTGTTGTATGTTTGCAGGAATTTCACTGGGAAGTGTAGACCAATGTCAGTCCACAGTGGGTCACCAAACACAGGAACTGTGCAATGTAATCCCTCATTGCATGTTCTAAGGTGTTGACTCATGTGTGGTCTCTCTATTGGGATACACTTCATATTCAAGCTATTGGACCTTGGGAAAAGAATTGGAAGTTGACTACATTAGAAGAAAGAGTTTCCAACAACAAAATTCTCTAAGTCTTTTACTCGAGTAGGTCCATAACTACTCGAGTAGATTGGTTATAATTTACTCGAGTAAAGAAGCTTTATACTCGAGTACTTAAGTGTATCTCTCATGTAGCTAAGTCATGTACTCGAGTAGACTTAGTCATATACTCGAGTAGCATGTTTACATACTCGAGTAGATCATTCATTATACCCGAGTATTAAAGGCTTCACTCATCAAAATTCTTCTAAGTCATGGACTCGAGTAAATACACTCATATACTCGAGTAAGTATACTCACATACTCGAGTAGATAGAAACATACTCGAGTAGTTCATTATACCTACTCGAGTAGATCATGTCTCACTCATGTACTTTGTAATTTCCCTAACTCCAGAATTTTCTAAGTCTCTTACTCGAGTAGATCACTTCCTCTCGAGTAGTTTAGTTCAACTACTCGAGTAGCTGCTTGCTGACGTCTTCAAAAATTATTCCAAGTATTCCACTCGAGTAGACCTTCATGTACTTGAGTAGTTTATGTAATATACTCGAGTAGTCCTTTCTTGTACTCGAGTAGATCCTTCATGTACTCGAGTAACTCACCTTACATACTCGAGTAGTTCTATCTGCTTACTCGAGTTGTTGGTTTCTACCTACTCGAATAGTCTATCTTTATATACCCGAGTATGTTCTCCTTCATGTCTACTTGAATAGTCTATCTTTATATACCCGAGTATGTTCTCCTTCATGTACTCGAGTAGCTCTTCTCTTACTCGTGTATATTGCTGAACTTTCCTGAAATTTTGTCTAAGTCTTTTTCTGACGGGATTTTCAAATCACGCGACATGATTGGTTCACGTGTACATCATTATGACCAATTATGACTGTTACTCTCTCCTATATAAAGTCTTATCAGAAAATGACAAACCCTAAGCATTCTGAAAGCTTTCATTGTCAATTTATTTTAAGAAAGTTTTTCATCCGACTCCTCTCTGTTTTCACGAAACGGAAGCCGCCGCCGCGGCCTTATTCTCCGGCCAAAGCTTATACTTTCAGAGGACTATTCTGAAGAAAGTTACAAATCGAGATCGACATCACTGTTCTTCTTCTCTCTCTGATTCTATAAAAGCAAAGAAGATCCAGATCTGGGCCGAGATTTTCTTCATCGATTTATGAAAGTGCTGCAAAGTTCATAAGAAGAAGATTTTGGTCGTCTCATCAGATCTGATTGGATTTATTGTTTGTATAACTTTTCTAAAACTTTATTAAACTTGTAGGAGAAATTTTCTCCGAGTGTAGGAGTTTTTCACTCCGAGTTTGTAGGAAGTGTTATCTTCCGAGGTGTAGATCCCGTTGGTTGGATCGAGTTTGTAGGAACTTTGTTCTGAGGGTAGGATCTGTTTTTCGATCCGAGATAGTGGGGTAGCTGAGTCTAGTTGATTTCTAGATCGGTGAGGGAAAGTGGATGTACCCAAGGTCGGGGAACCACTATAAATCTTGTGTCGTCTGTGATATTGGTAGATAGTTCTGTGATGTGCTCTAATTATTTTTTTATTCCGCAAAAGACGCACAACTCACCTATTCACCCCCCCCCCCCCCCTCTAGGTGATTTCGGTTGACAACCGTTTTCTTTCAATTGGTATCAGAGGGAGGTTGGTCGTCAAAAGGTTAACACCTTGATCAGATCCAAATCTGTTGTCTGAAAGATTCTACCATAAAATGGATAAGGGCAAAGATTTTGCCAAGCTTCCACTGTGCAACAAGAATAACTTTTCCATGTGGAAAGAAAGGATAAAATTTTTCATGGAAGCTGTGGATCCAAGGATCTTCATGATCGTTGAAGAAGGTCCTTACGTTCCCATGACTGTGTCCACTATCGACCCTACCAAGAAAGTTCCCAAAAAGCTAATGGATCTCGACAAAGACGAGATTGCACTTGTCTCCCTCGACAAGAAAGCTAAGAACATTATAGAAAGTGCAGTCGATGACTCGATGCTGCAGAATTTGATTCACTACCAATCGGCTAAGGAGATGTGGCATTCCTTAGTCACTTTGATGGAAGGAACTGAAGAAGTAAGGGATGATCGGAGATCCCTTCTCAACCAGAAATATGAAGCATTCCGACAAGGGAACAAGGAAACAATTGTCGACACCTTTGAAAACTTCTTCAAAATTGTGAATGGCCTAAGGGTGTATGGTCGTGTCTTCACCAACGGAGAACTGAACGACAAATTCTTGAGATCCCTAACCAAGGAATGGGATAACAAGGTATGCGCCATCAGGGAGTTCGGGAAGCTAGCTGAAACGAACCCGCAAAATCTCTTTGGAAAGCTTATGTCTTATGAACTCCAAATCAATACAAGAAAAGCTGAAGAAGAGAAATGCAGGTCTGCACTCAAGGAGAAATCTGTCGCTTTGAAGGCAGACACCTCCAGAAATACTAAGGCTGCCTCCCCCGCTCCAGCTCCAGAAGTTGATGAAGAAGAAGAAATATCAAAGCCTAGCACTTCAGGCTCTGAACTATCTAAAGGAGAGTTTTCCTTACTCTCAAGGCAATTCAAGAAGTTTCTTAATAAAAAGAAACAATGGAAAGGCAAGGATGCCTCATACAGAAGATCGCGGCGCGATGGAGATCGACAAAGAAAAGGCTCAAGCAGCCACGAAAGGTACAATACTAAACAGAATAAATATGTTTCAACTGACATCATTTGTTATTGCTGTAATAAGCCAGGTCAGGTCATTGCTGACTGCCCTCATAAGAAGAAGGAGGGTGGTAGAAGAGAAGAGAATAAATCCTCACACAACAAGAAGAGGAAAGAGAAGAGCCTCATAGCCAAAAAGAGCAAGACTCTTAGCGACTCCGACTCATCTGAGTCAAGTGAAGAAGAAGAAGCTTATTTTGGGCTAATGGCTCAAACAGATGATGAACAAGAGCCCCAGTTCACTAGGAAGGTAAACTCTCATACCCCTCTTTCAGATTCTGAAGTCTCTGAACATGATTGCGAGGGTAGATCCTCTGACGATGAGTCAGAATTAATGGCCCAGTACAAGGAGTTAATCATGTCTTACGACAAATGTCGTCGAGTTGTGAAGACTCAGGCTAAAGAGATCAAATCTCTAAAAGCCGAAGAGAGCATCTTGAGAGATAAAGTAGCAAAGACTGACTCCCTCGAAGAAAACTTCAATAATGCTATTGAAGAATCAACAAGGCTCTTGAGCACCTTGATCTTAAGGAGAAGATCATCAAAGAATTGGAAGCCCAACTTGTGGCTGAAAGGAAACTTGTTGAGAGTTTCTCGAAGCCCAAAACAGTTCTTCCATTCGTTGCAGAATTCTCAGCAAAGGCCAAGGGAGCTGGATTAGGCCATGAAGAAGCTCCTAGCAAATCCTCTAGGAGAAACAAGAATCAACGGAAGAATAAGGCCGTCAAAAAGTCCTTAGCGAAAGAGAAGGGGAAAGCCCCTCAAGATCAAACTGCATTCAAGAAAGTCATCTTTCCGACAAATGAGTTTGATTTTGACTCATCCTACGGGCACTTTGCTAGGCCTACCTATGTAGAGCCAAAGTCCCGCTATCAAGGATGGACTCGACCCCGAAACTTTGGCGAAAGTGTCTTTAAGGCACCTTATGAAGAAGTTATTCTTCAGAGCTATGGCCCTTTCAATCATGGGCATAACTTCAAGAAGGCATCAAATACAAAGCATGTTGTAGAGAAGCCCATAAAGGAGAAGAAGCCATGTGAATGCCATCATCATGAGGCATCTTCCTCCAAGAATGTTGCCCCTGCTAGACCACAATTCCAAAAGGTCAAGCAGGAGATCTTGAGGCAAAGGTACAACAGATTTGACTGTTGGTGTTGTGGCAAGGTTGGTCACTTCGCCATAGATTGCTGGTTCAATTCCAGAAATGCTGCAACCCCTCGTGTCAGCAATATGAGAAAGACCGCTCATAATGCTAACACTCGTAGGGGGAGTACCCTAACCCGAGACCAAGGACCCAAACGTGTTTGGGTTCCTAAGGCAAATTGATTATGATTGCAGGTATGTCCAAAGGACAACAAAACGTCCATCTGGTACTTGGACAGTGGATGCTCTCGGCATATGACCGGGACAAGAAGCCTTCTGCAAAACTTCTCTCCTGTCTTGAACGAACCAAAGGTCATCTTTGGAGGTTCAGACCGAGGAATTACAAAAGGCTACGGTATGATTTCCAACAGCAACGTATCCTTCTCGGATGTGGCTTATGTCGAAGGATTGGAACACAATCTAATAAGCATAAGCCAACTCTGCGATAAAGGATACATAGTTGAATTCCATGCTGATAAGTGCCTGATAAAATCCGTTGACAATATGGAAATGATTCTATCCGGCACTCGAAGCAGGAATATTTTCTGTTTAAATTTCATCTGTATAGATTCCTCTACACCAATGTGTCTTTTAGCAAAAGATAGTGCGTCTCTTGGTGACCAATGGCACAAGAGACTAGCACATATTAATTTCAAAACTATTAATAAATTATTTTCAATGAACTTAGTACGTGATGCCCCAAACGTCAAGTGCGTCAAAGATAGACCTTGTCATGCATGCGTAAAAGGCAAGCAGACAAGGGATACCTTTAGAAGCATTATTGGCAAAGACTCTAATAGATGTCTTCATCTACTACACATGGACTTGTTTGGTCCACTGCAAATTAGAAGTTTGGGAGGTAAGGATTATACGTTAGTAATTATTGATGATTACTCGCACTTTCGTGGGTGTTCTTTCTGAAATACAAGTCAAATACCTTCGACATCTTTACTAATTTTGTCAGGCAAATCCAGAATGAACATAACTACTTCATAGTCAAAATCAGAAGTGACAACGGAACCGAGTTCAAGTCTGGGGCCATGACAGAATTCTGCGAAAGCCTAGGTATCTTTCATGAGTTTTCCTCTCCTCGCACTCCACAACAGAACGGAGTGGCCGAGAGAAGGAATAGAACACTCATAGAGGCCTACAGGACTATGTTGAGTGATGCTTCACTTCCGGAGTACTTCTGGGCTGAAGCCGTCAACACTGCATGTCACGTGCAAAATCGAACACTCATAAACAAAGACCACGATAAGACACCTTACGAACTTCTGAAAGGCAGGAAACCAACAGTCTCATACTTTAGAATCTTTGGCTGTAAATGCTTCGTACTTAACAATGGTAAGTATCATACTACCAAGTTCAGCGAAAAGAGTTTTGAAGGTATTTTCGTAGGTTATAGTAGCCATAGTAAGGCATATAGAATTTTCAATAGAAAAACCCTAGTGGTAGAAGAATCGATACATGTTGTATTTGATGGGACGAGCTTGCTGCAAAGCAATCCGTCTAGTGTGCTCATTGAAGATGCAGGTGAAAAGCTGAAAGAAACCAGCTTGGATGAACCGTCCAAAGACAAAGGCAAAAAGCTCATTAAGATCACCACTCCAACTCCTATTAGAGAGGATGATGATCAAAATGAAGAAGTCATCCAAGATGAAGAAATCACTCCAGTGATTGAAGATAATCCAGATGCAAGAACTCTAGAGCTCAGACATCTGAAGGATCACCCCATGGACCAGATCATAGGCGATCCCCGGGATGGTGTCAGAACTCAAAGAGGTACAACTAATGAGAATCTTCATTTGAGTTTTCTCTCACAGGTTGAACCAGAGAAATTTGAGGAATCAAACTCAGACGCATCATGGATAATGGCAATGGAAGAAGAACTGAATCAGTTCAAGCGATGCTGCGTATGGAAGCTTGTTCCAAGGCCCAAAGGAAAGAACGTCATTGGAACAAAATGGGTCTACAGGAACAAGATGGACGAAGACGGAACTATCATAAAGAACAAGGCCAGACTCGTCGCCAAGGGCTATCGTTAGGAGGAAGGAATCGACTTAGAACAAACATATGCTCTAGTGGTAAGGCTGGAGGCAATACGGTTGTTCCTAGCATATGCTGCACTCAAAGGCTTCACCGTCTATCAAATGGACGTGAAGTCTGCCTTCCTGAATGGCAACATAAAGGAAGAAGTGTATGTGGAACAACCACCAGGTTTCGTAGATCCTAACTTCTCAGATTATGTTTATTTCCTGCACAAGGCCCTATATGGCCTGAAAAAAGCTCCTAGAGCTTGGTATGAAACGATGTCTACCTTTCTACTTGAGAACAAGTTCACAGGGGGAAAGATAGACAAGAAATTATTTCTTAGGGAAATAAAAGGCAAGATTTTGCTAGTGCAAATCTATGTCGACGACATTATTTTTGGCTTTACAGATGACAACCTCTGCAAAAAGTTCTCAAAACTTATGCAAGGGAAGTTTGAAATGAGCAGTATGGGCGAGCTGAAGTACTTCTTAGGGCTTCAGGTGAAACAATCTGAAGATGGAATTTTCATCTCACAGACCAAGTTCACCAAAAAGCTAATTAAGAAATTCGGAATGGAGAACGCAACCTCTATGAGGAATCCAATGGGCTCAACTATGTCTCTGGACAAGGATGAAAAAGGGAAACCTTTTGATGAAACCAAGTACAGAAGCATAATTGGATCCTTGCTCTACCTTACTGCAAGTAGACCTGACATAATGTTTTCAACATGTGTCTGTGCTAGATTTCAGGTGAACTCCAAGGAATCTCACTATGCTGCTGCAAAGAGGATCTTGAGATACCTTAATGGTACACCAAATCTTGGCTTATGGTACCCAAGAAGTAATGACATCGAACTAATTGGTTTCTCAGATGCAGATTTTGCAGGAAGTAAGGATGACAGGAAAAGCACCTCTGGGACATGCCAATTCCTTGGAAGAAGGCTAATTTCCTAGAGTAGCAAGAAGCAGAACTGTGTCGCAATCTCAAAGGCCGAGTCAGAGTAAATCTATGCAGACAGTTGTTGCGCACAGTTGCTATGGATAAAGAATCAGTTCGAGGACTACAATCTGCAGTTCAAGGACATTCCTTTGTACTGTGACTCCTCCAGCGCAATCACAATCGCCAACAATCCAGTCTCGTACAGCCGGACAAAGCACATCGAGCTAAGGTATCACTTCATCCGGGAGCATGTGGAGCATGGAGACATAGATCTCCAATATGTGCCTACAGATAGGCAAATTGCAGACATTTTCACAAAGCCGCTGGACGAGACCAAGTTCTCGTTCTTCAAGACTGAGCTTGGGATGCTCAACAAGGAGGACTAAAGAAGATGGAATGACAAACAGGCAAGAAACTTCAGGGGTTAATCAAAATTTAAATTTTCTAAATTATTTTTTTCTTTTTCAAAGTTTGACTCGAGAAGTATAACACATACTCGAGTATGTTAATTCACCTACTCGTGTCACTAACTACTTACCTACTCGAGTAATCCTTAACCCTCTTGTGTAGTCGTCTGCCAATTTTTGAATTTGTTCTATTCGCCACCCAAGGCTAAATGCCGCCTCTTCCCTATATTTAGTTAATTTCCTTTAAATTAATTAGATGTAATTTAGGGTTATATACATGAAATTCCGAAAAACCCAAACCTACACGAAATCATTTCGTTCTCTCGAGTACCCTCTACCGTTTCGCCTCCTCCGCCGCTGTTGCAGAGCCGCTTCCCTCCTCACCACTTCCAGTCAACCGCAGCCATGGCCGCTTATTCCAAGATAGGCGTCGGATCAGAACTCGTTACCGCAAGTATTGCAGAGCTCTCAGATGACTTCCACAACCTTCTCATCCTTCTCGACACCGCCGGCCTCTCCTTCATCCTCCAGGAACCCTACCGAATTTTATTCCCGGAAGTCGATGAATTCTTCTCAAACCTGAAGGTCAAGCGTCATGGACTTGTCCTAAAATCAAAGGTGAAAGGTGTGAAAATCAAGCTCACCAAGACCTCTGTCTCTCAGCTTCTCTGATTACCGCTTGTAGATGAAGAAGATGACCAAGATGATGAAGACTCTGACAGAACAACCCTTTTCTGTGGCATTTCATCTGAAGCTCAGTATATTAAAAGGTCAGACATGAACGCTGAAGGAAAATTTCTAGTTGATATTATTGGCAAGATTCTGCTGTGCAAGACCAACTCCATAAGGGACATTCCTCTATATTTCTTCGACATAATGCAAGCCATTGTCTGCCGCAAGAAATATCAGTTTAGGATGCTGATTCTGGACAAAATTAAGGACAGTTTAAAATCCCCCAACTACGCCAGAATTATCTCTCTGCTCCTTCATGAAACAAATCCTGAGGTATTCAACTTCTCCAAAGAGACCCCTCTTCATCACATGAAGAAGGTCTCTATCTTTTCAGTTCAGAGATGGGAACTCAAGCTGAAGAATCCTGCCCAAGCTGCAAAGATTTCAGAAATTCCAGCAGACCCAACACTAGAAGACAGGACTCCATCTCCCTTTCCTCATCATGTGGCCAGCTCCTCTGGTGCACCAAGTGAGGGGGAGCCTGCTCCTTCTACCTCAGTCAGGAAGCCCTCTCCTCAGCCAGAAATTCCTTCCCTACCTCACACTCTACTAAATCCAGCAACTCCCTCAGATGCGATACCTCCAGAATCTCTTCTCTCCACAGCTGCTGCCATAGATGCTATGATTGCAGAGCTTTCTGAAGAAGTGATGTCCATTCCTCCTATATCTCCTCCAGCTCCATCCTCTGAATGTCACAAGGACTCCACTCCAGCACACTCTCCTGCATATTCTCCAGCCAGGACTCCAGCCAAATCTCCAGATTCCCTCAAAGACCAGCAAGACACCATTCTTATTTCTGATGAGCCCTCTCTAGAGCCAGCTGAGGCCCCTCTCAGAACCCTAGATTTCTCCATCCCTCATGATACAGAAAAAAGGGATGCTATAATTCATACCACAAGAGCTGACAGCTCTGTGATCATTGAAGAAATAGCTCCTTGGGTAACTCCTTCTCTCCCTACTGCTGCTCCATCTGCTGCTGCTACAGTCTCTTCCTCTTCAGATTTGCTGTCCCAAATCTCTTTCCTGCTGCAAGAACAAAGAAATTATTTTGACACCTCTCTAAAGATATTCACTGACAAGATAACTGCTCTTGAGACTGAGATGAGCAGAGGCTTTGCTGAAATTCAGCATAATACTGACAAGCTCAAGTACCTATTTCAACTTGGTGGCAAAGCCCTAGACCACACTATCACTAGTGTTGGCACTGTTCTGGAACAAGGTGTCACCCTTGCTAACAATCAGATAGAGCTAGATAAGAGAAATGAAGCTAACAAAGTGAAAATATGTGAAGAAGTTGTTATTTTCAAAGAAGATGCTATAACCAAGCTGTCTGTTGAAATCAGAAAGGGGGAGGGTTTGATCAAAGAACTTAAAGAACAAGTAGAAAAATCTGTTGCTCAGAAGTCAGATGTATGGGAAGCTCATGTGAAGACCATTTATGATGATGTGCTAGCACAGATACAGAGTGTCAAGTTTCACACCTATGACACTACTGTCTGGATGCACAATCAGATTCTGCCAGATCTTGCAGTTGACCCCAACATCATTCCCCATCATCTCAACCCTCTAGCTACAGATGTCTTTGCCCCAGCTGTTCCTCTGCAACCTTCCTTCTCTCCGAGGCCTGGAGACTCAGTTGCTCCTCCAGATACTTATGTTCCAGGCTGGGAAGACGACCTTGCTGATATCTTCCTTCAAGCTCCTCCAGAGATCAAAACCCACAAGAAGAAAAGGAAGTATGGTGAAGGCCCCTCTACTAGCAGGACTGCTCCTACTAGAGCTCCTGAACATGCTGAAGCTTGGTCTCCAACTTCCAAGTCTCTAATTTTGGACACACTCAGACTAGTTATGGATCTTAATGAGAACAGGAACATTCACTACAGTTCCCAGGAATGGGAGTTATATGAGAAATCAATGCTAAAAAGGAAGATCCATGACAGAGAGTTTGAGAGAAATAATCATGCTGCTCCTCCAAGGCCTCCCAGATATTTCCCTAAGCCTTTCACCTATCTAAGAAGACAGCAAGAAAAGATGGAAATGCAGCAAACCTAAGCTTAAACCTAAAAGATGTTGAGAGATTGAAATGACAAGTTATAGACTTGATGTTTTTGGAAATTTACATATATACAATTCTAAATTTCTGTCTAATTATCTTTTTCATTGTCTATTGCTTACCTGCTCATGTTTTTCTACTTAGTTTCTTTTATATCTATAATTCACCTTAGTTTAAAGGGTTCTGACTTCAACAAATAGGGGGAGATTGTTGGGTATTACATCCACACTAACCCAAATTTGATGAAGTCACCCTGGAACTAAGATGAATTAAGTTGTATTTGATGCTTGGTTTGAGTTGTATGTTTGCAGGAATTTCACTGGGAAGTGTAGACCAATGTCAGTCCACAGTGGGTCACCAAACACAAGAACTGTACAATGTAATCCCTCATTGCATGTTCCAAGGTGTTGACTCATGTGTGGTCTCTCTATTGGGATACACTTCATATTCAAGCTATTGGACCTTGGGAAAAGAATTGGAAGTTGACTACATTAGAATAAAGAGTTTCCAACAACAAAATTCTCTAAGTCTTTTACTCGAGTAGGTCCATAACTACTCGAGTAGATTGGTTATAATTTACTCGAGTAAAGAAGCTTTATACTCGAGTACTTAAGTGTATCTCTCGTGTAGCTAAGTCATGTACTCGAGTAGACTTAGTCATATACTCGAGTAGCATGTTTACATACTCGAGTAGATAATTCATTATACCCAAGTATTAAAGGCTTCACTCATCAAAATTCTTCTAAGTCATGGACTCGAGTAAATACACTCATATACTCGAGTAAGTATACTCACATACTCGAGTAGATAGAAACATACTCGAGTAGTTCATTATACCTACTCGAGTAGATCATGTCTCACTTGTATACTTTGTAATTTCCCTAACTCCAGAATTTTCTAAGTCTCTTACTCGAGTAGATCACTTTCTCTCGAGTAGTTTAGTTCAACTACTCGAGTAGCTGCTTGCTGATGTCTTCAAAAATTATTCCAAGTATTCCACTCGAGTAGACCTTCATGTACTCGAGTAGTTTATGTAATATACTCGAGTAGTCCTTTCTTGTACTCGAGTAGATCCTTCATGTACTCGAGTTAGTCACCTTACATACTCGAGTAGTTCTATCTGCTTACTCGAGTAGTTGGTTTCTACCTACTCGAATAGTCTATCTTTATATACCCGAGTATGTTCTCCTTCATGTACTCGAGTAGTTATTCAACTACTCGAGTAGCTCTTCTCTTACTCGTGTATATGGCTGAACTTTCCTGAAATTTTGTCTAAGTCTTTTTCTGACGGGATTTTCAAATCACGCGACATGATTGGTCCACGTGTACATCATTATGACCAATTATGACCGTTACTCTCTCCTATATAAAGTCTTATCAGAAAATGACAAACCCTAAGCATTCTGAAAGCTTTCATTGTCAATTTATTTTAAGAAAGTTTTTCAGCCGACTCCTCTCTGTTTTCATGAAACGGAAGCCGCCGCCGCCGCCTTCTTCTCCGGCCAAAGCTTCTACTTTCAGAGGACTATTCTGAAGAAAGTTACAAATCGAGATCGACATCATTGTTCGTCTTATCTCTCTAATTCTGTAAAAGCAAAGAAGATCCAGATCTGGGCCGAGATTTTCTTCATCGATTTTTGAAAGTGCTGCAAAGTTCATAAGAAGAAGATTCTGGCCGTCTCATCAGATCTGATTGGATTTACTGTTTGTATAACTTTTCTAAAACTTTATTAAACTTGTAGGAGAAATTTTCTCCGAGTATAGGAGTTTTTCACTCCGAGTTTGTAGGAAGTGTTATCTTCCGAGGTGTAGATCCCGTTGGTTGGATCGAGTTTGTAGGAACTTTGTTCCGAGGGTAGGATCGGTTTTTCGATCCGAGATAGTGGAGTAGCCGAGTCTAGTTGATTGTTAGATCGGTGAGGGAAAGTGGATGTACCCAAGGTCGGGGAACCACTATAAATCTTTTGTCGTCTGTGATATTGGTAGATAGTTCTGTGTTGTACTCTAATTATTTTTTTATTCCGCAAAAGACGCACAACTCACCTATTCACCCCCCTCTAGGTGATTTAGGTTGACAACCATTTTCTTTCAGTTTTTAAAATTTTGAATGCCTCAGTCATTAATGCTGACGGCCTTGAGAATAATCAGCATTGATTAATTTCCCCAACTGTCTTGTGGAAAATCGGCAAGTAGTAATCCTGAGGAAGACTGTAATTAATGCTCCCTCTAACGGATACATTCAAAGAATGTTAGAGGATTAATCTTTCAGGAATTATCGCATTTGAGTGAGGACCGAATGCCGGAAATGGCTAAGTCTGGAATCGTGGAACAGTTGGCAGATTTTATCGAACTGAATTACCAATTCGTCGAGCTGAGATATTGTATTCGTCGACCAGACAGCTTCTGTTCGTCGAGCTGAGTTCCAAGATCGTCGAGCTGATAACAGAAATGCATGCTTCAGAACCTTTGCCTTTTCTGTCTGAAGTTCGTCGAGCTGAGTTTGTAACTTCGTCGACTAGAGTTCAGCAACTATTCTGGACTTAGAATAATTCATGAATATAGTTGTTGAAGTAAAGGATTCAGAATTCGTCGACCAATGAACAGAGTTCGTCGACCTGAGAACTTCTAACTGAAGGTTCTTGTGAAGTTGAGGTCCAAGTTCATCGAGCTCAGGATCCAGTTCGTCCAACAAAGTCTGAAGTTGGACTTAGAATAATTTGGAGTTATCCTGTCTTTAGATAGTTGAAGAAATATCCCAGATTTCGTCGACCAGAGAACGAAGATCGTCGAGCTCAGCTCAGAGAAATATCTCAAAATAGTCGAGCTGAGGACATCAATCGTCAACCTGAGAATTTTACTTGTCCTTCTGAAATGGCTTCTGTGAACTGTATTGACACAAATCCTTCTTGTGTCGACTGAGCTAGTGTCAACTAATATTTATCTGTGTCGACTGATAGTCTGTTGTGTCGACATAAATCCTCTGGGTGTCGACATAGCCTTTTGTGTGTGTCGACACAATTTTTCTGGGTGTCGACACAACTGCTTGAGTCTCTGACAAGCTGTTGTAGGTAGATCCATATGATGTTGACTCTTGGCCTAGACTCTAGGACACAACTATGACCCTGACTATACATGTTGGGTCAAATCATCCTAAGTTAGTGAACCTAGCCCAAATCAACTAGGGATCCAACAATCTCCCCATATTTGGGTGAGGTCACTAATAGACTCAAAACAAAAGCATAAGAATAAACAAAGCAGGAAAAAGGTATATCTGGCAGAGATTACTAACACATGCATCAGATATATATGTACATGAGCTTTGTTTTAAACAGACAAATCAGTTTTGAAGCTAATGCGTAGAAGAAAGAAAATGAAGCAATGTAAAGATTATTTCTTATGTTTCTTATCTGTGGGCTTGTCTTCTTTAGTCTTTTCTCTTGGCTTAGTAAACATAATCTCTCTTTTAGGATTTGAAGCTTCCACCTTGGACATTGTCATGTCAGCAGTTCCTATAATCTTCAAAGATGTAGCCCTGGGAACAACTGCTTCTGGGTGCAACTTCATGTAGTCATCAACATTGAAGAATTTGTTTGCCTTATTATATCTCTTGAGTTCTTCTTTTTTGTACTTAGACATAGTGGAGTATCCTGAGATATCCTTGTCTTCAGCTCTTGCTTTGTTGATCATAGAGAGACCAATAATTTCCTGGAACCTGGCCATTTTAGCTGTGTTGGCTGTTTTTGGATCTTCAAAAGGAACATGAGGTGAGTATGGCCTGTTGGGACTATCAGCTTTCTGTTCTGTATAGAGAGTTTGTTGTTGCTGCTGATGTTGCTGTTGTTGATGTTGCTGTTATTGACTTCCTGAAGAGTGATGCCTTTTGTTGACTGTTTCCAGAAGATCTCCCTTGATGACTCTGATAAGTTTGAATAGGGGCAGATCTCTGAGAACTAGAGTTAGAGGCACCAGCTGCAGGAGGAGGAGGAGGTGGTGGATCTTTTGTATATCTCTGAACTGGAGGAGGAGAGTATCTTCTGCTTCTCTTCCTCTCCTTTTGTTCATTCTTGGACAACCACATCCAAGCTGGCATCCCTTTGTATGGTGTTATGTTGTGCAGTATGTAATATGGAGTGTCATTTGCTGGATTAGGCTTATGAGCAGGAGGAGGAGGAGCTTTTCTTTTCTTGGATACTTATTTCCTCTTCTTCTTTGTATCCTCCTCATCAGAATCTTCATCCTCATCTTCATCATCATCATCATTGGCAGAACCCTGAGGGTTATTATATAGAGCATCCAATGCTTTCAAGGCTTTAGCATAGGTAGCAGTCTTTTCTGTAGCAGGAGCAGAAGTTCCAAAGGCTGGAGTTTTAGTAGGAGTTGGAGACGAAGCTATACAAGAATCAGAAGTAACTGGGACAGAGCTTTTAGCTGCTGCCTTATTTTCTTCTGCAATGTCAGCCAAGATCAATGCATCTAGATCTGGCATGGGAGAGTCATTCTGGCATGGGAGAGTCATCCATCACAAAGGTTGGTGCTGAGATAGCTTCTGGAGGGGATGGAATGACTGCAGAGTCTAGAAGTACAAAGTTGTCCATAAGTTGCTTAGCAACTGCTGGACTGACAGGAGATGTATAAGTAACAATAGCCAAATGTGGCTTAGTGAATTGTGATGGAAGAAGATGCATATGTACAGTATCAAAAGTTTTCAGCAAATCTTCTAAGTTAACTGTGGGATTAAGAATGAAATCACCAATAGTCTCATCAATATCCATATCAGTATCAATAAAATCACTCAAATCTTTATCTATACATTCTATATATGCTGTTGGTGAAGCTGGAGCATCTGCTAGAGCTAGAGCTAAAGACTCTAAAGCTGAAGCTGCTACTTCATCATCAGGCATCTCCCCCTGCCTGGTGTCAGTGGGTGCTGAGGCCAGGCCCCGGGCTGAAGATGGGGCAGCAGTAAGAGCAGATAGTTGGGCAGATAAAGATGAGACGGTGGTAGCAAGAGGTGTAATAGCCTCTGCTATAAGGGATTTAAGAAGGGGAGTGATGATGGAGATCATAGATGATATGGTAGAGGGATCCAAGGATATTGTGGGAGAGGGTGGTGCAGAAGGTGTGGAAGTAGCAACTATGGTAGGGGTAGAAAGTGGAGCAGCAGGTATTGGAACACTTGGAGGGATGATGGATGATGATAGGGATGGATGGGTGGCATCGTTCAGGATTGTGTCTGGTGAGAGATGGTAATATGGTATGGAAGACAGGTGTGGGGGAAGAGGAGATTGAGGTGGTGTGGGAATGTATGTATCATGAGGGGAAGCAGGAGGTGTGGTTGGTTGATGTTCTTGAAGAAGGGAAGATGGGATGTCAATGATGTCAACCAGTAAAGATGAAGCATGTTAGGATGAAGGTGGTAGTGGTGAAGGAGAGGCTGGAAGGGATGATGTGGAGGGAATGCTCGCTTCAGCAGGGTGGGGAGTGACCTTAACAACCCTTGTGCCTTCAGAAGCTGTGGTGGAAGAGGTGGAAGCCTTAGAGGGCTTAGTGATGGTCCTCTCCCACCTGCCAAATAAGGCACATGTTAGCCTTTTACTGGCATTTATGAAGATGGTCTGGGAGACCAGTGAGGCTGCAGCCTTTTCCTGTAGAAATATTCCTAGTATTCTTCCAAAACAAACTTCCTTCTTGGTGTTTTTCTTCTTTATCAGATCAAACAAAAACTGTGCCCAATTTATTGGTTTCTTGTTTATAATGGCACACAAAGCCAGAAATTGTGGTTTGGTGATATAATCATGGGCAGTGTGTTTCCCAAGTAATACTTTGCCCACTAAGTCTGCTAAAAACTTATAGGGGGCAGACAGGTGTTTCTTCAAAAGCTTGTTAGGATTTTCTCCAGTATAATCCATGAGGCGTAGCATCATATCTGATTCCTCTGCTTCAATCTCGAGTTCCTCTTCTCCATTTCTTAATCCAAAGATTTCAGTCAAGATGGTGGGAGTTAAGGAGATGGAGTTACCCGCGATGGTGCCCGTCATGATATTCTCTTCTGTTTGCGATAGAGTGTAGACTCATTCCCTGATTTCAGTGTTGTGCAGCTTGATCCTTCTAGTCATCAGGGGTTTAAGTTGTTGATCTTCAAGAAGTTCCAGAATATACAGAAAGATGGGATCTGAATGTTGAAATGAGTCAAAATCCACATCAAATGCAGTATCGAACTTCATCGCCGCCAAAGCTCCCATTGGAATCGCCATGAAATCACCTGCAAAAAGAGAGAAATGGCGATCAAGTGCAAGAGAATAGAAAGCGCGGGACGGAGGTCGAAGAAAACCTAGATATAGGGTTTTTCAGAATATGAATCGACAAACTCCGCTGCACGAAAACAAAAATAGATCTTCTAACTGAGTTCGACGAAATGATTTAGTAATAAATAATTCGTCGATCTCATCCAGAAGACTTGAAGACAATTCGTCGAACGCCGGTCGACGAATATCTTCTAAAGCAAGTTCGTCGAGCTCCGGTCGACGAAAATTGTTTCACACAGAGAATTCGGCGAACTCCGTTCGATGAATATCTCGCAAACCTTCCCCGGTTCGTCGAACTCCGTTCGACGAACTGTTGAAAATTCGTCGAGTTCAGACAGAAATCAAATAAAATCTTCTCCATTGATTATGCCAAGCTGATTTACAAAGAACATATGATTTCTCTCATCCAGAGGTTTGGTGAATATATCAGCCCTTTGTAAATCAGTGTAAATATAGAAAAGATTGATTTTCTTTTTGTCTACACACTCTCTAATGAAATGATGTCTTATATCAATATGTTTTGTCCTACTATGGTGAACTAGATTCTGGGCTATGGCTATAGCACTTGTATTATCACAAAGTAGTGTTGAATTATTTAAATTGAACCCATAATCTAGAAGCTGATTTTGTATCCAAAGCATCTGTGAACAACAGCTGTCTGCTGCAATATATTCTGCTTCAGCAGTTGAAGTTGACACTGATGTTTGCTTTTTACAAAACCATGATACTAATCTCATACCCAGGAACTGGCAAGTTCCTAAAGTACTTTTTCTATTTACCCTGCATACAGCAAAATCAGCATCAGAGTATCCAGTTAACTCAAATTCTGATTCAGCAGGATACCATAGGCCTAGATTAGGACAACTATTTATATATCTTAAAATCATTTTTAATAAAATTAGATGAGATTCTTTAGGGTTCACCTGGAACCTAGCACAAAGACATGTGGCAAACATAATATATGGCCTACTTGCTGTGAGGTATAATAGGGACCCAACAATGCCCCTATAAAGTTTCTGATCCACAGGTTTCCCTGGTGCATCAGAGTCCACAACTGCATTGGTAGCCATGGGAGTTTTCTTGACTGAGGCATCAGTCATCCCAAACTTTTTTAGAAGTTCTTTAGCATATTTTGCTTGGGAGATGAAGATGCCATCAGGGAGCTACTTCACTTGGAGTCCAAGGAAGTAGGAAAGCTCTCTCATGCTACTCATTTCAAATTTGGAGTGCATGAGGTCAGAAAACCTCTTGCGTAGTTTTGAATCTGTAGAGCCAAATATAATATCATCTACATATATTTGCACTAATAAGATTTGGTCTTTATGATGTCTAGTGAAAAGAGTTTTATCTACAGTTCCTCTTATAAATTTATGCTCTAATAGAAAGCTAGCTAAGGTCTCATACCAAGCTCTTGGAGCTTGCTTTAGACCATAAATAGTCTTATGCAGTTTGAAAACATGAGAGGGATAAGTTGAAGAAATAAAACCTGGAGGTTGTTCTTCATAAACCTCTTCTTGTAGTACTCCATTTAGGAAAGCACTCTTTACATCCATTTGGAAAACCTTGAATCTCTTGAATGCTGCATAGGCAAGGAATATTCTTATGGCTTACAACCTTGTCACAGGTGCAAAGGTTTGATCATAATTAATCCCTTCTTCTTGCATATATCCCTGAGCAACAAGCCTAGCCTTGTTCCTCACAATCACACCTTGGGCATCAAGCTTATTCCTGAAAACCCACTTAGTTCCAATCACTGGATAGCTTTTAGGCCTTGGAACCAAGTCCCAAACTCTACATCTCTCAAATTGATTTAGTTCCTCTTGCATTGTAAGAATCCAATGGGGATCTTGCTCAGCATCAGTTATGGATTGGGGCTCAATTTGGGAGAGAAAGCAGGCATGCATCACATCTTGGTTGAGTTGATGCCTTGTCTGCACACCTACTGAAATGTCTCCAATTATTTGAGATTTGGGGTGATCCCTAAGTGTGATAAATTCAGTGAGTGGAGTTGGTTGTTCAACAGCATTTGGTATTGATTCCTCTTGTGGAATTGCATTTGCTGTTGGTAGAGATTCATTTGCATCACCTTCTTCCTCTTCACTTTCTTCAATGGCTTGTGGAGAGGGATGAGTTGGAACCTCTTGGGTGAGGTTTAGTCCATCCAAGATCTCACACAAGTGGGGTACCTGCAAGGTGCTATTGGTAGAAGTTTCTTTCTCCTTGCAATACATATTAGTCTCATCAAAGGAAACATGAATAGATTCTTCAATTTTTAATGTTGATTTATTAAACACCCTATAGACCTTGCTTAATTGGGAGTATCCTAGAAAAACTCCCTCTTCAGCCTTAGCCTCAAACTTTTTAATGTATTTTTTGTTATTATTATGTATGTAGCAAGTACAACCAAATACTTTAAAATAGTTTATTTTAGGTTTCTTCCCCTTGAGTAATTCATAAGGAGTTCTGTTCTTTAATTTGTGAATAAGGCTCCTATTCAGTACATAATTTGTTGTGCTTACAGCCTCTGCCCAAAAGGTGAGGGGCATGTAAGTATCTGCAAGCAATGTACCTGCAGCGTCAATGAGTGTCCTATTTTTCCTTTCAGCTATCCCATTTTGTTGGGAAGTTCCAGGAGCTGAGAAGCAATGTCTGATACCTTCCTTCTCACAGAACTCATGCATAAGAAGAGACTCAAACTCTGTGTCATGATCACTTCGGATCAATGAAACATGAGTAGAGAACTCAATCTGTATGGTCCTGAGAAAATCTGTAAGAACCTTGAATGTATCTGACTTTGATCTTAGAAATAATACCCAACTGAACATGGAGAAGTCATCCACTATAACTAAAGTGTAGGATTTCCCTCCTAGGCTTTGTACAGTAATGGGTTCAAAGAGATCCAAGTGTAGCAAGTACAAAATCCTAGGTGAATCACTCTTATTAACTGATTTAAAACTAGTTTAGTTTGCTTGCCTAATTGATAAGCCCTGCAGAGACCTTCCTTCTTGTAGGGACCAGAAGGTAAACCTTTAACAAGGTTGTGCTTAGATAACCTAGTAATATTTTTTAGATTTACATGTCCTAGTCTTCTGTGCCATAAATCATGCTGAGTACTAGTTAAATTTAGCAAACATATATCAGTTTTGGCAGAAAGAAAGTTTACTAAGTAAATGTTGCCTTGTCTACTTCCAGTTAAAACAGTTTGGTTATTTTTATCAATAATAGAGCAAGTGGATGGATTAAAGTATACCCGATAACCATCATCACATAACTGACTTATAGAGATGAGGTTATTCTTGAGTCCACTTACATATATCACCTTTTTGAATGTGACAGCTTCTATTCTTACTTCTCCAAATCCTTTTGACTGATCACATTTGGAGTCACCAAAGATAACCTTTGGCCCCAGTTTGGACTTGTAGTTGAATAAGATGTCCTTGTTGCCAGTCATATGTTTGGAGCAGCCACTGTCCAGGTACCAAGTTTGATTTACCCCTGGACAATTTTTCACCTGCAATACAAACAGTTAATGATTTTTGACCCAGGTTACCTTGGGCCCTTTGTATGGCTGATAAGAAAAACTAGAGATAACAGAAAATTCAGGTTGAGATTTGGATCCCAGGGGGTGATATCTCCTAGGTGGTATGATCCAGTCAGCTAGGGGATTAAATGGTTTCTTAGAAGTATTTAAGTTTCTGTTGGAATTATAGTTTTGGTGAAGTCTTCCTGGGTTCGACGAATTTATGTAAGTTCATCGACTAGAGTTTGACGAATTGGGTTGAGATCGTCGACCTCTGCCCAAAGAATGAACATGTTCATTCTCAGTGCCCCACGTTCGTCGACCTCTGTTCGATGAACCATGCAAAGTTCATCGATCGCAGTTAGACGAATAAATATAACTATAGTTTGCATTCAGAGTTCGTAGATTTGGGTTCGACGAACTGGCCCCATTTCGTCGATTTGAGTTCGACGAAAATTGCTGAACTTTGTTTTTATTATGTATTTTCTGGTTCTTGGTTTTCTGTCCTATTATCTTAGGGATCTTTTCTACTGGGAGTTCATTGTTTACAATTTCTTTCCCTTCAGCAGACATAAATTTTATTGGGATTGATAAAATGTTCTTCCTGAGAATGGGGACCAAACCTGATGGAGCACCTAAGCCCTGCTTGCCATTAAGTCTGGCATTGACAGTGCTTGTGATATCCATCAGCTTGAGGCTTCTCCTGTTGAGAGTTTCCTCAAGTTGTTTGGTCTCACAAAGCTCAGTTTTTAGTGAAATTATTTTTTCATTTGCTAAGTTTAGTTCATCTTTTAGCCTAATATTTTCAGAGTGAACATTTTCTAAAGTTCCTAGTTTCTCCCTAAGAGTTTTAATTTCCTTTTTAGAATGTATCAAGTCTAAACACATAATTTTGAAATCTGATTTAAAAGAGTCAAAGTTGTAATCAAAAGATGACAATACCTAATCAGCTTCTGATTCAGAAGCTTCCTCATTATCTGAATCTTCATCTTCTGAATGACTTCTTGAGGCATTCAATTGTCATGAGGCAAACCTCTTTTGCTCTTTCTTCTTCCTCATCTTCACTGGAGCTTGAAAATGTTGACTCATCTTGAAAGATAATAGTTGTCAACCTAAATCACCTAGAGGGGGGTGAATAGGTGAGTTGTGCATTTTTTGCGGAATAAAAGATCTCAGAACACAGTACAGATATATCTACTAAAATATCACAGACGAGACAAGATTTATAGTGGTTCCCCGATCTTGGGTACATCCACTTTCCCTCACCGATCTAGCAATGAACTAGACTCGGCTACTCCACTATCTCGGATTGAAAATCAATCCTACCCTTGGAACAAAGTTCCTACAATCTCAATCTAATCCAACTGGATCTACAACTCGGAAGAAACACCTTCCTACAAACTCGGAGTGGAAAACTCCTACACTCGGAGTAAGATTCTCCTACAGAAATGAAATACAAGTATTGAAAAATACAAACAGTGAAACCGTCTGGTTCAGATCTGAGAAATAAAACAGAAACTGGAATCTTCTTCTTGGCGTGCGGCTTTATCAGAAAAATTGAAGAAAGATTCTCGGCAATAGTAGATCTGAACTCCTTGCTTCCATGATCGGATAGAAGATGAGTATGTGAAAACAATCTCGATCTAGAGAGCTTCTTCAGTCTATTTCCTCTGAAGATCAAAACCCTTGTCAGAGAAGAGCAGCAGCGGCGGCGGCTTTCGTTCCGTGAAGAGAGAGAGAGAGGAAACAGCGATTATTTTTGGAAAGCGGCGGCTGCAAAACTTAGAAGAATTTTCTTCTTGAAAACTTGTTTTTTTCTAAGGGTTTGTCAATTAGACAAGACCTTTTATAGGAGTACTAATAACGGTCATAATTGGTTTTAATGACGTACACGTGGACCAATCATGTCGCGGGATTTGAAAATCTGTCAAATCTGTACTTAGAAGAAATTTCAGGGAAAAAGAGGTCATATACACAAGTATGTATAAAACTACTCGAGTACGTCAAGGACTACTCGAGTAAGCAAAGAATTTTTACTCGGGTATATAAATCATGACTACTCGAGTATGTAGAAGAAAACTACTCGAGTGAATATAGTCAACTACTCGAGTACTTTAGAAGATCTACTCGAGTACAAAGAAAAGTTTCTCGGGAGGGAGTAGAGCTACTCGAGTACAAGTTATACTACTCGAGTAGGCAGAATTGAACTACTCGAGTGGTTAGAGGAACTACTCGAGACAAACACTTAGAAAAATTCTGCACACGGGAAAAACAGCCACTCGAGTAGTTAGGTTGAACTACTCGAGAGGAAAGAAATTATCTCGAGTATGTGAAAGACTCACTCGAGTATTTCTTAACTACTCGACATAGAGAAGAGACTTACTCGAGTATATAAAGTACCTACTCGAGTAAATGACTTAGAAAAATTCTGGGAAAAATGAATCTGGAACAGGAAGAATAAACTACTCGAGTATGAACTACTCGAGACAGAATGAGCTACTCGAGTATATGACTTAGACTACTCGAGTGTTTTACTTAGAAAAGCTTGGAACCTGACTTCTGGGTAACTCGAGTAGGAAGGATAATATACTCGAGTAGTTAAGTAAGCTACTCGAGTATGTCAATGAACTACTCGAGTGTTTTACTTAACTTCACAAGAGGAAGAATTTTCTTACTCGAGTATGCAGAAGTTTCACTCGAGTAAATCTCAAGCAATCTACTCAAGTAGTTAAGGACCTACTCGAGAGAAATACTTAAAAAAAATTCTGTCAGCAATTTTCTTCTTCTACTAGAAGGGAATCAGCACCAAGTATTTTCACAGTCCTATAACTTGAATATGAAGTGTATCCTAATAGAGAGGCCACACATGAGTCAACACTTTGGAACACACAGTGAGGGATTACAATGTGTGGTCTTGTGTTTGGTGACCCATTGTAGACTGACATTGGTCTACACTTCCCATTGGAGTCCTGCAAACACATAACTCAAACGAAGCATCAAATACAACCTAATTCATCTTAGTTCTAGGGTGACTTCATCAAATCTGGGTTAATGTGGACATAGTTCCCAACACATCTTCTGTCTCACTCCAGGTCTCAGCCACAAACCCCTTTTCCTTTCTCTTGTGTTTGCTGGAAGAGGGTTTGCTGATGTACTGTCTTCTAGAGTCCTTTTCCTTTCTCTTGTCCTTCTTCTGGTTCTCTGGACACTCAGAGAGGAAGTGCTCAGGCTTTCTACATCCATAGCACACAACTTCTTTATTTGGTGTCTTATCATACTTTAGTTTGTCATTTGTTCTTGCTGACTTTCTCCTGAAGTCCTTTCTAGCCATCTTGAAGAATCTCTTAGCAAAGAGACCCATAAGCTCTTCATTTGTTGTTGAAGTTTTTGATTCTTCTGAAGCTTTGAAGGCTATATTCTGTTCTCTTCTGGCTGCATGAGGTGTTTTTTGTTCAGCTGCCTCCCTGGTCTTTATCAGCTGCTCATAAGACTTCAGTTTGCCTAATAGAGATTCAGTTAAAATCTCATTCAGGCATCTGGCTTCCTTGATGGGCCAGATTCTTGTATCCCATGAGCTTGGGAAGCACATCAGAATCTTTTCATTCACTTCTGTAAGAGTGATGTTCTTGTCCAAGGTCTTGAGCTCATTGATAATTGAGCTTAACCTATTGTACATCTCTGAAACTGTCTCAGTTTCCTGCTTCTTAAAGTTTTCATATTAGGATATGAGATTTGATCTCCTATCCTTTCTCTCATCTGCAGATCCATCCACCATTTGGTTTAGGGAATCCTAAATGGCTTTTGCTGAGGTGCACTCAGAAACTTTCTGAAATATATCATCAGACATGGTTTATGCCAGTATGTTTATGGCTTTTGCATCAGCCATCTTTGCTTTCTTATATGCATCATTGTAGTCTAGAGGAGGTACTGCAGTCATATTTGTAGAAGTGCTTGGAGAAGCAGCAGGTGGTGGAGGTGCTCCTGTTAAGATAGAAGCAAAAATATCTTCATCAATAGAATTCATATACAGCTTGATTCTTGCCTTCTAGATGGCAAACCTGTTAAGGTTGCAAACTGGAGGTCTGGTGCTTGCATAATCTTTGTTCTGTATTATGGTTGTGTTTCTAAGTTAAATGTGAATAAAGTGATGTGTAGATCTAACAAAGGATCTTTGGTTCAAGGGTTAACTTGTCCAACCAAAGGAACCTGCTTTGATACCAATTGAAAGTTAGAGTTAGATCTAGAATACTCTAGAGGGGGGGTGAATAGAGTATACTTAAAAAATTATTAAGTCCTAGTGCAGGAAATAATGAAATGCTAGCACATAGTAAACCTAATTCACAAGCATAGCAAGAACAACAAGAAAAATAGGCAACCAGACGACACAAGAAATTTATAGTGGTTCCCCAAATCTGGGTAGTCCACTCTTCTACCACCCTGGTAGGAATCCACTCAGGTTATTGATCAGGTGCCTGTCACTAATGGGTTTTGATCAGGTCCCAAAAACCAACTCAAGTCTTTTGATCAGGAGAATTGCAACCAGGAATCACTTTTGAAGGGAGATGACAACCCATTACAGAGGTGGGGGTGAGAGAGTTGATTATGTCTTCTCTGTCAACAATCAGAGAGAAGACTTATGTAGAATGATGTTAGCAAATAGCTCCCCCTGAGATGTAGAATGGTTCAGGGAAGATCTGGAGATTTGCTGCAGGGTGATAGGCCTTCAAGCCAAGTTCTTGACTAGCAAGTATGCAGGAACTTCTTGACTGATTTGATTGTAGTTGTCCTTGGAAGTCCTGGAGAGTATAAGGAAAAAGAAGATTCTTGTTTTGTATGATTGTTCTTCTTCTACTGAATAATGATCTCTGCTTGTCACTGTAAGCTACTGATTGATTATGTGTTCTGTCTCTTCCTTTTTCTTATCACTCTGTGTATATTTGTATCTGTGTGTTTCTTCTTCTCTTTGTTTTTAAAATTTTGAATGCCTCAGTCATTAATGCTGACGACCTTGAGAATAATCAGCATTGATTAATTTCCCCAACTGTCTTGTGGAAAATCGGCAAGTATTAATCCTGAGGAAGACAGTAATTAATGCTCCCTCTAACGGATACATTCAGAGAATGTTAGAGCATTAATCTTTCAGGAATTATCGCATTTGAGTGAGGACCGAATGTCGGAAATGGCTAAGTCTGGAATCGTGGAACAGTTGGCAGATTTCGTCAAACTGAATTACCAATTCGTCGAGCTGAGATATTGTATTCGTCTACCAGACGGCTTCTGTTCGTCGAGCTGAGTTTCAAGATCGTCGAGCTGATAACAGAAATGCATGATTCAGAACCTTTGCCTTTTCTGTCTGAAGTTCGTCGAGCTGAGTTTGTAACTTCATCGACTGGAGTTCAGCAACTATTCTGGACTTAGAATAATTCATGAATATAGTTGTTGAAGTAAAGGATCCAGAATTCGTCGACTAATGAATAGAGTTCATAGACCTGAGAACTTCTAACTGAAGGTTCTTGTGAAGTTGAGGTCCAAGTTCATCGAGCTCAGGATCCAGTTCGTCGAACAAAGTCTGAAGTTGGACTTAGAATAATTTGGAGTTATCCTGTCTTTAGATAGTTGAAGAAATATCCCAGATTTCGTCAACCAGAGAACGAAGATCGTCGAGCTCAACTCAGAGAAATATCTCAAAATCGTCGAGCTGAGGACATCAATCGTCGATCTGAGAATTTTACTTGTCCTTCTGAAACGGCTTCTGTGAACTATGTCGGCACAAATCCTTCTTGTGTCGACTGAGCTAGTGTCGACTAATATTTATCTGTGTCGACTGATAGTTTGTTGTGTCGACACAAATCCTCTAGGTGTCGACATTGTCTTTTTTGTGTGTCGACACAATTTTTCTGGGTATCGACACAACTGCTTGAGTCTCTGACAAGCTGTTGTAGGCAGATCCATGTGATGTTGACTCTTGGCCTAGACTCTAGGACACAACTATGACCCTGACTATACATGTTGGGTCAAATCATCCTAAGTTAGTGAACCTAGCCCAAATCAACTAGGGATCCAACACCCTCAGAAAGCACCCGAAAACTGGAGCAAGAGAGCACAGACAGCCTGCCTTCTGGGGTACCCCTTGGGTCCTATTTATAGGTTTCAGAATTTGAACTGCCAATAACTAAACTGAACTGACCTGAAGTTACCAAAAAAACCCTTGGTTGGGTCTGCCAACAGCCAAACTCCGCTGTTTTGAAGGGCTATGGGCAGACCAGCGAGGGCAAAACAGTAAAAAGTACCTCATAGATCTAGGCGAGCTGGGGAGCCTAGCCACCTCGGCAGATCCTGCTCGCCTGCTGTTGCCGAGCTCTTTTGCGCGAGTACGAGTTGGGGGCGGCGAGCTCGCCTATCAGTCGACCTCCATTAGTCGACCTCAGCTCGACGAATCTTGGCTTAGCTCGGCAAATGCCGAGCTCGCGGTCGACGAAAGCCGAGCTCGGGCTCGGGCTTCTCTGCCGAGCTTGCCTGGGGCCTGGGTGATCTGAGCTGGCCGGCTTGGTTCCTGGTTTACCCTGCTCGCCGGATACGGGATTGTACATGGCTATCGATGGCGGGAGCTGCAAGGAAATGAGTCAGCGGTATAAAAGAAAGCCACGCATGATAAATTAACAGGAAAATTTACTTGGCTGGATCTGGGTAGTTGGGGGATGGCCTCCGAAACCAGTAACGGGTTCGCGCCCGGGGAATGGATCAGCTCGGTATCTGTCGGAGGATTCACGACAACAGCTTCCGGGGCCTATAAACGAGAAGGGAAACATGTCAGACGTGACAAAGTGGAATGCACCAAAGAGTGAGGCGAGATGAATACCTCTCGCAGGGGGGACAGATTCTCGGCGCGGTCAGGGATCGGGGAGGGCGAGGCGAGAGCTTTCTTCAAGTGGTCTCGCCTGACCTATTTGGCATTCCTCTTCTTTGGCCGGGAAGGCGTGCTGGCTGACCTTTTCTCTACCTGGGAAGGTGCGATGGCTGGCTTCTTGTGCATGAGCCATGGGGCAACCCCGGCACAGTTAGCGCGGGCTCTCTCCTGTGCCGCGGCAAGACGGGCTTAGAGTTCTTTCGAGAGTGGCTTCTCACTACGCTTGGCATACATCTTAACAAAACTGGCGGGAGCTAAAGTGCAAGATGGCGGCAATAATGATGGCTTGGGAATTGGCCTGGCTGTATATATATATCGGGCAAGGGTAGGGCCCACCCAAGATTCTCTTCCAGGTTAGCAAAAGCCCAGCGAATATCTGGGGTTGGTCGTATCTTTCCGAGCGCAAGGCTAGCTCGCAAAGAGCGGGGATTGTGTACAACCCCAAATTCACTAGGTGGGACCAAGGTGCCCCAAGAACCCGGATTGGGCTGGCAATGGGCTAAAGCCTAATCATATAAGAAATGGGTAAGAGGGTTAAACCCAGGGCAACCGAAAAGGCTTGCGCCTCGGGTCGGCGGGAACCCTCCAGCTCTTGGCGTTGAGTAATGTTTCTCCACTCAACGTCCCCCTTAATCTTTTTGGCTCCCGCCTAGTGTTAGCGGGAAGGTTCGGGCTTAGGACAAGCAGAGTTTCCGCAGAGATCAGCAGAAAGGTTCTGCCAGGTGGGGTCCAAGGGTGAAATTACCTGGATGCCCCTATGTCTGCATTTAGCTCCTCAGAACAGCCGAATTTGGGTATTGGCAGACCAGCCCGTGGTATTTTAGTAATTTTAAGGCAGCAGAATTATGTTTTTTGCAGACCGGATACTAAAAACCTATAAATAGACTCATAGAGTTCCTCAGAAAGCAAGCTTTTCAAACTTCCATAAATTTCCTTCTAGTGCTTTCGAGGAACTCCTGGCCCACACTACAAGAAAAACTACTTTTAGCAATTAACTAAAAACTTGCTAAATAGCTAAATTCTTTGCTAATTTTAATTAGCAACGAATTTAGAAACAAATTTTTTTGTAGCTAATATACTCGTAGCTAATTTTAGCAACAAATTATTTGTTTCTATAATGCAAGGATTTTTTAGCAAACAAATTATTTCTAACTAATATTTGTCATTTTATTTAATAATTTCATTAGATTAAAATAACTTTTACATACAATAAAAAGGGATTCATTTATTTATAAGAGATTCGATCCGAGAACTATCACAAACAACCCACCATTATTACCAATTGATCTAAAGTATTTATTTGTTTGCAAATGAATATATTTATACATATATAAACATTATATACATATTTAAGTATTTATTTAATTATAACACTTATTTTGTTTATAAAATTATATAAACAAACATAAATATATAATACATAAATATATATTTATATAATATATATTTATTGTTTGTTATGTAAATATATATATATAATATATATAAATATATTTTTCTTTATATTTATAATATATATTGTTCTTTATAATATATATTCTTTATATAATTTATATATATTTATAATTATTTTATTGAATATTAATAATTTATAAATATATATATAAGTACTTAAATAATTTATAAAAAATTTAAATTATAAAAATAATTAAATATTTTTTTATTTTGTTAACTATAAATAATTGATATTATTTTATAAATATATATAGACAATAAATATGTTTTATGAGAGGGATATAGAAATAAAAATATTATTATTTATAAGAAGGAACAAAATGATATTTTTTGTAAAAAAAATATTTCTTTTCCACAATAAATATTTTGCAATAAAAAAATTTGTTGTTATTTTGCAACAAAAAAATATCGTTACTATTTCAGCTTGGCGACGAGATTGCACGGGAGAGAGAGCAGCTCGACGAGATTTTACGGGAGAGAGAGGAGCTCGGCTTGATTGAACGGAAAAGTGGAGAGTTGGGCTAGATTTGGGGACAACCGACACTAGGTCTTCTATTAAATATCTCATGCAATTTTTTTTATTAAAGAGGCTAATGAAATAAAATTGGAGGGAAACAAAAATCTCCCTCCATAAATATTTTAATGCAAAAATATTAGCATGAGATTTTTGAAAGGAAATATTTCGTTGCAATTTTGCAACAAGTATTTAGCAACAAAATATTCTGTTGCTATTTTTGCAACAAAAAATTTTGTTGCTATTTTTGTAGCTAAAAACAAATATTTTATGTGTCGCTAAATTCGTTGCTAATTTGCAAAAAAAACTATTTAGTCTTTCTAATTTTCGTTGTTAATTCATGTTTTTCTTATAATGCCAGCAATTGGCTTTGGAGGGGAGCGCTCAGAGAACTTCCGGGTTAGAGGAGGGACCTCCCAACTGAGGCTTAGGGTCAGTTCTAGACACTTTGTTCCTAGTCAGGGGGCAGGGTTCGGGAGAAGTAGGTGTTAGTGACACCCCAAGGTCTGAATTCTCGTTGAGGCCATTTTTGGCTTCAACAACTAAAACCCTAGTGGACCCAATAAAAGTGACCTGAACCTCTACATATGATCCATAATAAGGTTGGAGGTAACCCCGGACGATGATATTGAGCTAGAGAACTCCAATTTGAGTTTGCCAATTCTTATGGCCTCATTTAGCCAATACCAGTGCATTAGAACTTGTTGTGTTGTAATCTGAAGTCATGCGACGAATATGACCACTTTGAGTTATGTAGCACGCTGCGACGCGCATTTTTTGAATATCAAGCAAATAAACTCCGATTTGACCTCAGTCAGTGGGATTGAATTCATATGATCAATACAAGATCAACGGAGTTCGTTTTGGTCAATTCCAATAATGGGATGTCAAAGTGTGCTCAAAATGAGCATTATGGTGCATCGAAATGCATGCACATACCGATATTACTAAAATATCCCAACTTTGGCGCATCACTTGATGACCCAGATCAAATTTGACCATTGACCACATGGGGGACCCAACCTAGGGTTTACTTTGGTCAAACCTCCCTAAAAATTGAAGTTTCATTAAGAAATTCTAATTTTCATGCTACCCCTACTTGGGGCCACTCATGTAGGCCACATTTGGGCCCAATCTCAACCCCATATGAGCCTTGGATTTTAGTAAGGAGGATATCCCTTGGGCCAAAGCAAGAAGTCAAGTTTATCCTCCTTTCTCTTTCTCTGTCTCCCAAACCAAACTCCAAGCCTCCATGATGGTGACACATGGCAGTACTTCCCCTTCTTGGAGGTCGAATGCTTCCTTGATTGGAATGGGTTAATCTAATCTTAAGCTTAGGCAAAGATGAGTCCCAACCATAATCCTCCACCTCACCCCTCCCCACATGCCTAATACCCTATCCTAGGCTCCTAGGTTGTACAACCCTCCAATGAGGGACTGTCATCTGTCCCAGGCCAGCTATGAGGAGCTGAGCTTCTTCTTCAATGGGAGTTAATCCCACACTATGAGATGAAGTAGGGAGGTCTCCTTTTCCCCTTTACAAAGACCTCCCCTCCTCCCGATCAACTCGTCCCTCTCCCAAGCCCAAAACAAGCCACCGCCACCCCCTACCAGTGCTCCACCTCGCTGGAGAAAGAGGAGCCGAGCTCCACCACCTTGCCACCACTAATAGAAGATCTCGTCAGAGGACCCCGGAGCCCTAAAACAAGGTGGATAACTCCTCCTCTTCTCCCTCCCTAACTTTCTGATGTTTCACATGTAGCCTATGGCGGCCGGAGCGTTGTCGCGGCACCATCGTGCATAGCGAAGAAGTGCTCTGTAAGCACTTTTTCGGCGACGGGCGGCGGAGACAGGCCGCTAGACCACTGCCAGAGTGAGCGCCCACCCCCGGGGAGTCGGTCGGGGACGGATAAATGGTCGGTCAGCGGCGGGGAAGGCCTGTAAGGTCGGTTTTGGTACAGGTCCTTTGTACAGGCAGTGGGGAAGAAATTTATAAAAATCTATATTTTTATAATTTTATAAATATTATAATATTATAACAAAAAATTGTATTTTATTTTTTGGAGGCTAAAATGAGGCTCTGATGAAAATGCTGTGAACATAAAAAATGTCCCTCTTGGTGTCAGCTACACATCAAAAAAATTTAAGATTTTTTTGAGTTTATTTGTTATTTGTAGTAATTTAAATAGAAGTTTTTTTCTCGATTAGAGGGGCCTAAATTGCTCAAAAACATCTAATAAAATTTTTTAGAAATAGATGGAGTCCTCATACATACTTTATAAAGATTTGGAGATTTTTGATTATACTCTCATATTTTTCAGGCATTCAAAGTAGTGGTTTTCACCTTCAAAAATTAATAAAGGCCAATTTTACGATCAAAATCTCATAAAATCCCATGGATAGTTTATAATTACAAAAGGCATGTCATGATGAAAGTTGAGAAATTTTCGAGTATTCCTGCTATTGTTTTGAGATTTTAAATCCTACTCGAGATTAATTTAAAGATTTGTAGAGGTAAAATTTCCCAATTAAGATGTCTTATATCTTTATATAAAATTCTTGGGGTTAAATACATGCTTTGAACATGTGCGTAGAATTTTTGAGGCACTCCTGGTATTTTAATGAATTGATTTAACTCGAGCCTACTTCAAATATGCTAGAAGTTATGTAAGACCTCATTTTGATTTAAAATAATCAGAGCATGTTTTGAATAGAGTTAGAAGCTATGTAAGACCTCAAAGCAATGAAGATTATTTTGAGAAGTTTGTATTTTATATTTTAAACTCACTGTCGTGGTTTGGTAATTTGAAATACAATTTTTTTTAAATATACAAATAAGGGTTTATTCGAGGCTTAATTAAAGCTCAATCGAAGCTCGAAATGAATCGAGTAATTCGTGAGGTTTATACTTTGGTGATTTCACCATCGAGTTCTGGTTTCCTCGATTTCCGATTTTTTATTGCATAAAAGAGATTTAAATCTGAAGAAAATGATATTGAGCTTAACCTAGATACCTGATTCGCCCTGATGTGAGTAATTGAGGTTAAGAGACGGTGTTAAACCTCTTGCAGATTTTTAGCTTTCGACAATTATATAATGAGCAACAAGTTATTATAATAAGGCTGTAATCCCTAAATATAAGTCTGACTAAGCCGTGTTTAATAGGCTCAACTGAACTTAATATTTGATTTTAATAATGGGAGAAAATCAGAAGAAGCTTCTTAAGAACAGAATTGAAACTGAACTTTCCTCCTATGGACGGAGGTAGAACTGAACTTTCCTCCTATGAATGGAGATGAAACTGAATTTTCCTCCTTTGAACGGAGATGGAACTGAACTTTTCTCCTATGAACGGAGATGAAACTGAAGCCTCCTGAGAATGGAATGATTGAACTACTAACCATTTTCTTTATTTTATTATTTCAGTCTTGCATTGGTCCAGTTCCTTTTATTACTTTCAGTTTAGTACATTCTTTTCAGTACTCAAAGTTTTGTACTGGTCTTGTTCCTTTTATTACTTTCAGTTCTTTAGATTCAAGTACTATTCCAGTCTCATACTGGTCCTGTTTCTTTCAGTACTTTATTTACAGTTCTTTTTGTTCAGTACTACTCCAGTCTCGTACTAGTCCAGTTTATTTCAGCACTTTATTTTAGTGCCTTTATAGTTCAGCATTTCATTACTGTAATTTGTACGTTACTTCGTTACCTATTCCTGCAGTTTATTTCGACAACATATTTTACTTACCACTCTTATATATGTAATTTACTATTTCTGTATTTCTAGCTCAGGTTATGCTCTGACCAGCGGTTGAATTTTTTGTAGATCGTTAGTTGGGGATAACTGAGAGTTGAGTCATTTCTCCAGGCTTTGCTCCAAATAATGTGCTCTCATGGTCGTTACGCTTCTTGTCTAAAGTTGAGCAGCATGTTAATTTGAGAAAGCCGCTTGCCCGAATTATTTCATGTCTAGTAGGGCAGACCTCCGCAGACCCGATATGTGCCAGATATTTATTTATTGAAATGCTTGTGAATTGCCTACGATAAAATGTGGCGGGTCGGTCATGCTTGTAGATAGTACGTACCTGTGCGGGAAGTTTGATGACTTAAGGCGACAAGGAAATGCGTACCACGGGTGATCGACCACTGTATGCCTGTTGGATTCCTCTGTTGGTTAGCCTAAATTTCAGAAATTACTGGATGTCACTCACATCCAATAGTACATTGGCTGTACATTAGGGTCTGGGTAGTACGGTACGTTCATACCTAGAAGTGGCAGGACTGGTCACTATCACCAACGATGACATCAGTGAGGCCCGCAGGGTTTGCTACCCCGCTTAAAGAGAAGCGGTCCAATCTATGTCGACATAGTGAGTGTGCGCAGGTTTGAACACCTGCGGTGTGCATGGATTTGAACACCTATGGTGTGCATGTGTTTGAACACATGTTGTGTGTTGGCAGGTTTTGAACACCTGTGGTGTGTTGGCAGGTTTTGAACACCCACGGTGTGTTGGCAGGTTTTGAACACCTATGGTATGATTACAGGTTGTGAGTACCTGTTGATTGTGACTGCTAATTGAGCTCCTATTAAATAACTGATGTTTATGTTATCATGTTATTTATATGTTGCAGTCTTTTAGATTTCTGCTCCTAGCATATGAAATGAAAATACACTATATAGAAATGATGTTACTAACTCTCTTTTACTTCGACTATTGTTGATAGTATTGAGGCTCACATTCGTCCCCAAGTTTTGGGATCTTAGGGACGAGGTGTGAATCTACTTAGTTCTGTAACTAACGGTTATTTAAATAACCATTCACAGGAGATGGAGCCGCGCGAGGCCCAGATATCACGTGAGAGCGTACCTATCTTAGAGCCTGCACGAGCAGACGCACTAGTACCGTCTCCAGTAGTTAGAGATGTGAGCCCTTAGTTTGGTAAAAGCAGAGAGAGTATTGTAGTTTTCTTTAGCCCGATGGTCACTTGTATAAACTTATGACTACGACCTTTGTTATAAATATATTTTAATTTCTGAATTTCTTCCACTGTGATATGATGTGATGTGATGAATTTTCATAGCACGACAATATGATCATTCTGTGCTTGGAGAGTGGTTTGTTGCCACATGAGAAGCGTGTAGGGTGGCCTATCTTAGGCGGTAAGGGTCATCTCTGGCCTGACTCGGTCTAAGGTTGGGGTGAGGGTCTTACACCGCATCCTCCATCTAGCTGATGGTACTAATTATTGAAACTGAAATTCGGCTTCTGTGGAGTCCTGAACCCTTTGGAGAAGGGGTGATCTCGCACTTACTTCTCCCTCACAAGCTCAAACAGTTAGAGACTTAGAATAAGAAACAGACCCAAGGCTCCAGCACGGAGGTCCCACCACAAACCCGGAAGATCTTAGAGCGCTTCCCCTCCTTAAGCCAAGTGTTGAGCTAAGGATATCTCATAAAGCAGCAAGAAGACCTGGGGCACAAGTAAGCATGCATTTCTGAGGTACCCCTTAGGTCTATTTATAAGTTTTCTGAAAACATGGTCTGCCAACAGCCAACCTCCGCTGCTCTAAACAGCTATATGTAGTCCAGATTGGCCTGCCAATAATGTAACTCCGCAGTTCTAAAAGGCTATGGGCAGGCCAGCGGGGATGAAATATTAAAAATACAATATACAACACTGGGCGAGTATCCCTTGAAAACCTCCACTCACATGGTGGTGGCGAGTGCTCGATGGTGCTAGCACTCGCCGCCTCCTATGGCCCGGGGCGAATGCAGGCCAGACCTGCCCCTACTCGCCAACTGTCTGCCAAGATCCACAGGTGAGTGCGAGCTTACGGCTCCATTCACCCCTGTTCCGCTCCACCCAACTGGGGCAAGCTGACGAGTCTGCAGAGATCTCACTCAACGCGAAGAGAGAGACGTTGACATAACTCACTCCACTCGACATCGCGGCACAAGCCGTCGGGTGAACAAGCCTCACTCAACGCCGAGATCAAAAGGCGTTGAGTGAGTTCGCCTCACTCGATGCCGAGGCGGAAGGAGTCGAGTAGACTCGACGCCAGCAGAAGGCATCAAGTAGACTCGATGTTAGGGGCCCAGCTCGCCTTGGACTTGAACAAGATCACTTGGCTGGTCTGGCTCCTGTCGATCCCCACTCGCCGGATATGGGGTTTTACACAATCCCCGCCCTTTTCGAGTTTGCCCCAAGCTCAAAAAGAAATATCCAACCTCGCAAAATGCGGTGAGTGCTGCAGGAGCTAAAGACAATCTTTTGGTGGGATCCACCAACGACTATATATATGCGCCCGTGTGCCTGGGCGGCCTTTATTATTCCCCTTACCCTAACCTTGTGAAATTCCTCTTTCCAAAAAGTTTCAAGAGAGGCTGGACCATGCCCGGGGGCTATATACTGCTTGAATTGCCGAGCTGATCAATGTGTCTCCCAACGTCTTGTCGTGCGAGTCGTCAAAGCTCCAGCCCACCAAAAAGTCCAAGCAAGCCACAAAAGTTGTTGAGTCTGTCTATCGTGATCGGGCCACCACCCTCGATCATGGACTCGCTTCTTCCTCTGAACCAGACACCGAACCAAAAAGAAAGATCGTCAACATTCCTACAGACCCGGACACTCATCATACCGACGTTGAAACCTCTACATCGCGAGCCGACTTTCCTCACGATGACTCGCAGCCTCAAACTCCTCCTGATTCTTGTCTGCAAAACCCATCGCCCCCCCCTTTGGGACAACAGGGTTGGAATCGCTGAGGCCAAAATCACCGGCTCGTGCACCTGCTCGGCCACCCACACTTGCTCCTGTACTCGCGGGGGGAGGTGCCAGAGACATTCCTGTTCGACAAGAATAGAACTCGGAACACAAGGGCATGGACACGCCCTGGCACATGCCTGGGTACTATATATATATCATGTCAATTGACATAGTCATGCTCAAGGCTACGTAGGGTCAAACTGTCCACTAAATGACCCCCTCCTCTAAAGCTTCCTTACACACCTAAGGACTCAACCAAGACAACAATCATTTATTCTATGAAAGAAAAGTCATAAAATATTGGGTGTTACGATTGACATGACATGAGCTTCAGTTATAGAAAATCTTTTAAAAAAATCGTTGATATATTTTCTTGATTGATAAAAACATCATCCAGTTGTTGACTTCTCTATGGCCCCCAAAACAACTTATTTCTCCAATATCATACGTTCATAGATCTGCATCATTCTCGATTTAAATTGTAGTAATGCATGTGCATCATTTCCTGTTATGTATGAGATATATAAGGATAGAAGTAGAAATGTACCTTTGCTGCTTCGTTTGATATATACGAAAGCTCTATACGTGCTTATTTCAAATCCCTGTTGCTAGAGGAATGCATCAATGTGAGTGCTCCAAACTCATAAGGCATGTATCAACCTGTATAATAATTTCTTTAATTGATATATGTGTGTGTGTGTGTGTGTCTATATATATATATATATATATATATATATATATATATATATATATATATATATATATATATATATATATATATATATATATATATATATATATATATACACCTTCTCCTCTTCTCCTTTAATGGCATAGCCTTCGGGTTTGGTTGACAGAAACATCTTCATTTAATGTTCCATTTAAGAATGTTGATTTTACGTCTAATTGATAAACTTTTAGCTATCTTTGGGATTGTTACAGCAGGTAGCAATCTCATAGTTTTCATGTGGGTTATTAGGGGGATAAGTTTTTGTGAAATCCTTGCATAAGATGTGTAAGTAGTCTTTGGCTACAAGCTTAGCTTTGAATTTATCTATGTTGTCATTGTCTTTGTATTTTGTTTTGTACATCTATTTTAAGCTGATAACTTATTTATTGATGTATCTTTCTACTAGCTCTTAAGTTTTATTTTTCTCAATCATGAAGATCTCTTGGTCCATAACATGCATTCAATTCGTCTGATGTTGGCCTTCAGCAAAGCAATGTGGTTCTTATCTAACTAATAATGCCAAATGCTCATCAGTATATAGTTCATACAATTTTTGTAATTCCATTGGAAAGAGAATGAATCATCAAATGCTGAAATCTTTTATGAAATATTTTGACTATTGTGTTTATTCTACTTCTTGAACTTCTTCATGTGTTTGTTGCATTTGGGCATAATTAAAAGTTGGTTCTACTAATCTCTTCCTTTCTCTAGTAGATCGATCCAATTTATATAGTTTACAATGTTTTGCATGAAACACAACTCTAATAGTTATTTTCAACAAAGTGCCCCACACTTAAATAAATTTTGAGTTAATTCATGTATAAATATAAACATTATGAATTACTTTCGGTATTCCATGTTTACTAAGGACAAAAATTACACCTCTACCTTCTATCTTCTAATGTTTTTTCCATCCTTATAACTACCTCATCTTAGTGTACTAGATGAAATAGTAGCAATGTATCGTGATTGTTGTTTATATATGATTAGGGCAACCGCTATCACCGACACAAATGCCATTTTTATCTTCTTCGATAAAAAAGCAAGTGTAGAATGCCTGACCTAGTTGGTTGTATTTCAAAGATTTACTCTTTGCATGCTGGCCTTGTTGCTTATTTTTTACTAGTAATCATTGTCAAGAATGAGTGTGTGGTTTGCAAGTTTTGCATTTAAAATTAGCAATTTTTCATATCATGGTTTGTCCATTTACACAAAACATTGATTTGCCTTCTCATTATTTAGTCGTTGAATATATCTATCACCTCTTCCTTCTCATCCCTTCCTCTAAATCTACCTATGAAGTTTCATATGTGTTGAGATGTTTCCACTATAGATACTTTTCCTTTACTTCAGTTGCTCAACATTTAAATTTATTCTATTCAACTATTCTTCATGTTGCTTGAAGGGACTCTCGAAGTTCCTGAGCAGAGAAAGCTTCTCTAAATTTGTAGCTTCGTCTATGGTTAGGACCACTTTTTCCATATTTAGGCAATATGCTCTGTAATACCATAGTACAATATGTTTCTCATCAATATAATCCCCCATAATTTGAATATTATTCACTAGAATACCAATGCATGAAAGAAAAGACGATACATATTCACTTTCTCTCTCTCTCTCTTTCTCTATGTGTCATGAAAGTGTCTGTGTAATGTGAATGTGTGTCTGTGTGTGATGTGTGATATGTGTGTCTGTGTGTGTCATATTCTCTCTGTGTGTGTCTGTGTGTGTCTGTGTATGTGGTGTGTCTCTGTGTGTTGTGTGTGTGTGTGTGTGTGTGTGTGTGTGTGTGTGTGTGTCTGTGTTGTGTCTCTGTGTGTGCTGTGTGTGTCTGTGTGTGTCTGTGTGTGTCATGTGTGTGTGTGTGTGTGTGTGTGTGTGTGTGTGTCTCTGTGTGTGCGCTGTGTGTGTGTGTGTGTGTGTGATTTGCATATATGCATTGAATATGTCCATTCTATGCCTTAAGTTACGTGAGTTTCGAAAGTGAACGTAAAATTAAGAGTTTTTTTTTTATTTTTAGGACCTAGAATCTTAAGCAAACTTGCCCATGCATTGTATATATTTGGTCCACGTAAAAACACATGCATTAAAAGAAAATAATATTTTCTCTTGTACATGAGAGATAAAATAAATCAAAAGAAATTAAGAGAATCTCTAACAACAAAAAGCTATTAAATTATGAAAATGCCAAATTTAGCATAAGGATCCCTAAAACTGAGGGTTGAGGAGGGAAGTGTGGTGGGTCTGTTCCTATTTGATGATTTCAATAAATAAGGGATGCATGAATCACCACCTTGCATCTTTAATATTTTTTATTTTATATAAACTATATATATACATATATAACATGGAATAATAGTACTCATGATGATAATAGTAACAAGTGGGCTATCTTTTAGTAGATTACTCCATAGCTTTTAGTTTATTCTTTTGTTATATATATGAAAATGATAATGGAAAGTTGGTTCATCCATCTCTCTCCCACCTCATTCCACATCCCAAACCCCCAACTTGGTTAGGTTAGTTATAAAATGAGGGTTTTGGGGCAAGTATTTGGGCCTTTTGATGAACTATCAAGATCCATCTAGGGCATTACTTTGAGGAATCTCTTTTATGATTCATCTTTTCTAAAAATAAGTACAATTATCATTATAAAAGTGAAAGTCTACCTATATCTATATAATATATTATAAAAGAGAATATTTTATATAATATGATGATATAAAGTGTAATGAGTGACATTCCATGTGTACATAATGCATTGGGGATAGTACTATCACAAAACATCTCTAGTATGTGTGTGTCTATATATAATGAGAGACATTCATGTGAGTAATACTCATCTCATCAAAGTAAAAAAATATGTGAAATAAAATATTAGTTTTTTTTTCTTTTTTTTTGTATTAAAATAAAATTCAAATGAATAGGTGTCAGCTCGATTTAGAAGTGACTGAACAGTGTGCTAGGAGACGTCACACATCATCTCTTCTGTGTGTAACTTATATCAATTATAAATGTATTATTTTGGTAAATGTTAAAGCATTTATAAATCTTAATAATAACAACAGCCAAAAAATATTAATCACTAAATATATACTTTTAATGACTAACCTTTATTTGTTTACTAAAATATATTATTAGTGACCAAGATATCTGGTTGCTAATGAAGCAATGCAACAATGAAGGCAATATGAAAGATCATGTATATAATTGATATTATTTTTTGTATTAAATTCAAAAGAGTAAAAATTGAAATAAAAATTAAATATTTGAATTGTTAAAAAAAGCTGAAGCTACAATACTACTTATTACATGAGCTAATTAATGAGGTATTGAGCATTTTATAATTTATGAATACAAAATATGTTGGTACTGCCAATAATTTTATAAATTATCTTCATATTGGCCAGGAAGAGTTTTGCTGACTAAGGCTCTATTTGGTTCGGCGTTTTGCTGCTCCGTTTGGGGCAAACGCCGCCGGAAGGCGGGTAAACAAATAAACCTCCGGCGGCGTTTGCTCTGTTTCCACCCACCCGCCTTTGGAAACGCCCAAAAAAGGTCCGTTTGGAGAAACCACCTCCCCCTCCGATTCGAACACTCTGTTTCCACCCGCTGGATCGACCTGTCACCTCCGAACCAAATGAAGCCTAAGGCTCTATTTGTTTGGGCGTTTCGGTGCTCCGTTTTGAGCAAACGCCGTCGGAAGGCGGGTAAACAAATGAACCTCAGGCGGCGTTTGCTCCGTTTCCACCCGCCCGCCTTGAGAAACGCCCCAAAAAGTTCCGTTTGGAGCAGTCATCTCCCCCCTCCGGTTCGAACACTCCGTTTCCACCCGCCGAATCGACCCGCCACCGCCGAAACAAATGAAGCCTAAGGCTTCATTTGTTTCGGCGGTGGCGGGTCGATTCGGCGGGTGGAAACGGAGTGTTCGAACCGGAGGGGGGAGATGACTGCTCCAAACGGAACTTTTTGGGGCGTTTCTCAAGGCGGGCGGGTGGAAACGGAGCAAACGCCGCCTGAGGTTCATTTGTTTACCCGCCTTCCAGCGGCGTTTGCCCAAAACAGAGCACCGAAACGCCCAAACAAATAAAGCAATACTATTTAACGACTGAATATTTCAGCTTGTCGTTAAAAATATCACTTTGGTGAGTAAATATTTATTTGTCACTAATTTAATGAAATTTATTATTTAGCCTTTGTTTGAGACAGCTTATGCTCATGAATATTCTCTATTTAAAACACAAACGTAATTTTATAACTGTTTGTTTGTACAGTTTATAGAAAATCACTTATTTTAAAATTGATGATAAGTTGATTTTTCATAAGCTGCTGGGGTCCGGCTTATAACTTCTCATAAGCGATTATCTCTTTAAAAAATCATTTGCGTGATTTTTTGTCCAAATGTGATTTTTTTTATCTGTACGTAATTTTTTCACCCATGCGCGAATTTCTCACCTGAGCGTGATTTTTTCGACCGGACGAAATTTTTTCGAAAGGGAGCGGTTTTTTCGGCCGGGCGCAATTTTTCTCCCGTGCACAATTTTTTAGGCTTGTCGGGAATTTTTTCACCAGGGCACGAACATTTCGCCATTGCGCGATCTTTTCGCCTGAACGCAATATTTTAGCCATACCGTGTTTTTTTCGCCCTAGAACGTTCGTCCGGGTGCGATATTTTTGCCCGGTTCGAGTTTTTTTTGCCCGGGTGTGATTTTTTCGTTCGGCCGTGATTTTTTTGCCTGAACATGTTTTTTCGCCCAGACGCGTTTTTTTACAGGGCGTGATTTTTTGGCCCGGGCGCGATTTTTTATCTCGGGAGCGATTTTTTCGCCCGGACCCGTTTTTTTCGCCTGGGCACGTTTTTTTTCCCGGGCGCGTTTTTTCGCCCGGGCGGGTTTTTTTCGCCCGGGTGCGATTTTTTCGCCCGGGCTTGATTTTTTCACCCAGGCGCAATTTTTTCGCCCGGTCACAATTTTTTAAACTGGGCGCGATTTTTTCGCTCGGTCGCATATTTTTTGCATTGGCGTGTTTTTTTCACGTATGCATGATTTTTCAACGGAACACATTTTTTCGTTCTCGCGGGCGGAAAAAATGCGTTTAAGCGAAAAAATGCGCCCTTTCAAAAACATCGCACAGGGGCGAAAAAATTGCGCACTCGCAAAAAAAAAACTCATCCGGGCGAAAAAAACGGGCCCGGTGGAAAAACTCTCACGGGCAAAAAAAATGTGCCCGGGCGAAAAATATGCGCTTGGGCGAAAAAAAACGTGTCAGAACGAAACAAACGTGCTCGTGTGAAAAAAAAAACGTGCCCGGGCGAAAAATCGTGTCCGAGCGAAAAAAAACGTGTCCGGGCGAAAAAAACGGCACCGGCCAAAAAAAATGCGCTCGGGCAAAAAATGTGTCAGGGAGAAAAAAATGCGCCCCGGCGAAAAAATGTGACCGGGCAAAAAAAATCGCGCCCGGGTGAAAAAAATCCTGACCGGGAGAAAAAAGCGTTACCGGGCGAAAAAAAAACGTCTCGGCAAAAAAATTTGTTTGGGCAAAAAAATCGCGAACGGACGAAAAATCCACCACCGGGCGAAAAAATTCCTCTGGGCGAAAAAATCACACGTATGTAAAAAAATTGCGCTCGGGAAAAAAAATGCTTCCAACCGAACAGACTCTTATGAATGAATAAAATTTTAGATAAGCACTTATGAACAAACTATTCAATCAGTCGACTAATTATTCATCATTGATTTTATAAAATCTCTATGCAAGCGTCAATTTTCAATTAATTGCTTATTCATGATCATAAGTTGTCAAGTCTTAGGCTCTGTTTGAGACAGCAAATGCTGATGAATATTCTCTATTCAAAACGCAAACGCTGTTTTTTAGTTTTTTGGTTGTGCAGCTTATAGAAAATCACTTATTTTGAAATTAATGATACGCTGATTTTTCATAAGCTATCCGGGACAAGCTTATGGCTTCTCATAAGCGCTTATCCCTTAAGAAAACTGAAAGTTGATTTTTTCGTCCGGACGTGATTTTTTCATTTTGGTGCGATTTTTTCGCCAGAGCACGATTTTTTCGCTCAGGCGTGATTTTTTCGCCCGGGCGCATTTTTTCGCCCGGGCGATAAATTTCCGTCCGTCCGCGAATTTTCTACCCGGGCGCATTTTTTCCGTTCGGGCGCGATTTTTTTGCCCGGGCGCAGATTTTTCGCCAGAGCGCGGATATTTCGCACGGGCTCGGATATTTCCCCTAGGCACAGATATTTCTCCCGTGGGCGAATATTTTGCCCGGCCGCGAATTTTTTGCCCATGCACGAATTTGACACCTAGATGCGTATTTTTCGCCGGGGCGAGAATTTTTTCACCCGGACGTGATTTTTCCGCCCCTGGGGCAATTATTCGCCCGGGCGCGATTTTTTCGCACGTGAGCTATCTTTTTCACTCTGAAACGATTTTTTCGCCCGATATTGATTTTTTCGTCCGCGAACGATTTTTCTCGCCCGTACACAAATTTTTTGCCCGCGGACGATTTTTTCGGCAGGACGCGATTTTTTTTCTACATAATGCATTTTTTTCGTTTACGCGCAAATATATCGTCTGCGCGCAAAAATATCGCGTCCGTGCAAAAATATCCCCCCAGGCAAAAAATTCGGGCACGCGGGGAAAATTCGCGCCTGTGCGGAAAATTCGCGCACGGGCGGGTAATTCGCCCCCGAGCGGGAAATTCGCGCCCGAGCAGAAAATTCGCGCCCGGGCGGAAAATATCGCGCCCGGGCGGAAAATTCGCGCCCGGGCGGAAAATTCGCGCCCGGGGCGGAAAATTCGCGCCCGGGGCGGAATATTCGCGCCCGGGGCGGAATATTCGCGCCCGGGGCGGAATATTCGCGCCCGGGGCGGAATATTCGCGCCCGGGGCGGAATATTCGCGCCCGGGGCGGAATATTCGCGCCCGGGGCGGAATATTCGCGCCCGGGGCGGAATATTCGCGCCCGGGGCGGAATATTCGCGCCCGGGGCGGAATATTCGCGCCCGGGGCGGAAAATTCGCGCCCATGCGGAAAATTCGCAGACGGGCAGAAAATTCGCGCCCGGGCAGAAAATTCGCGCCCGGGCAGAAAATTTGTGCCCGGGCGAAAAAAAACGCTACCGTGCAAAAGATCACACATGGGCGAATTAACCGCGGCCAAGCGAAAAACCGCGCCCGGGCAAAAAATTTTCGCCCGGGCAACAAATTCGATCCCGTGTGAGAAATTTGCGCCCGAGCGAAAAAATCATGTCAGGGCGAAAAATCCGCGCCCAGGTGAAAAAACTGCGCCCGGGTGAATAACCGCCTCCGGGCGAAATATTTGCGCTTTGGTGAAAAAATCGTTGTCGGAAGAAAAAATCGCGCCCGTGTAAAAAATTCGCACACAGGCAAAAAAACGTGTCTGAGTGAAAAAATCGTGTATGGATAAAACAAAACGTGTACAAATAAATGAACGAACTTATATGAATGAATGAAACTTTAGATAAGCACTTATGGACAAACTATCCAAACAGTTTTCTGCTTATTCATCATTGTTTTTATAAAATCTCTATTCAATTATCAATTTTCAATTAACAATTTATTCATCATCATAAGTTGTCCCAAACAGAACCTTAGTGAACACTTTTTAGCTAAGTCACAATAAGTGGGATTATAAGTGATAAAAAAATTGTAATTAAATGGCAATTTTTTAACAGTGAATTGGTTGATGAGCATTACGAGTTGGTATTGGTCGAAGAAGATTCAATGGGTCCACTTTGGCACAAGTTTGGACGAGATTTCAATTAAAAAAATGATGGCCCAACTATGATACGCTAAATTTGACAGCTCGATCAGATTGGTTGGGCACGTGGTTGAGGCTTCATTCGACAAATTGATTATATTCATATATATGCTAACAAAAAATACGTTGGTGTGGCTGTGGAAGGCCTGCCCAAAAGGCCCGATCGGGCCGGCCCGGACCGGGCCGGATCGGGCCCGGGCTTTTGAAAACCGGGCCGAGCCCGGGCCCTTTCTTTATCGGGCTCGGGCCGGGCCCGGGCTTTGACCCCGGGAAGGGGCCCGAGCCGGCCCCCCGGGCCAGGCCGGGCCGGGCCGGGCCAGGCCGGGCCGGGCCCTCTTAAGAAAAAAAAAACTACTTAAAAAATTTAAAAGAATGAAATAAAAATTTGAATAAAAAATTTTATTAATATTGAAATTTTAAAAAACAAAATTACACTTTTAAAAAAAAAATAGAAAAAAAATGAAATTTATTATTTTAAATGATTATAAAAAAAATTACATTTTTACAAATTCAGGTTGTCCTTCTCCTCTTCAATTTCCTCGGAGCTCTCGTCCAACGCTGAAATCTGTTGCTTTCTATTCGTAGCATTCAAAAAATCCTTGTAGCAGATGCATAGTTCGAATGATTCTTCATTTAGTCGGCTCCTCCGCGTGTTCAAAATTCTGCCACTAAGAGAAAAAGCGGACTCCGAAGCTACTGTACTAGCTTGAATTGTTAGTAAATCATGGGTCATATAGGCCAAAATAGGATATGTATTAGCTTTACCTTTCCACCACTTTAAGATATCGAAGTTTTCGATCTCTTCCGTAGTCATAAAATCACGAAATTGCGTTTTCGTATACAGTCCTAATTCGTTTAAACTACTCGATGTGCGTGCTTTTTTCCTGGAAGCTAATTCTAAAATTTTATTTGTAAAAGAATCTTTTGTCCTACATTGTGTTATTTCTTCTCGGGGTCGTGAGCCATATAAGTTGTCGTAATAATTAAAACATTCGGTAAAAATGGAATTAAATTTAGTAGTACTAACGTCGTCAACGTCATCGAAACTTATATTTATGTCTAAGTTAACGTTAATTTCATCTATTAAATTTTCTACGCCGTCTACAGTGAATAATGGGTTTAAAGCGGCGGCGCATGAGTCGACGACGCCGGCGTTGAGGACGACGATGCCATGCAACCAACACAACAAAATACCATGCATGCAATGCAAACTGAAATACTGTGATCTCATATAAAGATCACAGTTTTAGAGCACATAGTGTAGGGGTGCCCATGGGCTGACCTAAGTACAGACACGCTCGGGCAAGTTCCCGAGCGTGATTTCTGGAAAAAATTTGCCGCCTAGTAGTAGGCCTGTCCCTGGGCATTAATGCAAGTTTCATAGAAAAGAAAAGCCATAGCTTTTTGCCTAGCCAAGTTGGCCCTCTTTTTCGCCTTCTTCCAAAGTTGTCATGATTGTTCAACAGCCTTTTAACTTGCTTTTGCATTTATTTTTATTTCTACGAGATGCCTCCCCCATCCTGACCCTCTCTCACCTCACCGGCTAGGGCAACGCGGCTGAACATTTCCACTGCTGCCAAATCATGTTGTTATCTGCGAGGGCGAGTGCTGAGCGGCCGAGCTACACTGCTCGCCGGCGTTGTCGGATGATAGCAACCGGCGCGCGCACGTCCACGACGAAATTTCAGCGGAGGCAAAAACATGGAGACCTGCACTAGATGAATTGGGGAACTGATGGATATACTGATTTTGAAAGCTTTGGCATTTTAATGTTTTCGATCTCCGACGGGTAGAAATCTGTTATTTTCCTTTTTATGATAATGGATGTTGTGATTCAGAAAATGTCTCTTTTTGAGTCATTTGTTTGCTTTTTGATATAAAATGTTAGAAAGTAGCGAAAAGAAGCGAAAAGTAGAGAACAAGCAGATATGCATTTGAATAATTGAAACTTTATTATCCAAAAAAGGTATCTATTACAATGGTATGCCCTCCTTTATATAGAATGGAGGAGAGATGAGAGAATACAAATAAGAGATGTGGGACTAAAATTTACAGGACTAAGCGGACTATACAAAACAAACCGCACAAGCCGCGCGGTTAGATAGCAGGGCTAACCGCACGGCTACCACCAGAGAGGAAGAGAGACCGCCAGAGTAGACCGCCAGACCGCCCGGCCTCCAAGCCGGCTGAGACAAACCGCCAGACCGCGCGGTCTTCAACCCGCCAAGACAAACCGCCAGACCGCCCGATCACCAACTTCAACACTCCCCCTCAAGCTGGAGCATATATATCGATCATGCCCAGCTTGTCGCAGATGTGGAAAAAGGAAGCGGACACCGGCTTGGTGAAGACATCTGCCAACTCGTTGTCGGAAGTAACAAAAGGAGTGCAAATCTGTTTCTTCAATATTTCTTCCCGAATAAAATGACAGTCGACTTCTATGTGTTTTGTTCTCTCATGAAAGACCAGATTTTTGGAAATGTGTATCGCGGCCTTATTGTCACAGAACATAGGAAGAGGATAGTTGTAAACCTCTCCTAAGTCAAGCATGAGAGCCCGCAACCACTTCAACTCACATGTAGTCGATGCCATGCTGCGATATTCCGCCTCTGCACTGGACCTGGAAACGACAGACTGTTTCTTGCTCTTCCAACTCACAAGATTGCCCCCAACAAATGTGCAGAAACCTGAAGTCGATTTGCGGTCCCCTTTGTCATCCGCATAGCTTGAATCAGAGTACGCTTCAACCCTAAGGTGACCATTTTTCTGAAATAAGAGTCCTTTCCCTGGAGCAGCTTTAATATACTCTAATATCCTCAGAGCAGATTGTAGATGACACTCCCTCGGAGCTTGCATGAACTGGCTCACCTTGCCAACAGCATAAGAGATGTCGGGTCTGGTTACCGTGAGATATATGAGCTTGCCCACCAGATGCCGGTATCTCGTAGGATCGGAGAGAAGAGGTGAGTCATCTGTCCAAGTTTTGTCTTCTCCAACAGCCATAGGACAACGTGCAGGTTTAGCACCAGTCAGTCCTGCCTCCTTTAAAAGATCAAGAGCATACTTCCGTTGTGAAAGGACCATGGAGTTGGGCTTTCTAGAGATTTCAATTCCCAGAAAGTATTTCGGGGAGCCCATATCCTTTGTGACCAGATGTTGACGAAGGTGTTTCTTGGTCATCAATATCCCTTCCTGGTCATCGCCAGTAAGAAGAATGTCATCAACATAAACCGCAAGAACAACAAGACCAGAGGCGGTTTTCCGAACAAACAAGGAGTGATCTGCTGAGCTTCTTGTAAAACAAATGGCCGCAACAATGCCACTGAACTTGTCAAACCAGGTACGAGGACTCTGTTTGAGGCCATAGATAGCCTTCTTTAGCCGGCATACCCGTGTCTCCCCCTGAGCAACATACCCAGGAGGTTGCTCCATGTAAACATCCTCCTGCAGATCACCATAGAGGAAGGCATTCTTAACATCTAGCTGCGAGATGGGCCAATCCCTGTTGACAGCCACAGAGAGAAGAACCCGAATAGTGCTGAGACGAGCCACGGGAGAGAAAGTGTCAAAGTAATCAATCCCATAAGTTTGGGTAAAACCCTTGGCAACCAGTCGAGCCTTATAACGATCCACACTGCCATCCGGTAGAAACTTCACCACGAAGACCCAGCGACAGCCAACAACATCTGTGCCGAAGGGAGGAGGAACAAGGGTCCAGGTACCCCGTTCAGTGAGAGTAGCAATCTCCTCATCCATGGCAACTTTCCAATGAGGAATAGTAAGGGCCTCCTGGTAGGAACGGGGGGTGGCAGTGGCCGAGATAGCCAGTGCAAAAGCTCGGCGAGCAGGGGTAAGACGATCATAGGAAACAACTGCAGCAAGTGGGTGTTGGGTACAGGCCCGAACCCCTTTGCGAAGAGCAATCGGGAGATCCAGGTCAGCAGGTGCCTCAGTATCCGGCGTATCCGTGGTGGAGAGAGCTGGACCGGGAGTAGAGAGAGATGGCAGCGGAGTGGAGGGAGAAAGCGGAGTAGAGGGTGGAGAGGAGGAGGATGGGAAAGACGGTGGAGTGGGTGGAGCGGGCGGAACAGTAGTGGGAGCAGAGGGAAGGGATGGGTTGGTATGAGAAGTAGGAGTAGGAGGGGCAGAAGAGGAAGCGGGAGAGAAGTAAGAGGCATTGGCAAAGAAGGTGACATCCGCAGAGACAAATTGCTTGCGGGTAACAGGGTCAAAGCAGCAATAGCCTTTCTGAGTGGGAGAGTAGCCCAGAAAGACACATTTGGTGGCACGTGGTGAGAGTTTGTCACGGGTGGCAGCGGGAGAGTGCACAAAAGCGGTGCACCCAAAGATGTGTAGAGGAAGAGGAAAGGGATCCTTGTCTGGATAAAGAATGGAGAAGGGGGTAGCACCGTGGAGAACTGTGGAGGGAAGGCGATTGATGAGATAGCAGGAGAGGAGGACAGCATATCCCCAATAGGAGCGAGGAACATGCATGTGAGTCATCATAGTGCGAGCAACATCAAGGAGGTGACGGTTTTTGCGTTCCGCCACCCCATTTTGTTGGGAGGTGTAGACACAACTTGTTTGACGAATAACACCATGGTGAAGACAAAAGGAGGAGAAGTCGTGGCTAAGATACTCCTTAGCATTGTCAGAACGAAGGAGTTTAATAGACGTATCAAACTGAGTCTTAACCATAGAATAAAAGGAGGTCCAAACAGAGAACAGCTCGGAGCGATCTTTGAGAAGATATACCCACGTACAGCGAGGGAAATCATCAATGAAGGTGACAAAATAGGAACTACCCCGACCGATGGTGAGGTTAGGAGCGGGTCCCCATATGTCAGAGTGAACGAGGTCGAACGGACGGGAAGAGCCTCGACTTTGCGTTGGGGGGAAGGATGAGCGGTGATGTTTGCCAAGTTGACATGCATCACAGTTTAGTGGAGGATGATGAGGAGGGAGGTGCGGGAAGAGCTGGCGGAGAATTCGGGGAGGAGCATGTCCAAGGCGAAGATGCCATTGGAGAAGATCTGTAGAGGAGGAGGAGAAGGCGGAGAAAGCAGAAACGTTGTCGAGGAAGTAGAGGCCACCACTCTCAGTCCCGGTAGCAATCGTCCGTTGGGAATCCGGATCCTGAAAAGTACAAGAGCTAGGGGTGAATATGACAGAACACCGTAGTTGCTTGCATAAAGAAGTAACCGATAATAAGTTGCACGGAAACTTGGGCACATAGAAGGTATCAGCCAGGCAGAGAGAGGGAGTGACTTGAACCAGGCCCGTCCCATGGACCGGGGAGGGAGATCCATCAGCAACAATGACCGGGGGCAACCGAGCATGTGTGTCAAGAAGAGAGAAATATTGAGGATTTCCTGTCATATGATTGGTTGCACCAGAATCGACGAGCCATCTGCCGTGAGTAACAACATGAGCACTACCAGAAGAGGTGACCACGGAGGCGGACAGGCCTGAGGAGGGAAAAGCCATGGAGGCAAGAGAGGAGCAGGCCGCGACAATAAGAACAAGCCGCAAGAAGAGAAAAGAGCACCAAGCCGGGCGAACAGCAACAGGTCGGGCGGCTAGGAAGACCGCTACCAAGAAGCAGAGAGAAAGAAGTCGCACGGCTTGAAAAAGTCGGGCGAACAGAGGAGAACAGGTCGCACGGCAAAAGATGAGGCCGGCGCGACTAGCAAGCAGGAACGGGTAGAGGGGAATAATCAAGTAGCGCGAACAGCAGCGGCTAGCAAGAGGTCAAAGGCACAGCGGGGAAGAGGTCGCGCGGACTAAAAAGGCCGAGCGAACAGAAGAGAGGAGAAGGGCAGGTGACCGCGACCAAGATGCGGGTGAGAAAGTTACAACCCGCACGGTCAGGCAGATCACAGCAGCAAACCGCGAGTATAGGGGCAAGCGGATATGGGGAAAGCAGAAGCGGACAGGGAGAAGAAGTCCGCAGCGGGTAGACACAAGCCGCAAAGACTCGGAGAGGCAAGAAAGAGCAAGGAACGCGGCGACAAGGAAACAGGTCGCTGCGAAAAAGGCACCAGGAGAAGAGAACAAGAAGCAAGCCGCGCGAACAGGGCAGCGGACAGAAACAAGCCGCTCGAACAGGGCGGCGAACAGAAGAGAAGGCAAGTTGCGAAAGAGGTCGTGGATAGCGGAAAACAAGCCGCTAGAAGCAGAGAGCGCACAGAATCAGGAGGAAAAGACCGTGTCCTCTGATACCATGTTAGAAAGTAGCAAAAAGAAGCGAAAAGTAGAGAACAAGCAGATATGCTTTTGAATAATTAAAACTTTATTATCCAAAAAAGGTATCTATTACAATGGTATGCCCTCCTTTATATAGAATGGAGGAGAGATGAGAGAATACAAATAAGAGATGTGAGACTAAAATTTACAGGACTAAGCGGACTATACAAAACAAACCGCACAAGCCGCGCGGTTAGATAGCAGGGCTAACCGCACGGCTACCACCAGAGAGGAAGAGAGACCGCCAGAGTAGACCGCCAGACCGCCAGACCGCCCGGCCTCCAAGCCGGCTGAGACAAACCGCCAGACCGCGCGGTCTTCAACCCGCCAAGACAAACCGCCAGACCGCCCGGTCACCAACTTCAACATAAAATATGTTTTAGGAAGTGCTGGTTTTTGTAAAGAATTTTGAATGCGGTTGTAGTGTTTAAAATCTATATTAACACCAAACTCCATCCAAGTAAATGAAAAGAATTTCATAAACTCATCATTTTTCAGGATTTATTTTCCAAATTTAATGACTAATGCTATATGTTCCAGACAACCATGGTATTTGAGCGGAGATAATGTGAAACTGTAGTATTAATCATAGCGATAGTGGTTTATCCACGTTTGGTACTTTCGTCACAGCTTTTTAGTTTATTAAGTGTGCCCGAGCGGAATAAAATTTCTAGTTCCGTCACTGGTGATAGTGGTTTATCCACGTTTGGTACTTTCGTCACAACTTTTTAGTTTATTAAGTGTGCCCGAGTGAAATAAAATTTCTAGTTCCCCACTACTTTCGTCACAGTTTTTTAGTTTATTAAGTGTGCCCGAGCGAAATAAAATTTCTAGTTCTGCCACTGAGCGGGTGCCCATTATAACGCCCCCAACCGGATAATAAAATTTAATCTAAATTGTTAATTCAATCTAAATCATTAAATATCCCCTATGATGAAAAGAAACTGAAAACAGTGTTGTTATTAGCTAAATTGCCGTCTATTATGAATTTGTGCTTTCTTTTGTCTTTTGACAACAAATTATAGGACAGTTTAATTTGATTAACTTTCTGTTAACTCAAAGGTGGGCTCATATATGAGTTTGTCCCTGATCGACATCTTTATGTTCTTGAAAGTTTTCTATTAAAAATAAAGTGTTGGGCTTGGTTTTATAGGGTTTAAAATAGGTTGTCAACAATATTTTTGAGCTAAATTACTTCAGTGGAGGCTAACAGGAGGCGGTGGGTGAGGAGAATAAAATATAAGAGATGTTTGTTTATCCCGGTTCTTATTTATAACTGATGTCATACTGCTCATTCTCGCCCAAATTCACAGCTAGGGCTCCCGGAAACAGAGGCGTTCTTCCTCCTCTCTTCTCCTCATGTTCTACTCTTCAGTTCACGAAATCGTACGGGATCTTAATTACTGCTGGAATCAATGTTTGGCAAGGTTTTGCTGGAACTAGTCGGGCTCCAGTTTTTGGGCTAGATCAGAGCTTAGATTCTAGCTTTGTTGTAAGCATGTTTTCCCATGCTTTTCTTATCTATTCTCTTTATGTGGAATGGACGTCTGCTTCACAGTTTCATTATTGGAACAGAAATGAGTTAGTATAGAAAAATATTTACTGATATGTTTACGCTTTCATATTATGTGTACAACAATTAAAAGGTATTCACTTCACTTAGTCATATTTTTATGACTAAGCCCGTCGCCAATTTTATTTAGGTACCGAATGTGACTTTGGGCACGCAAGTAAAATGAAGTGGATTGATGTGAAACAAAAACGACTCGTTAAATGATTCACGGTACGAGGTACGTTTTTATTATGTGTTTTATTCTGTGCTCACTGGTCTTACTTCAACATGAGCTAAATGGTATGAATATAGTTCAGATACAGTTTCTTGTGGGGTCAAAAAGGGGACCTCACACCCATCCTATCCAGAAAGTAAGGACCAAGAATAACGTGGGGAATGAATTTGGATTGTAGAATTGAGATAAAATAGGGAAGTTTCTTTGGAAAAGCCCAATTTATTGGCAATTGTCTTTGCGAAAAATGTGATAAATGTTGTCATTGTTGCGGCAGAACTCGATGCTTCTGTAGACCGGTGTAAATTGCACTGTCTTAGTCTCTGAGCGGTCGAGCACGCAAAAAGTCAATGTAAGTTGATACGACTGGCAAGACAATTTTTTAACACGGAAAGCCTCAGAAAGATGTAAAAAATCACGGGGTCAGAGGTGCGCCGACCAAACTGTTGGATTTTATGGCGCCCTTAGAGGGGATCGGGGTGAATAAGGACTATGGAATTTTAAATCTCTAAGAAAAATATCATAATTTTTAAAAGAAGTTTTAGAATATATTATCAAAAAATATATTTTAATATTAGAAAAGACAATATTGAAGATTACTTTTAGAAATATTCAGAATTCATTATATATATATATATTTACTACCATCGACGTTAAGTATTACCGTTGGGCGTTAGTTCACAGATATTGAATTCAAGCATTTATATCTTACAAAAATGAACCTTTCCATATATTTTGTGTTAAAATTTTGAAGAATATTTTTCAAAACCTTTATGACAAGAAATAAAATCAAGATAATAAGACTAAGTGAAACATGATTTTATTTTATTAGAAATTGAATACAAAAATATTTGATTTCAATGACACTTGAAATTAAAGTGAATATAAAAATCTTTTTCTTATGCTTCGACGGTCCTTCTCTCAAAAACTGGTTGGTTATAGTCTATCTTACCCCAAATACACACCTAGCTTCCCCTGGATCTAATTATCTCAACCTAGTCGTTGCACACAAGGCGGTGAATTTTCCCCTAAGTCGCAAGAGAACCTAGTCGTCATAAACAAGGCGAATTTTCTACGGAATTTTTCCTCGAATTCAATGTTCTCCATGAACAATTTTTCCACACTTGTCACAAAAAGACAAAACAAAAGGAGATTACAAGATAAATAAAATGAAAGAAAGAATCCTCAAAGACTTTTGAAGGTGAAGACGAAAGAGATGTAGATGTCAGTGTTCTAGATGCATTCATCCTTCATATTGAATGTGTGTTGTAGTCATTCTCCTTCAAAATCTTCTTGTTTGCACAAGGGATTTCTCTCTAGCTCTGAAGACGAGCCTCTCTCAAAAGAATCAGAGTTTTGGCCTGATGGAGGAGGAATCAATTCTTTAGGAGGTGTAACAAAGATCATACGAACTTTCGTCCTTTTATAGAGATCAGTCGCTATCACAGGCGATATCTACATATCATTGGTGGTATCTCCTCGTGCCACATGTCCCATGCTTAGGTGATCGTGTCAGTTTAAACAATGGATGTGGATGATCGTGGGGATATCATGTGCAATATCTAACTATTTCCTGGTGATATTGCAAAATTACGCACATCATGTCCGGAACGTGCAGGACATGGTTGACATGATTTGAGCTATTGCCCATGATATCACCTCTTCACTTATGTCATCTGAAACTTTTCCAAATTATAGACGTCGTCCTCTTTCTGAAATGGGGTGACACATTTTGTAACTCTTCATGGATTGAAAGTTATGGTCGTTTTAATAGTCAGCAGTCAAAACTCGTCTTTTTTTACTATTACTAAATTGTATATGCTCTTGGGTCATGGCCTTGACCGATGACTTGTCTCCTCATTCAAACAGTACAATCTCCACACTATAAATGCACAAAAGACTAGATCAAAAACATCACAGTATTTGTTATTCTTAAACTAAGAGATGTGAAACACATGCTCCCAGGTGCAGAACTTAGGAATTTTTTTTAACCCGGGCACAATTTAAAATAAATAATTAAATGCAATGCTTAAATAAAATTAAACTAATATTATAATTAATAAAAAGTTATTAACTAAAAAATACATGACATACCATTCAACTGACCCCATTTCGTTGACACATATTTTGAAATTTTGTAATAATATTATCATTAGTAATAGTGTCAGCAACATCTTTCTCTGTATAAATGATCATGCAGTCATTCATCCATTCATCTTTTATTCTGTTTCGTAAATAATTTTTTATAATCTTCATTGCGGAGAACATTCTTTCAACTGTAGCAGTTGCAACGGGTAAAAGACATGCTAACTTTAAAAGCCTAAAACCCAACTAATAGTGATCTTATTTTTTCAATTCCAATAATAGTTTTAAAAGACCACCAATTCCTTTACTATGAGAGAATGTGTCGGTTAGTAAAGAGTGCATGTCAATAATATACATATCAAGTTGCCCTTCAAATAGTTATAATTCTATTTGTGAGAAATCTGATGAGTACAATTCTGCGAAACGAACTAACTTTCGTTTATCAAATAAGACAAATCGATCACTAGAGTCAAGACAATAAACACATAAAAGTAGTTCAGTGTTCACTTCATTAAAACGATCAAGTACTGCATTGAAGATTTCAGCACGAAAATGATGATAATTTATAATCTCTCTTTCATTGCGTTTTGATCTTCCTGCTTGAATACATTTTTCATTCATATTAGGAATCTTTATATGTTTTTTGTGCAAAATTTTGATACTTCAGTCATGAAGGAGTTTCGTTCAAGATCACCATTTCTTAAATTAAATAATAATTGTTTTGTAAATTTTACAAACTTCATTGCATTAACAATGTCTTGATCCTTCTTCTATAAATCTTGTGATAACTCGTGTGACTTGGATAAAATAAAAAATTTAATATTATGTCATAATGTGAACTCCACCGCATGTCACCTACCCTTTTCAATTCAAGTGGTTGATTTGCCCCTCGACCACTTTCCAATTCCCCGCAACCAAGCTCTAAATTAAGCAACTCAATCAACTTTTAATGCTCTTATGCAATTGTGTCGTTTACAAGAGCCAACAACAATATTTAACACAAGGTTAATAAGCGTTAATATCACTGCAACTTCAACATGATTTTTTGCAACACTAATAATATTAGTTATAGTTGATGGACAAAACAATGAATGTAGAAAGCACAATTATTCTCTTGTAATATTTGTTGGATCTTACGACGCCCTTAGAGGGGGGCGAGTGAATAAGGGTTGACAAAATTTATTTCTTAATCTTAATTTACTTGATGAAATAATTAAAGAAATCAAAACTAATTTTTCATAATAAAATTAATCACTTAGAAATAAATAAGAACAGAAATGATAATCTTTTATTTCACAAGTGATAAACCAATATACATGATATCTCTATGAAGCTAGAGATTAAGGCTTATGAAAAATATAGTTAATTTTTGATTTCGCCAGTCATTCTACCAAGATCCGGCAGGCTAAAGCGTATCTCTCCCTAGATCTTGCTACTAGCCTCTCCTAGATCTAACCACGATCTAGATGCTACACACAAGGCAGTGATTACTCCCTAAGCCGCATAAGGACTTGGACGACACACACAAGGCGGCGATTTTCCCCTAAGCCGTCCAAGGACCTAGACGTCATGCACAAGGCGGCGATTTCCTCATAAGCCATGCAAGGACTTAGACGCCACGCACAAGGTGGCGATTTCTCTACCGATTACAAAGATGATAAGATAAGTTACAAAATAGAAATTCAGAATAAAAACTCCCTCAAAATGAAGCTCTGAAGACGACGTTGAATCCTTGCAAAGATTGCCTGAGATGCTGCACACGAACCGTCTCTTCTTCACACTTGAACGTTCTTGGGAAAATGAGAGTTTTCTGAAGGCTGGAGCTCTCTGGATCAGTTGCACGGGAAGGAACACTCCAAATTCTGCAATCCTTGATCTTCACGGAAAAATGAATCACTTTTATATTTTAGCGATATCGCCCGGCTACACTGGATGTCGCCGATCAGCGATATCCTATATGGCTTCCACGTGTCCCATGATTCTGAGGTTTCCGCGGGATGATTTGATGGTGGAGCTATCGCCGGGAGATAGTGGATATTGCCTGGCGATATCTCCTTTTCACTTCTGCCGTCCGAACCATTTTCAGAGTGTAGATGACTTCGATCTCATTCCGGAATTGTAACGACCTGGCCCGCTAAGTGGCACAGTGCCGCCGGCCTACCAGCAGCCCGGGTTTAGAGCTCAGAGGCCCGCAAACATGTCTCGCCACATGGCACCACTGGTAGTAAGCCTAAACATCAAGGCCTGCAGGCCCAGTATACCCCAAAGCATCTCCGGCCTGTTTATCAGCACGGTGCATTGTTGCCAAGAGGTTTCGAACCCGAGATCTTGATAAGTAGCCTTTAATACCGCTACTCATCACCAGCTGAGCTGCTGCTCAGCTGGTGATGAGTAGCGGTATCAAGGTCTCGGGTTCGAAACCTCTGGGCAACAATGCACCGTGCTGATAAACATGCCGGAGATGCTTTGGGGTATACTGGGTCTGCAGGCCTTGATGTTTAGGCTTACTACCAGTGGTGTCATGGGGCGAGACATGCCTGCGGGCCTCTAAGCTCTAAACCCGGGCTGCTGGTAGGCCGGCGGCGCTGTGCCACTTAGCAGGCCAGGCCATTATAAAAAAGTGCACTTTTTTGTAACGGCCTGGCCTACTATGAGCACAACACCGCCCGACCCACCACACAACCCAGGAAGATTATGGCACAGTGGGCAGTATAGTTTAAAATTTTTAAACAACTTTTCTCTAATGAATAAGTGTATGAAAAACAAATAATTGAAATAAATAATTCAATGTAGTGTAGATAATCTATTTATGCATTTTAATTATTATGTTATTACACTACAGAACCATGCAAGTATAAGATTAAAAACACGTGTAGGTTATCAAAATAAGTGAGTGTGTAAGTTATTATCAAACACACAACATTACTCATACTTAGAGGCATGCTAAATAATTCTACACATATTTTCTACAATCGATTTCATTGCACATAACAAGATAATAATCAAGACATGCCATAAACAACAATGTTTTAAGAAACGTGAAAACTAAATTAAATATTGTATTTAAATTTTAATTGATATAATTAATCATCCTGGACAATGACAATGAGTAGCAAGCAGTTTTTGTAATTTTTGTTCTTTTGGATTCATTTTGAATTTTGTATTTATTTTTCAAATATATTTAAAACAAATTATTTTCTAATAAACATAGAAGTATATTAATAACACATCTGTAAAATGACATTCTATGCCAGAGAAAATGTAAAAAGAAAGACTAAATAACAATTTTATGTTACTGCCAGCATTAGTACTAACGCGTGCGCTAGTCACAAAAATATGTTATATTGTATAGAAAACATGATTTTTTAATAATTTTTCATTCTAGTTTATCTTGATTCATGTTTTCTAATATAAGTGACACCAAGTACCGCGAAGAATTTTGAATAATAATGAAAATATTGCGGATATAATTTTTGGCATATGGTGAAAAAATATTATTTTTCAAAATACTTATGTTGTTCAAAAACATGAATGCCCAAATTGTATATAATATGATAAAACACAAGATGACATGTTCGAACAAAAGATATGATATGCATGACATAAATAAAAATATAATTTATAATAATGTTCATTCAGTGATAGTGATGTAATATGTCCTAGATTAAATACCCTAACTATATGTCTACACCCTAGCCTCGTACTAAGTGACAGATGGACATGAGAAGCTGCACACATGCCGTAGGTTGGGATATTAATCCCATATGCATACAAAAGATGACTCTCAACCTAGCACTCTTTACCCTCAGTGTCTCGTAAGGCCCCACTGGAACCCTCCCCGGTTAAGGTCAAGACATGACTTAGAGGTTAGGACTCTAATGCAAACAATCCTATGCCTTTGCTAATGTGAGACACAAACTAGGTGTAAATAATTATGGATATACTAAGCATTTAGGTCTAAGGATGAATTCATAAACTATGACTTTTATGTAAGAATGTTTTTTTAATTATAGTTTATTTTAAAGTCACATAGTTATAATGAATTTAACTTTTAATCTTACAACTTTTAAAATTCTTTTTAAGTTATTAATTTTAAGGTTTAGATAAAAATGAGAAACATGCAAATGATAGTGAAATATACAAATACACCAAACATATGATTCATAATTCCTAAGTGTGTTTGAAATAATCAATTTTAGATTAATTCTTGATATATCATGAATTTTGATTTATGAGTAGAATGAATTTAAGAATAGGATATTAGCTAGTCATAATCGATCATAGTGGTGTACATGAAGTTCATATTCATCCTTTTTAATTAATTTTAAGTGAAAGCTTTGTAAGGTGAATAATATATATAATTTTTTTTAACTCGATTAAATCCATTTTGAAAATAATTTCATTAGTATATATTGATAATATCACTTAAGAGATTCAAAGTTAAATTTATAATGATATTATAAGATAATTATAGACAATGAATTTAATAAGTATGTATGCTAGAGACATAAGATAGTTAAGCCACTTGAACATAATATGACTTTTTATTCAATTTCATTTAATTTGATTCATTTAAGAATTTAGGCTCAATAAGTTAAAGTCATGTATCAAAAGATATAAAGTGATCAGAATACGTGTTGGCCCAAAGGAAAATCCAAAATAAATAAAAAAAAATGAAAATAAAATAAAATAGATATTAAGCAAATCATGAAGTAGAATTTTGTTTATTTCATTTTGATTTATTTTTACTTCACGCATTTGATTGGATATTAATAAATAAGTGATTTTGGAATCCAAAGGGGATAAAGTGTGACAGTTCCTTTGGGTACCCACATATAACGTGTTGGTGTATGGGGAGATAAGTATGAATTGGCCCTTTCAAGTGTAGTTGATGCGTCATTCTTAAATTTGGGCCTCCATTCATACTTTGGATATTTAATATTTTTATATTTCAATTTTTCATAATTATTTTCAAAATTATTACTTGTAGGAAATTTTTGAATATTTAAACTTATATTTGGAGTAGTTAAATTGTGATTGAGATTTATCATGTTTTTAAAATTAAATAATCTACTAGGTGTTTATTCAATATGATTTAACATTCTAGTAGAAGTCTCATATAGTTTTGAAGAGAAACTAGAGATAAAAGATTTTTTATTACTTGAAAATTTTTCAATAAATAATTTTAATGATTCTAGTTTACTAGACAAAGCAAAATTTTCAATAATCAAATTTTTATTACACTTTTTAGAAATATTCAGCTCTATTTCAAAAACCTTGAACTTATCTTTAAATTCTTTGCAATCAAAACAAGGTATAATATTTTAAACTACAGAGCTAGATGAAAAATATGATACATCAAGTTTTGGTTCTACATTTAGTTGTGCTTTTAGATTTTTATTTTCTAAACGCAATTCTGAAATAATATTTTTCAATTTCTTAATTCTACGTTTAGCCGCATCTAGCACATGCAATGTAGAAATAGGATTACAAATAATAAGTGAATTTGATTTTCTTACAGTGCTCTTGGATGAGGTATGATTTGAACACATGGTTCCTTTGTCATCTTCCTCTTGGCGTTCCTCTTCCAACGATATATTTTCATCTTCCCTTTCGCTTGATGTGTTCTCTCCTTCAATTATATTTGATGTGCATTCAACAAATCCTTCATTGGAGGAGATTTCTTGAATACTTAAGCAAGCATTCATATTCTCCGTGTTTTGTACTTATTTTGATTATGTAGATAGAGAAACATAAGTTTCTTCAAAAAATTTTCAAATTTCATAAGCAGTAGGAAACAAATATATAAGTTCAAATATATGTTGATTTAGTGCACAAAATAAACTATTTATAGATTTAGCATTTAAAACCACTTCATTTTTATTTAACGAACTTGGGGGCTTTTCAATAGTAATATTCCAAACTTTTTTTATCTAAAGATTTAAGAAAATTTTCCATTAGAATTTTCCACCATTTATTATTTTTACCCATAAACAATGATGGTGCTAAAGATTTCTAATTTATTAAAATTTCATCCCCTCTAGTGGTTGCGAGATCCTGAAGCGTCATTATTCCTGGTTGTGAAGCCGTTTTGGAATAACCTGGCTCTGATACCAATTGTTGGATCTTACGACGCCCTTAGAGGGGGGGGGGGTGGTGAATAAGGGTTGACAAAATTATTTCTTAATCTTAATTTACTTGATGAAATAATTAAAGAAATCAAAACTAATTTTTCATAATAAACTTAAACACTCAGAAATAAATAAGAACAGAAATGATAATCTTTTATTTCATAAGTGATAAACCAATATACATGATATCTCTATGAAGCTAGCGATTAAAGCTTATGAAAAATATAGGTAATTTTTGATTTCGCCGGTCTTTCTACCAAGATCCGGCAGGCTAAAGCGTATCTCTCCCTAGATCTTGCTACTAGCCTTCCTTAGATCTAACCACGATCTAGACGCTACACACAAGGCAGTGATTACTCCCTAAGTCGTACAAGGACTTGGACACCACAAACAAGGCAGTGACTTTCCCCTAAAGTACCAAAGAACCTAGACGCCACGCACAAGGCGGCGAATTCATCCTAAGCCATGCAAAGACTTAGACGCCACACACAAGACAACGATTTCTCTACCGATTACAAAGATGATAAGATAAGTTACAAAATAGAAATTCAGAATAAAAACTCCCTGAAAATGAAGCTCTGAAGACGACGTCGGATCCTTGCAAAGATTGCCTGGGATGCTGCACACGAACCATCTCTTCTTCGCTCTTGAACGTTCTTGGGAAAATGAGAATTTTCTGAAGGCTGGAGCTCTCTGGATCGGTTGCACGGAAAGGAACACTCCAAATTCTTCAATCCTTGATCTTCACAGAAAAATGAATCACTTTTATATTTTAGCGATATCGTCCGGCGACACTGGATGTCGCCGATCAGCGATATCCTATCTGGCTGCCACGTGTCCCACAATTCTGAGGTTTCCGCGAGATGATTTAATCGTGGAGCTATCCCTAGGCGATAGTGGATATCGCCTGGCGATATCTCCTTTTCACTTTTACCATCCGAGCCATTTCCAGAGTGTAGATGACTTCGATCTCATTCCGTAATGGGGTGGCACGTTCCGTAACTCCTCCCGGATTGAAAGTTATGACTGTTTGAAGTTTAGCAAACAAAACTCGTCATTTTGTTTTTTTTTCTAAAGTGTACACACCCTTGGATCATGCCCATGATTGAGGACTTATCTGCTCATTCAACCTGTACAACCTGCACATTATAAACACACAAAAGAGTTGATCAAATACATCACAATATTTGTTATTCTCAAACCAAGAGACGTGGAATGCATGCTCCAACAATATCAACATTTCCAATCCTTTGAACTCACCCTCATATTACTAGTACCATCATAACCTTGATCTCGCAATTTAGAAATACTTAAACAATGTTTTGCAAACAAATTATTAATAACTTTCTTTAATGATAAGGTAGTTATGTCCACAACATGAGCAAACTCAAGAAGACGCTCCATAATAAGACTTTTGATAGTAACATAACGAAAAACCATGGCCATTTGTTCTTTTATGGACACATCACGTGATTCGTCGACCAAAATACTGAAGCAGCTATCCCCAACGTCTTGAATAATTGTCTTTGTTATCTCTGATGCAATGTAAGAAACTATCTTTTTTTGGATTTTTGGAGATATTAATGTACAATTGATAGGTGCATTTTCGAAATCCACTAACTTGACCTCATTGTTATACAATGCAAGAAATTCTAAAAGTTCAAGAAAATTCCCCCGATTACTGGATTCTTTAGACTCATCATGCCCGCGAAAAAATAACCCTTTTTTTAAAAGAAAGCATATACAATCTATTGACGCACACAAGCGAGCACGATATTAAGTATGTTGTGTCTCTTCCTGCCTGTAAAATGAGACTTAAATACCTTGCTTCTGATTCATTAAAGCTATGCACATCTTCTTAGAGTTATTATGTGCACTTGTGTGATTTTCGACATATTTCTCTAAGATCGTCCTATCTTTCCAATATCTGAAACCACGACATACAATTGTCGGATCACAACCTCTCTGTGAAAAAATGTAATAATAAAGACAATATGCAACATCTTTATCTATATTATATTCCAACCAATCTTTAAACTCATTAAACCCGTTCTTGTTGTAACGATGTGTTTTATCTCCAATTTCAGTTTGTGGAAAATTTGCTAAAACCGGTTGACAAGGACCCTTCTGCAAGTAATTCCTTCTTACCATGTCATGTGTATTTACATTATACAAGCTTATAGGTTGTCTTAATCCTGGACCAGTGAGTAATTCATCTAAATTAAATTCAACTCGAGGCCTTTTACCACATGAATCCGATATTTGAAAATCTTGAGAAATTTGATTTGAACTCATTTTGAAAGAATCTTATCCATCGATGATTGAACACCTAAGTTTAAAATAGATTCAACATTGAAGCAGTGAAGACTATTATAAAAAAACAGTAAACAATTATCAAAACAATTATGCAAGAAATGTGGAAATAAAAAAAACAATTATCAAAAAACAGAGAAAACAATTATCTCTGGCAGTAAGAAATAGTGAACAAGAAACTTGGAAACAATAAACAATTATCAAAACAGTGAAGCAATGAAGAAATGATGCAATAAACTTGGAACAATTATCACTCACAATAAGAAGCAATGAACAATGGCGGAAGAAGTGAATGGAAACTCACCTCACACAGGAATCGATTCTTAGTTCCACCCAGGGAAGAAGACGTTGTGCCTAGGGCATGTCGATTCGTCGAAGATGAAGATCTAGTCGGAAGAAGAAGAATGGCGGAAGAATGAAGATGCAGGGATGAACTCGCCAGGTGATATCCGGTCGGAAGAAGAACTGAAGAAAAATAGGGATGCGATTCTGCGAATGTTGAGGGACTGCGGCTGTGGCTTGGGCACAAAATCAGGTGGAATATATGAGCGTTGAGTGCGGCTGGGGCAATACCGAACTAAATCACGCGAAAATAACTCCCCATGTGATATTCGCAAAAAAACACACCCGAGCAAGCGCCTAGCGCGTTCTCCTCCAGCAAACTCTCAGCGCGCTCTTTGCCAACAAGCGTACCACGATCTCCAGAACAAGCACTCCATCTACTGATAAGACAACCAAACTACGCTTCTCCAAAAGACAATCAAGAGACAAGAAGAGGAGGGTAAGGCGTGCTAAGTGTACAACCCAGTGTTCGCTGAGTGGGTCCACCAGATAGGGAGAGCGGACCAAGGCGACCTGTCCGCGCTAGAACAACATGCGGGCGAACTCAGAACGGCCAGCCCGCTCTCGCCAAAGCTAGGCGGGCGAGTTGCGCAGGCTGGCCCACCCAGCACGCGTCCGCCTGAAGTTCGTCAAACTGAGTCGGACTTTCGCCGAACTAGGCTTCTGAGTTGAGATCAGAGTTCGTCGAACGGAGCTCGTCGTTCGTCGAACTAAGCTCGGCATTCGTCGAACTCAATTTCTCTGTAATTTCGATGGTGACAGCCGCAGATCGGCCAGCTCGCTCTCACCGAAGCTAGCGGGCAAGCTGCGCGAGCCGGTCAATCCAACCCTCTCTCCCATAGGCGACTTGGTTGCCAGTCCGCTTCATAACAAGAGCTGGCGGGCTGCGGCGGCCTGGCTTGCGCTCGCCTAAGGAGGTAAGGCGAGTTGCGGGAGGCAGGTCCTGTCTGCCTCAACATGGTGGCGAGTTGTGGCGAGCTGACCTTCAGATCCTTGGAACCTGCCCAATGGGGCCCAAAGACAAAATTACCTGGGTTCCCTTGTCAGGGGTGTGAATAGCTTGTTAGAACAGCGAATTTACGCTGTTGGCAGACCCAGTTGGGTTGCACATAGCTGTTCAAAACAACCGAGGTTGGCTATTTGCAGGCTGATTTCGGAAAAATATAAATAAGACCCAGGGGGCACCTTAGAAGGGATGCTTACCAGTGTTAAGATCTTCTTGCATTTTTGAGATAGCATTAGCTCGGCCTTTGGCTAAGGAGGGGAAGCGCTCTAAGATCTTCCGGGTGTGTGGTGTGATCTCCACGCCGAGCCCTTGGGTCAGTTCTCATTTCTTTTTGCTATTTGGCTTGCAGGAGAGAAGTAGGTGCACGATCACCCCTTCCCCAAGGGTGAACTCCACAAGAGACCGAGTTTTCGGTTTCAACACTAAGAGCGCCTCCGAGCCTCAAAGCTCCAGACAACGACAGAACGTGTACAATAAGCTACTCCCGCTTCTAGGAGTTATTAGAAGACTCCAGAATACAACGAGCGCATTGCTCCCTGCAGCACTCGAATAAATAATTAGCCATGTGAGTGGTGACCTGTCACCATCCAGGCTCTCTCTCTCTCTCCCCAATAATTGTAACGAGAGACATGTCGTCATCGAGTTCTTGAAAAAGCCCTGTAACAACACTCAGATCTAGTGGAGATTTGGTTGGCACAGATCCAACCACGTAGTTTTTCACCTCTTTCCAGGGATTTCCACGTCTAAAAAATTATCTTGTCAACTTTCCATTTTCATTGACTGTGTGCGCGCTCGACCGTCCCGAGAGCTAAGGTGGTCCAGTTTATTCCGGTCCGACCGGGACGCCGAGTTAGTCCACAACACTTAGCAAAATATTCTTGAGAGTTTTCTCCATCTTTCATTTTAATATCATCAAACTGTCGTCACAAGATTTGAAGTTTGATTTTAATTACCTTTTTAATGCCCTTATACTCATTTTTAGTCGTTCACATGCTTCATGAGATGATTTAAATCCCATGATTCTTGGGTACTTGCAGGTAGAGACGAGTGCGAGTGCATCCTTCATTCTTTTTCCTTTTTTAATTTGGGAGCTGCTCCTTCACTTTCTTTGCTGGTGGTCTTAAGGCCTTCATTCACAATGTCTCAGAGGTCTTGTGAGATGAGTAAGACCTCCATTTTATCACTCCACTGTTCATAGTTTTCACCAGTGAACATGGGAACATAGTGATGAGCAGAAACAAAGAAGGTGGTAGATGATGATGCCATGAATGATGAAATATAGCTCTGTGATGATACCTCAAACTAGTGACTCTGATGTCACTGTTAGAAATCAGTAAATGTTATTTCAAAAAACACAGAACGATATTTCAAAGAGCACAAAATAGTATCGCTTTGAGGAATGAATCACTCACACACAACGGTTTTTAGAAGCACTAATGATATTTATTTTAACTCCGTTTTTCATTTCAAGTCTAAACAATATTACATGGGTTCACACTTTTTATACCCACAATACATGGTTCTAGAGTATAAAATACTCTAGATTTTTACAATACATACTTTACTCTAATATATTACTTTTTTTCTAATCCCTTTATAAGCTCAAGATTGTAGATTTGGGCTTCTACAAATGTTGGGTTCTTACACATCGTCCTCTGTTATGTAAGTGGTGCATGCAGGTGGAAGTGCTGTCGCACTGGGCGGTGGGGGGTGTTCCTGATGCACTGTGATGGTCTGTTGGCCGTTCTTTGCGGAGCAGCCGACAAACTGTAAGTATGCATGCATGCATGAAGTGGGGAATTGGGGTGGAGATTAAACAGCCTAAATCTTGATTAAATGACATAAATATTTTTAAATTTTTTAGATATTTTTTTTTATTATATGAAAAGTTCCAGGTAGTTAACAAGAGAATGGGTTGACAGAAGCATTTTTTAGGACTAAATTGACCTGATTTGATAGTTTAAGCACTGATTTCAAACTTTAAAGATATAAGGATTAATATTAAAAAATAGACAAAGTTTCAGGGATTAATCTGACATTTTAAGGCTCGTGGGATGAGTTTTTTTAGGTGTTTGTTAACCGCAATCCGTAATTGGCTAGTCGCACCCCAAAATTTCTCATTTTTCGCGTCTTTTTGAAATACGCCTTGTACATGCAATTTAAGGAAAAGTGTTCAACACAAAAATTGTGGATATCGACGAGATCTACAACTTTCGTGTTGAACACGTTTCCTGAAATTGCATGTACAAGGCGTATTTCAAAAAGGCGCAAAACCTGAGCATATTTCCAAAGTATGACTTGTTGATGCATTTTTAGGAAAAGTGATCAACACAAAAGTTGTAGATCTCATCGATATCTACAACTTTTGTGGGGAACACTTTTCCTGATATTGCATGTACAATGCGTATTTCGAAAAAAAACGAAAAAATTGGAAGATTTTGGAGTGCCGCAAGCAAAAATTGGGAGATTTTTTTTATGTTAAATGCTTAAGACTTCAAAAACTGTGCCCAAATATCTAGGTGGAATCACTAGCACTCACTAGTCCTGCCCTAAAATTCCTCTTCCCTCATCAGTCCACGATTTCCATTTTCCAGTAGCGTGCTCAATCTCCATTCTCTGGATAGCAGAACACCCTTGAGGATACTAGTCTTTCTATCATCAGCAGCGACGTTCATCGGCAAGTGCCAGGGTTCGTCCAATTTGGCAACTCGCCGGCGTTCGTCCAGATATCGAGCGAACGACGGCCGGCCGACCAACCGTTCATTCTTCAAGGTATTGCTCAATCTGCCCACCGGCTTCTTATGTTTTCGTTTACTTTTCCGTCCTCCAGAAGCCCTGGAGGATGCAGGCCAGAGTAGGGCATATGCTTTTTGAGGCGATGGAAGGGGCTTAAAAGGGAAAGAAGTCAGAAAGGAGGGCGGGGTTGCCAACAGATTGCAAAACTTTCTCATCTGACCCACTTAGAATACGCCATCTCTTACTGATTCTCTGACCTAACATAAGAGATTTCTCTACCGATCTCTTTCTCATTGTTGAATCATGTAGTAGTTGACTAATTGATGAGAGTTTATTTTTACCTTATGAATGATAATTTGGTGTGCATTCTGCATATCTGTTCCGTGTTATTGAAGGAGGCCCCAGATATTTTTCCCACAATGTTTTAATTTAGAAGATCTGTTCATCAAATGTTTACTAGGCTCAGGGGCGGATCCAGGAATTTTAGCTAGGGGGGGCCCAGTCACCAAGCGAAGCCAAATAAATTTTCAAATAAATTTTTTAATGTAAAAAATATATAGACAGTTTTTTGACAAAACATAACATATATTTCAATAAGCCAAAAAAGATACAAACAACCATATACATGTCACTTCAATTGTGCACGGCGATTTTTCACTTCATAAAATTCATCTATAATACAATCTTTGTCAATTTTCTCCGCTATTTCTCGCTCAATATATAAAGTCATGCAATTTGCAAGAAATTCATCTTCCATCTTGTTACGAAGTCTCGTTTTAACAAGTTTCATAGCAGAAAATGACCTTTCTGTGGTTGCTGTTGAGACCGGAAGAGTCAAAATGAGACGAATCAATTTATCAATAAGATAGTAGGTCTTCGATTTTTTCGTTTCCACCAATTTCTCATACAACTTGGAAATTGTAGATAAATTTTTGAAGTCCTTATGAGAAGGAACATCGAGTTGATAATGCTGCAATTGAGTATTTAACACATGAATTTCTTGATCACTGAAATCTTGAGGGTAGAAATTCTTTGCAAGGGCACATATATCATCAATCTTGAAAGATTTGTATTCATCACTTGGATCTAAAGCCACACTTAGACGAAGGAGTTCCATAGAATTTTCACTGAATCTAGAATTTAGCTCCTGCAACACACAATCTATTGAGGCATTGAAAATATCTACTTGAAAATGATGTTTCACTGTAATGATATCACGCGGACTTCGAAACCGACGATCACTATATTGAGCATTCATGTCAGGAACTTTAACTTCATTTTTCTCACAGAATATGGTCACATCTTGTAAGAACTTTTCCCAACCAGATTCTCGCAACTTCTGAATGAGAGTTTTTGTTGTTGAAACTAAATTTATGGCATTCAATATATCCTGATATTGATGTTGCAGTGCTTTGCATAAAACGTCACTGATTCCCAAAATTTCTTTCATCAAATGCAAAATAAAAACGAATTCAAATACTCCCATTTTTCTAAAGGCTGCTTCAGCATCCCCTCGTTGAGTAGATGTTCCGCCATTATCACTAATATCAAGCAACACAGAGCATGTAGCATTATACATATTTATAACACTGTAAACAGAGTTCAGATGTGACGACCATCTAGTGTCACCATGTCGTTGTAGTGAACCAATTTGATTGGCTCCCGTGCCGGTCTCAATTTCACCTAGAGCAATCATGTGATCCAAGTACTCTTTTTGAGCAGCTCGCAATTGATCATTGCGTTTAGAAGAAGCACCAACAGTATTAACAATATATATCAGCTCATTAAAAAAATTATGCACTGCCTTCACTTCCTTTGATGTTGCAACAAGAACTAGTTGAAGCTTATGTGCAAAACAGTGAACATAATAAGCTTGAGAGCATTCATTAAGAAATAAAGTTTTTAAACCCTTCCATTCACCTCGCATGTTACTTGCACCATCATATCCTTGACCCCGTATATCCTGGATACTCAAATTATGACGAGAGAGGACTGCTGAAATTTCATTCTTAAGAGTCAGTGCACTTGTATCTGTAACATGAACAAGATCTAAAAACTTTTCTCGCACCAAGCCATGAACATCCACAAATCGAATCACGATAGCCATTTGCTCTCTTTTTGATTCGTCTCTAGATTCGTCAACTATTATGCAATATTTGGAATCGTTAATTTCCGTACGAATTACATCTCGCACCTTTCTTGACATAATCGAAAGAAGATCCTTCTGAATATTAGGCGATATATACATGACATTTCCTGGCGCATTTTCTAACACAACTTCATCAACTTCCTTGTTATAAGTCCGAAGCAATTTGATAATTTGCACAAAATTCCCGCGATTAATAGATTCTTGAGTTTCATCGTGACCTCGAAATGCAATTCCTTGAAATGCACAGTATCGCAATGCATCAATTGAAGTTCCAACCCGTAACCGATTCATTGCGATCTGCTGAGATGTTTGTCTTTCCATCACTTTATCTATATGTTGAGTTTGAGCAATTAAATCTGCACAATTTTTGACTGCAAGGTTGTGTGGAGAACAATGATCTTTCCCTGAATGAGTCAAAAATGCACAATTCTTTCCATTGACTTTCTTCCAGTTCCGAAATCCTTCCGTCGTGAATGAGTTTGTTCCATATCGACCACTATTTTGTTTATTGAAAATATAGCAAGGTGCACAATATGCAGCATCTTTTGCAGGAGAGTACTCTAACCATGGAAACTTCTCGAACCACGAATATTGAAATCTTCGCTTATGTTCACCTGACGATGGATAGTCTTGAAGTTTGTGTTGATAGGGCCCAAGTTTAATATAAGCTCGTCGCATTTCATCCTGTTGATTTACAGGATACTCCCAAATTTGTCGTCGTAATCCAGGATCACGCTCGAAAATGACTGAACCACTTTCAGCTAGGTAAGAATCGACATTGCATATATCCTGAGATTGAACATTAACTTGTTCTATTGACAAAGATGTCTCAGCTTCATTTGTTGATTTTTTGTTGAAAAATGAATCAATGGTTTTCAATTTTTTCATGATTACCTGTATAATAAAAACAACTCGTGAAACATCAAACATGTATTATAACATTCACTTATGATACAACTAATATGCTGCTAATTATATCCGGGTTAACTTCCAAAAGGTTAACTTCCACAACTATGTCAACTAATATGGTGCAACAATTTTTGTACGCAAATTATATATAGGCAAAACATTAAAAATTAAGCATCATGTGTTTTTATTGCATTCTATTTTGAAAGAATTGTAAGTATAATAAGAGTGCATTATGTGTTTTTATTGCATCCTAGGTGTTTAAATTTTTGTGTACGTTGTAAGATAATTTGGTTCTGTTTTTCACCAACATAAGACTTAACAAATAGTTTCTTTTCTATAAGAAATAAGCTTAGAAAACCATCTTCTTGACCAGCACATTCTATATGATATTATGAGCTGGCCAAGTACATATAAAACACTATTTAGGCATGTCTACTCGAGTCCATATTTTTGGGACCCCTTAGAGATTCTAATCATGAAGACAAATATCTAGAAAGCTGTGTAACAGAATATTTAATCTATCGAAATAGCATAGTGCTGCATATTGGTGAACAAACAAGATATTTGGGATAATAATATGGACAAGTTTTTGCATTATAAGTTTTTCTTGCAAGATATATTTTCCCAAATCTAATAAAAGCACTCCTAAACTTAATTTAACATGAAATTTCTCGTTTATCAAGTGTTCTAACCTGAATCGTGGTTGCTAGCAAGCATATTAATTAATTCCAACACTTAAACTATTTGTCGGATAATTGGTTTATGCATTGCAGCATCCATAGAACCACCACAACACTAGAATAACTCTTGTTCATTATAATTCTGTATGGCACAATTACACATTTACACTACAAGTTCACTGTTCACCTGATCCTGAATCATCAACTTCACAGTAAAAATACAAGAAAAACTCTTAATTGCATAATTGAAGTTTAACCATGGAAACTACACAGTTCAGTTTTCTCGAGAATACTTGGAGGAAGATTCTCTATTTTGGTACTGAAATTACAGTGAGGGTCATACAACATTCTATATTCAATTTTATGTTCAGTGTAACTATATTTTAGAACAATATCCTAAAATATTAACTTTCTAGGATATTAAATTACTATGTTGGATAGACAAAAAAATTTCAATATTGAACTAAACACTAATTATGAGAACAATAAATCAGAAATTATTTCATGACTGTACCTTCGCCGCGTCGAGCCCAAGACAGGAAACAACCAGGAAACAACTGTGCCGTGACTCGTGAGCCCTGTAAACAGTAAACATGAACAGAGCTTAGAAAGCTTAAATCAGAAGTTAGAACAAAGCTTAAACAAAGCAGAAATGGAGAATGTGACGGTGTCGAGGCGTCGAGCTCATACCTTCGCCGCGGAGAAGGGACGCCGGACGCTGAATATAGGAAGACTGGAAGAGGAACTTGCCGGGTGCAGGATTCTATCGTGAGCTAGAAGGAGGAGCTCTGTCGGCTGTCGCGAAGTCGCCGAAGTGGAGAAGAGTTTAGGCGGGGACGCGGGGGCCGGACGGCCGGGGCTGTGTAGTCGTGCGGCGGGAGACTGGGAGAGGAGACTCGGAGAGAAGAGTTTAGGCGGGGACTCGTGTAGAGGAGGTAGGGTTAATGGCTTTAGCGTGCGGCGGGAGACTGGGAGAGCCGGAGAGGAGAGATGATCATGATGGCAGCGTGCTGCGTGCAGCGGTGCAGGCTTGCAGCGGCCAACGGGCAACGGGAGAGGGGCAGAGGGCTGACTTCACTGAGTGACTGAGGAGACATTGCATTAATAAAATCACTAGTACAGCTGTACAGGATTTTGCAGCGGCCAACGGGAGATGAAATGACTGCATTTGTAATATATTATGTAATATAATAAAAATAAAATCTTGGGGGGACCGAGATTTTGCAGCTGTACAGGATTTTGCAGCTGTACAGGATTTTGCAGCTGTACAGGATTTTGTCATGATTTTGGGGGGACCGGGCATGCTCTTATATGAGATTAAAAATATTAAAAATATTTTAAAAATGACATTAAAAATATTTAGTTATTTTAAAAAATTTTGGGGGGGCCCGGGCCCCCATGGGCCCCCCCTTGGATCCGCCCCTGACTAGGCTGAATGGAAGCTTGTTTGCCGTTGTAATATTTTCTTAATGAATTCTAAATCCAACTTGCTGGAAATTGTTTTGTGTGCGCAGAAGCAATAGTGTTAGTTGATTCTTCTTTATTATTTATTTGTAAACAAAATAAAAATAAAGCAAGAGTCTAAAGATTGCCTTAGCATTCCAAACTCCAAAGTGTTTGTTCTGCTTAGGAATATATATTTGTTTGAGTCTCTTAAGTTAAGCATGATCTCAGTACAATTACAAATCATCAATGATAGTAGAATGTTGATGATATGATGAAAACTATCCTTTTTCTTAATATTAATGGAGTTATGAAGCTTATAGCTACATTACAAGATGATCTACTGAACTTATGTCCCGATGCTTACGATCACGCCATAGCGTCACCATGCCCAATTTAAGAATTCCTTCACGTCGTTGATTCCAGCTGCAACGATTGTTCCTGTTGATCTCCCCCAATGATCATTCCACCCCGGATCATCCCCTACAATCGGCTTTAGCGACGGTGTTTGCCACTCATCTCTTATAAAAACAACGCTGACTCTCTCATCAACGAGTTCCACTTGCCCCCTCCATAACCGTGACAACCCCCAATCTTTCATCATCTTATTTTTATCACACCATTGAGACCAAACCCTATTGCCCTTCACAGAAACTGAAGCCAAGTCAAACAATCAACTTATCCTACCTCACAATGGTCTACTCAATTCCACCATTTCTTCTCTCTATTAATATGTTTTTCTAACTATGTATGTAGTGATTTTAGTCCCACATTATTGATCATTTTTATTGTGCATGCCTTCTCCTTTTTATATCCTCTTTGGCATTCTATTATTCTCTTCATTTCATTCTAACATGGTACCAGAACAAACAACAATATGTAGTCTCGTTTGACTATTGGCCAATGATGCCGACAACCTTATTTTCATTTTGACTATCGGTAATCTGAACTTTTATTTGACTCTCGGCCTTTTGAACTCTCACTTTAATCTTGACCAATGATGTAGAGAATTTTTCTACTTCACACCTCGCTATTTCTCTCCTCTACCAACATAAAGCTTGTGCCTTCCATTCTCTCTCCCGCATAGTCATCTCGTTCTTAGAGCTCAAGTTCAAGTTGTCGCACAGTCAGCTCTTGTACAACCAACTCACGCGTCAAGTCTAGCTCTTGCGCCACCTTGTCTTGCTCTCGCGCAACTTTCTCGCTGACACAGCTCGAGCTCTCACTCAGATTGTCCTACTTGTGGATATATAACACTCTTTTCTCACTTGAGCACTTACATCTCTTGCACCTCATATAAACGCAACTCTCGCACCTCACGAAGTCGAAGATCTTGCGGCTCTCGCATCTCATGGAAGTTGTAACTATATCTTTCATCTTACCCACTCTCGTCGAAGTATTCGTCTGCCATAATTGAGTGCAAGATATATCAGACACTCTTGCCACCTTCAAATCTCATCTTTGTGTTATCCTAGATGCCCCAAACTATCACGTTTAGACTATTGCTGTTAAGAGTCCCTTAAGGAGTCTTCGACTATGGAGGCACATTATTGACATAAAACCTCGACCACCACCTTCCTCCTTGGATAAATTACAACCAGTACTCTCCAAACTTAACTTGGCACATGGATCTATGATGAACATCATGTAATTTATGTCACCCTTTAGTCCGTCTCTTCTACAAGGTTACCATCATGTCATTTATGACACTGCAGATGCTATGTGTACTCATCTGTGTCTTCACCAGATCCATAATGCATATGAATTTCAGCTCTTAAAGAGTATTCAGTCTGCTCATCAAGGAGATCAAACTATTGTGAAATGTAATGCCTACATGATGTGTCTATGTACTTAACTCACTATCATGGAGGTTAATCCTAAGCAAGGTGCCACCATCTCATTTTATCAACAATACCTCACTCTCTGTGATTTTCTCTCATGCTCCAACTTCTAATGCATTACGTACCGAGCTCCATATTTTTGCTAGAATTCTTTTACAACGAGCATCTACTCCATCGTTGAATATAGCTGTAAATGAAAACACGGTCGAGGAAAATCGTCGCCTTGCCCTTGAGACACAATCTTCCACATTCATGAAAATTCCATTTTCGTGGCTCATCCTACATCCTCCGTGACTCATCCAAATCGCGTTCCTTTGGTCCTTGATAATATCGCCCAAGTCAAAAATGGTGTGCAACAAATGCCATGACATTGATAGTATTCACCCATGTCAAGCTATTGGTCAGTCACAGTGCAAGGGTAAAGAGGCCGCTCTTAAAGATCTTATGGTCCTCAACCCATACAAGCCGTGATAGCAGATGTCAACCATCCTGCTTAACATATACATTGATTGTGTTGGTATTTATGTAATTGTGGGTATTTATGTAATTGCTATTTTGTTTGTAGGATTTAGACTTTCCTCCTCCTATATCTATCATGTACTCCCCTTCAATGAATCATGATTCTAATTTCACGGGTTTCCTCATGGTATCAGAGACCTAGGTTCGCCGATCCCGCCTCGTCTCGTGTCGCCAGCGCCTCGCCCCACCGATCCCGCCCCTGTCGTTCCGCCTCGTCCGTCGGCCTCGTCTCGCCGATCCCGTTTACTCTCGCGTCACCAACCTCTTGCCGATCCCCCGCGTCTCTCTGACTCAGACTCGCCGCTCTAGCAGTTCTCCGCCGTTTCTTCCGCCGTCCTTTAGCAGTAACCCTCCTCCAGCAGTAGTCCTCCAGCAGTTGTCCGCCGGTCTTCCTCTCCAGCCGGTGGCCTCCCTCCGTTTTTTGATGCCGCCCCTTGCTTGGCACCAGATATGTTGACCCAATCTGAAGGCATTTCCGATGTCAGTCTCTTATGGATGTTCTTATATGGACATCGTTTGCCGCCTCTTTTTATGAGCACTCTCTAGGTTCTTGTTTGGCGGTGTGGTGTTCCTCCCTTGGCTCCTTGATTTCTCTTCTTGCATTATCATGCCAAGGAATGCTGATTCTCCCATGGACTCTTCTACTGACGGGGTGTCCTCCGCTACTTTGGTCTCCGGGGGTCCTGCTTGGCCCAGTCATGACCACAACACTTCTCAAATCACGACTATACGTATGAACGGATAGAATTTTCTACCTTGGTCACGGGCGTGACTCTTGCCTTGAAGAGTCGACGACTGTTCGGTTATGTCTTGGGAACTACAAAGGCTCCTGCCCAGGATTCCCCTGATTGGTTGCAGTGGGAGTCGGAGAACTCCCTTGTTATGTCTTGGCTGACCAACTCCAAGGTGGATTCTATTGCCAGGAATTACTTGTTCTTAGACACTGCTTCAGATATTTGGAACAGGTTGTGGCTACTTACTCTTGCAGGGGGAATGATGCCCATATTTATCAGCTGCGACGAAAGATCTTTCTCCTCCGTTAGGGTGATCGTCCCCCTTCTGTCTACTACCTGGAGTTCACCCAGCTTTATCAAGAGTACGATCATTTTGACTCTCTCACTCTTGTATCTCCTGAGGATGAGATACTTGCTCGGGCTAGGGAAGAACAAAATAGAGTTTTTGAGTTTCTTCATGGCTACATCGGGACTTCGATCAGATTAGTGTTCAGATACTTTGGCGCTCCCCCACACCTTCTCTACCCGAGATTTACAGTCTTGTTCAGCAAGAGTTTGATCGCCGACAGACTTGGACTCCTGATGCTGCTCCAGAAGGTTTCGCCCTCACTGCTCAGTTTAACAGTCGGGCTTCTCGTGACCCCAGGCCCAAGTCCACTAATAAGGATCACTTGCTCTTCGATTACTGTGGGACGTCTCGTCATACTAGGGACACGTGCTTCCGTCTTCATGGTTTTCGTACACCACGGGGTGGTTCTGCACCACGGGAAGGTCGGGGTTATGGTCGCTCCCAGGGACGCTCTGCTCAGTCTCGGTCTGCTCATCTTTCGGATGCCTCAACCGAGCCATTACCTACCTCGGACGCTCTTCCTCCCGCGACTCTATCTGCTGATGAAATTCATGTGTTTCGTTGATTGATGCAGGGCCAGTTTTTTGAGCCCTCTGCTTATTCCCCTTATGCTCACTTGGGGTCCTCTAGTGCTCATGTTAGGTCTTCTCATCCGTCTACTCATTGGATCATTGATTCTGGAGCCACAGACCATCTGACTGGTTCTGCCGCAGTTTTTGTTTCTTACCTTCCCTTGTCTGGTAGGTACAAGATGACCATTGCTGATGGATCCTTCTCTCCGATTGCTAGGAAAGGATCCATCTCCTGCTCCTCCCTCACCCTCTCCTCTATGCTTCATGTACCAAAATTTCCTCTCAATCTTCTCTCCATTAGCCATCTCACCAATTCTATGAACCGTTCTGTGACTTTTTCCCTTCTTTTTGTGTTTTTCAGGACCTGAAGATGGGAACGGTGATTGACTGTGGTATACTGTTGGATGGGCTATACGTGCTTGACTCCTACCACCCTCCTCCCGCGGTTCTTCATGCTACTCCGCCGGCTACTTTGGAGTCCTGACATTGTCATGTTGGACATCCTTCTATCTTGTCTATGAAACATTTATTTCCTACTGTGTCCCATGTTTTAGGCTCTGTTTGACATTCCAGCGAGGCGATGTTCCGGCGGGAACGAGTCGGAGGGAAGGTGTTTGGGAGCTGTTTGCGACCTCCCTCTGAGAACGGCCGACATGAAAGGGTGCGAGCCCGACATTTTGCCGCTGGTGGGAGGAGCACCAGTCGACCGTTTAGAACGACCGTTTTCTCTCTCCTCGCCGGCCTCCCGCCGCGCCGGATTCTCAAACACAGTCTTAGTTGATAACTTTCGCTGTTATGATTGTGAACGTGGAAAACACCATTGTGTGTCTTTTAATCATGTTTCCTCTCCTAGTTTTGCACCATTTACTATTATACATAGTGATGTTTGGGGGCCGTGCCCCGTTGCTTCTATTTCTGGGTGTTTCTGATTTGTTACTTTCATCGACTGTTTTTCCCGGACTACCTAAGTATACTTAATGAAAGCCAAAAGTGAAGTCTTCTCTTTATTTCAACGATTTCACAACATGATTTCTACGCAGTTTGACACCACTATCAAAATTCTTCGTACGGACAATGATCGTGAGTACACTGACTCCACCTTCGAACACTATCTTACCACTCACGACATTGTCCACCAAACTTCTTGTGTTTACTCGCCGACCCAAAATGGGGTGGTCGAACGCAAGAATCGTCATCTCTTGGAGGTTGTCCGGCGCCTCCTTCACATGCACCTTCCCCGATATTATTGGGGGGATGCCGTTCTCACCGCTGCCTACCTTATTAACCATATGCCCTCACGTGTTCTTGGGTATAACACTCCTCTTACCACCCTTGGTGCCCCTCCAACAAATTTACCACCTCGTGTGTTTGGGTGTGTGCTTTGTCCATATCCATAAGAAAACCAAACTTGATGCTCGTGCTCACAAGTGTGTCTTCATCGGCTACTCTTCAACTCAAAAGGGTTATAAATGTTTTGACCCCATCCCCAAGAGAGTCTTTGTGTCTATGGATGTCACCTTTCGAGAATCCGAGAGCTATTATGGGTCCTCACTTCAGGAGGGGAAGGACTCTCGTCTGATGGAAGTGAGTTCCTTCACTCCCGGTGAGTCTCTCTCTACTGCTCCGTTGTCGGTTCCTCCCTCCTACTCGACATCCTCTCTCGTTGCCCCTGTGCCAACTTCTACTGCTCCTGTGACACGATCTCAGGTTCCCCCATTGCAGGTGTATTCTCGTCGTTCTAAGGGAACAAACACATGAGTCCCTTACAGTATTTTGGAACCGACGTCTGACCCGTCGTCTGGGTCCAATTCTCTAAGGGAAGGTACCTTCACACAACACTCTTTATCTCAGTTTGTATCTTATTCCTCTCTAACGGCCTCCCATAGGGCCTTTCTCTCTTCCTTGTCTGTTGTTTCCATTCCTACTTTGTGGCAAGAAGCTCTCTCTGAAGACAAGTGGAAGACAGCTATGCTTGAAGAAATGCATGCTCTGGACAAGAACCACACTTGGGACCTGGTACATCTGCCTAAAGGGAAGATTGTTGTTGGAAGTAAATGAGTGTTTTCCATCAAACAGAACTCTCTGGGTGTTGTGGAGAGATATGAGGAAAGGTTGGTTGCAAGAGGGTACACACAGACTACAGGGATTGACTATCAAGAGACCTTTGCTCCGGTTGCAAAGATGAACTCCATAAGAGTTCTCCTATCTTGCGCTGCTTCTAAAGGCTGAAATCTTAGTCAACTGGATGTCAAAAATGCATTTCTTCATGGAGATCTGGAAGAGGAGGTATACATGGCTCTTCCTCCCGGTCTTTCACCTAAAGGATCGGAAGGGAAGGTGTGCAAGCTAAAAAAGGCCTTGTATGGACTGAAACAATCTCCTAGAGCTTCGTTTGGGAGATTCCACAAGGCCATGACTTTCTTCGGTTACTCCCAGAGGAATGCTGATCATACCCTCTATCAAACACATGTATGGAAAGTTGACTGCTCTAATAGTTTATGTGGATGACATCATCATAACTTGCGATGATCTGGATGAGATTCATACTCTAAAAGGGAGGTTGGCGAGAGAATTTAAAGTGAAAGACTTAGGAAGCCTTAAGTACTTCTTGGGCATTGAGGTTGCAAGGTCCAAACATGATATATTTATATTGCAGAGGAAATACATTCTTGATCTCCTCAAAGCTTCAGGAATGAGTGAGTGTAGACCTGCTGACACCCCAATTAAAGCTAACCACCGTCTTGGAAGAGATGATGATGAAACTATTGGAGACATTTCTAGCTTTAAGAGACTTGTGGGCAAATTGATTTACTTGTCTCACACTCGTCCTGACATCTCTTATGCGGTTGGAGTAGTCAGCCAATACATGCATTCTTCGAAAACTTGCCATCTGGATGCTCCTCATCGTATCCTTAGATACCTCAAATCCTTACCCGGGAAGGGCATTCTATCCTCACCAAGTGATAATTTGGCTATTGAAGTCTACACTGATGCATACTGGGCTGGTTCAGTTGATGATCGTCGGTCCACCTCCGGTTACTGCATGACGGTGGGTGGAAATTTTGTTGCATGGAGAAGCAAAAAACAACATGTCGTCGCCAGATCCAGTGCAGATGCAGAGTTTCGGATTATGACTCACGAGATATGTGAATGACTATGGAACCGAACCATCATGAAAGACCTTGGTTTTAATGGTGTGGAGCCTATCAGACCATATTGTGATAACAAGATGGCTATCAGTATCGCTTATAATCCAGTGCAGCATGATCGTATTAAACACATTAAAATCAACAAGCACTTCATCAAAGAAAGCATTGCAAGGGGAATTATGGTTACCCCCTTTGTTCCATCCGAACAACAATTGGCCGGCATATGCACTAAGGGTTTGTACTCTGCTGTCTGCGGAAAGATTATTGGCAATTTGGGCATGGTTGACATTACACGACCAACTTGTGGGGTAGTGTTGGTATTTATGTAATTGTGGGTATTTCTGTTTTGTTAGTAGGGTTTTAGACTTTCCTCCTCCTATATCTATCACGTACTCCTCTTCAATGAATCATGATTCTAATTTCAGGAGTTTCCTCAATTTGTCTTCTCTAAGCATCAGATTCAACAACTTATGAGCATGCTCCAACTCACACTTCAATCATGTCTATTTCAGTTCATCCTTTACTGGCTCTGCAGGTTTATCTTCATCCTTCTAAATTCTTGATTTTGGCACCTCTTACAATATGACTAGTGATACTTCTAATTTTAGTAGTTGTGTTTCTATTTGATCATTTGCCTCCATTCAGAGAACTGATGGGACCCCTTACCAATTGTTTGCCACAGTCATCTCGTTCTTAGAGCTCAAGTTCAAGTTGTCACCCAGTCAACTCTTGCATAGCCAACTCACGTGTCAAGTCTAGCTCTCGCGTCACTTTGTCTGGCTCTCGCGCAGCTACCTCACTCACACAGCTCGAGCTCTCACTCAGCTAGTCCTAGTCATGGATATATAACACTTTTTTCTCATTTTAGCAGATCGCATCTTTCACACCTCGCATAAACACAACTCTCGCACCTCATGAAGATCTTGCGGCTCTTGCAGCTCGTGCAGATGTATTTTGTGTCATGCGTACTTTCGTCGAAGCATTAGTCTGCCATAGTTAAGGGAAAGGTATATCAGACACTAGCGACTTTCAAATCTCATCTGTGTTATCCTAGATGATCCAAACTATCGCATTTGGACTATTGTTGTTTAGAGTCCCTTAAGGAATCTCCGGCTATGGAGGCACATTATTGACATCACACCTCGACCACCACCTTCCTCCTTGGATAAATTACAACTAGTACTCTGCAAACTTAACTTGGTACATGGATCCATGATGAACATCATGTCATTTATGTCATCCTTTAGTCCGTCTCTTCTACAAGGTTACCATCATACTCCAATTCGATCCCTATGACACTGCAGATGCTATGTGGACTCATCCGTGACTTCACAAGATCCATAGTGCATATGAATTTCATTTGTTAAAGATTATTCAGTCGGCTCATCAGGGAGATCGAACTATTATGAAATTTAATGCCCACATGATGGATCTATGTGGTCAACTCACTATCATGGAGGCTATTCCTAAGCAAGGTGCCACCATCTCATTTTATCAACAATACCTCACTCTCCGTGATCTTCAACTCATGCTCCAACTTCCTGAGCTCCAAAGTTTTGCTAGAATTTTTTTACAGCGAGCATCTACTTCATCTTTGGATATAACTGTAAATGAAATCACGGTCGAGGAAAATCGTCGCCTTGCCCTTGAGACACAATCTTCCACTATTCATGAAAATTTTATTTTCGTGGCTCATCCTACATCCTCTGTGACCCATCCAAACCGCATTCCTTTGGTCCTTGATAATCTTGCCCAAGTCAAAAATGGTGTGCAACAAATGCCATGACACTGATAGTATTCACCAGTGTCAAGCTATTACTCAGTGCAAGGGTAAAGATTCCACATACAAAAGATCTTATGGGCCTCAACCCAAACAAGCCGCGATAGCAGATGTCAACCATCCTGCTTAACATATACATTGACTTGTCTTCACTAAGGACTAGATCCAACAACTTATGAACATGCTCCAACTGACACCTCAGTCATGTCTCTTTCAGTTCATCCTTTACTGGCTCTGCAGGATTTTCTCCATCCTCCTGAATTCTTGATTTTGGCGCCTCTTACAATATGACTAATGATATTTCTAGTTTTAGTAGTTGTGTTTCTATTTGATCATCTGCCTCCATTCTGAGAACTGATGGGACCCTCTTACCAATTGTCTGCCATGGGCATCTTTTTTTCTCCACATTTCACTATCTCCAATGCATATAATGTTCCTTGTCTTACTATGTGTCTTTTGTTCGTCTCTCACTTAACTGACATGCGTTATACTTTCTTTCATTACCTTTATTGTATCATACATGATACTTACACGGGGAAGATCGTTGGGACCAGTCATAGATGCAATAAAATCTACTACATGAATCACCACCTCTTTCGCTATTTTCTACCTCTACCGCCACCACCACCTATCCACCTATCCACCTATCTTGGCCTTCTTACTCTACCATCTACTTGCGATATCTGACACAAAAGAGTAGCTCATATATCTCTTCCTCAACCACAATCATTATGATAAGGTATTCTTGAGAACTTCTCTGCCAATACTCTTACCCCTTGCACTGGTTGTATTCTTGGTCGTCATATTACTAGCTTTTTTTCTAGTCAGTCTGTAAATGTTTCTCCCTTTTCTCTTCCCCTGCATTTTTAAGAACGCAATAAATATTAGGTTATTTTGATTGATGACTATCCTTGTTTCACATGCATATTTTTGATTTCTAAGAAATCAAATGTTTCTTTAATATATCTGACTTTTCCAAATTGATTGCTATTCAGTTTTCATGCAAAATAAAAGTGCTTGTTTAGATTCAAGGGGCGAATATACAATGCTTCAATTTCATTAGTACCTCATTTCTCAAGGGACACTTGTTCAATTACCCTGTCCTCGTGTTGATCTACAAAATGGGTTTGCTGAGAATAGTCATTGCCATATTCTTGAGATTACAAGATCTTTTCTCTTGATCACATTTCTCTGTCCAAGTTTGGATAGAAATTGTTCTCATCAATGTTTTTTTGATCAACCAGATCCCAACTCTTATACTTGATGGCATATCTCTTTACAAAAAATTGTATACTTGTGTTTCTGACAAATCTTCTCTTGAGTTTTTGGTTACACTTATTTTGTTCAATTGCTCTCAATTGGCATGACAAACTGTTTGCTAGATCCGCTGCTTGTATTTTTCTTGGATGCAACTCTCAACATAAGGGATATCGCTTTTATGATCATGTTGCCAAACATCTCTGTGTCTCTTATCATGTCTTTTTTCTTGAAAGAACTCCTTACTATGATTTATCGCGACCTCTTATTCCCTTACCTGCCTCCATTCCCGAGGAGCTTATTTTCCTTGATGTTCTTCCGATGTTTGATCCGCCATCTTTAGATGATCCGTCCTCATCACCAAAATCTACTACTCTTTTTGATTCTCCTTCTGCTTTTTGTATATCTTTTCTCTTATTTCTCCACCCCCGCATCGCTCTGCTCATCAACATCACCAACTTGATTTAACCTTCGCTCTTGTTGCAAAAATGACAGTTGTACAAAGTATATTTGCTATTGGCTATGTTTTTTATGACCAATTTTTTAGATGGATGTGACAAATACTTTTCTCCACGATGAGCTATCTGAATCCACCAGTGCTTTTAATTTTTTCAGACATGTAGGTTTTGAGTGCAAAACTACATTTTTCTTGAAAAATAGTTTATGTTTTTCTGGTAAAATATAAGTTGACTCATCCTATTTTTTCAATGTATCGGCTAACACGACTTTTAAAAATGTCGTCCACTATTTTATTTTATGTTATGTTAGCAATAATTATGCTTAAATCGTCTTCATGCATTGCATTATATATGCTTAAATCGATTAGATTTATTTTCTCATTCTCTTTCATAGGGGTTAGTTTTACGGTTAAATTTGTACAATTAGTTCACACCATACATTTATTATTTTATATTAAAGAAAATAGTTAAACATTCTACACATCATTAGTTAATGATTTTGATGCTTTTAATACATGTGCACGAGAAGATTAATTATCAATCCAACACAGTTTATTTTTATTTTGCTTTGCAATATAAAAAGTAGTGTTATCTCAATAAAATTATTATACAACGTGTTAATGTTAAATATATTTTACAATTTATGAATTGTACATGTTTTGGATATTTTAGTAGTAGTCAGTGCATTACTTAGTTATTAAAGGCACAAGACGCACCAAGGCGCAAAGAGGTCTTGAAGCCCAGGCGCTAGGCTCGAGGCGCAGGCGCGCGCGCCTGACGAAGGCAAAACGCAATCACATCCATTTAAAATAATAAGCATCAAACATCATCTAAGTTTCTTGATTAAATTCTTCATATAGTCTACTAATTAATCATTCATTATTATCGTTTGTCTCTTAAAAAATAGAATCAATGTGGTCACTTTATATAAGTCTCAACGCACAATTATCTTTCATGAACACTAAATCAATAAAAAATTATCGAATTCTTAAATTATTTTTTTTTTAATTTTTGAAGAAAGAAATTTACAACAAAAATCTTACTCTGGCACGTTTTTTATATTCTAAAGGCTCAAATAAGGCGCACAAAGGCACAAACCTCTGAGCTTGGAGCCTTAGGCGCTCCTTTAATAACATAGGTGCATTACTAATTTTTTTATTTTAGATACTCTTTGAAACTGCACTAGTTCATGATAAAGAAGCAACCAACTAAACACAATCTTTATTTGTTGAAGCGCAACAACTTATGGCTGAGGGCATGCCCAGACTAACAACTTCCAAAGCAGTTCACCATGCTTTTGCGCCCTCTGCATCTCTTTAACATTTATTACATCTCCATCAATCCATGATGTTCCCACCTAGTAGGCCCCTCTCACACCACATCTAATTCATTCATTGGCCCCTCTTCAACCACCGACCTCTGTTGTCCCCATTCATTGAGGCACATCTCAGCCATCAATTTCACACTACATCAACCAGTGTACGGTTTTGTCACCTCCTCTCAGAACAAGTGATGAGTGAACCTCAATCACTTCTTCCACCCACTAGGGTGATATGATTGCAATTATTTTGTGGTGACGCCTTGACATGAGGGCCAAAAAAATTTAAAACTAGAAGTTGAAATGAAATTCTAGTGGAGGTGCAAGTTTCTTTTGAAGGCAGGATGGACTGTATGGTCTATGTTTGGATTCTGGTTTTGGATCTAGTTAGGATTTATTTTACCTTTTTAGTAAATTTATTAAATTGCCATTTTGAGTATATTTGTTGATGGGGTCTGGTCACCCGACCCATTATGTTCTATTCCCGACGACCACAAACCTAGTGGTGATCGGGGCCGCTCATCCAGATCGGATCGCCGATCGTAACATTTTTCGTTCTTTGCATTATTTATTTTATTATGTATTTTTGTTTGTTTTGAGATAGATAACAAACGCAAAATCATGGTTGTTCGTTTCCCCCTCACTAGTCTATATATAGAGGTAGAAGGCTCTAAAGAGAGGTGTTGAAAGTTTTGTGCAAAAGCCTTCTTTCAATCATTCCGTGCCAAAGCCGGACTCGTGTGCGCGAAGTCTCCCTCCACTCCCTCTCCTGTTTGGCCGGTCACTACATCACCATTCTAGCAACTACCCGGTCTCCCGCTATCAGCCAACACATCATGTTTCCTTTCCAAGTTTTTTACCACTACTACCGTGTGAGTCTCTTTGTGTTGAAGTTAATTCTTAGTATTCAACGAGTCAGAGTGCACGGGTGGGGGGTGGGGGGCGACTGTACCTGGCCTGCATCGGCATGCTTCGCCCGCCCCCGATGGACTTCACCACACATAAAACACTGCAGAGGTAGATGTAGACACAAATATGTAGCATCGAGTTGTTGCTATATCAAAATTTCACATATAAATTAACAAAAATAGAAGGGGAAATGATGCCATCGCATCTCTGCACTCTCTGCTGAAGATTGTAATGAAAGATCCTCTCGAAGACAGTTGTTAGAGAAGGTGATGACAAAATCAGGGAGCGAAAGAAATAAGGAAGAAGAAATGCAGAGATGCGATGGCTTACCTGGAGTATGCGCAGGATGGCCGGTCGAGGGGAGGAAATCACCTGGGATATCTCCTTCGGGACCCTAGCACCGCCGACATAGGTCGTCTTTGCCCTAGTGACATGCCAGTTGGAGGAGCTTTCCAAACTGCCGCACCCACGTGGAGACGAAAGTTAATCGAACAGCTGATTCGTGAAACAGAAACCGACGGAAGTGGAAGTCTTCTCCTAGTGATCTTCTCCGGCAAATCCGCAACCAGTGGAGGTAACGATGAGGTTTGGCGAGGAGGAGGGAGTGCGGGGGTTTCTTGCGGCGGGGAGAAGGAGATCGCGAATTGGGTTGCAGGTTGTAGATGCAAATGGGTTGCAGGGTCTTAAGAAGGAGCGGGTGTCGTGTATTGATCGAACGGCTAATGTTTGAGTTTAAATGGATTCAATTGCCCGATTTGATTGGATGACCCTCCAGGGTTACACGGTTTCCCAAAGACATGATGTACTTAGGCATTAGTGAGAGTATGACAAAAGTTAGGGCACAATGGCGACAAAGGATCCATATAGCCGACCCCACTATAGTAGGATAAAGGCTTGAGTGTTGTTGTTGTAGTATAGATGATGTGTTTATTGTCTACTCAAGGAGTGTGTCATTTTTAATCTCTGTTTCAAGCTCTTGAACTTCGTGAATTTCTATTTTATTAGTTACTTAAATTTGAGCACTCTTTCGCATATACTCCATTTCCGTCTCCTTGTTCGTTGCTGCATCTTGTGTCATAATTATTATTCAGATTTATAAATTAAAACTTATTGCAAGAAATTATATCGCCGGACATGTGTTCGCATATAGTACATATCTCTAGCCCCTTTAGGACCTTACCCTGTGCTATTTATCATCTCGGGTATTTTCATGATTGCTAAATTGCTAATCATTTTTTTCACAATGTTTTTTGTAAGTCTCTTTAAAGAGCCATAAAGTTTGTAATGAGGCATGCAAGAAGTTGTCTCATTTCCCTCTCTAAAACCCTAGATACAAGGATTTGATAGCTCTCCTTTGAGCTCCCCACCACTGGCAACCGCGATAAGGCTTGCTATTCCTGCCACAATTTTGGTTTATGACAGTGACATTACATTTCAACTCCAAACCTTTTACAATACTTACTGCACTTCCATTTATGCAAATGATTAGAAGTTAATAGTTATTTCTTGCAGCTTCTGTAGAGACTTATGGCAAGAATCAAACCTCAAGCATTGCTTATTCAGAGCAAAAAGAAAAAGGGCTCAACTCGTGTCAGTCTTGCAACTATCATTACATGCAACATTTTAGTCATCTTGGTTTTATTATCCTTGTATGCAACCTACAATCATTTTTATAAAAGGTCAGCTTTTCATTTATTTCTCTATATTTCTTGTGTCAAAGGGAATAGACCAGATGCTTAGGTCAATGCTAATTGTTGCATTCACTTCTATTCATGGCAAGTTTTTATGTTTGCACATTAAATTGATAATATATTTTCATGTCTTTGCAATTAATTTCTATGTAGGCCAACCAGCCAACTTGGTGAGGAATTAATGAACACTGAGGTATCCTTTTTGTTCTCATCTTTCTGAATCTATATGGGTTTGTTTAATGCTTGTTTTCTCTTATTTGAGATAATGACCAGATGCACTTTCTTTGGTCTTTCCTCTATGTATTATTCACTTAAATATTTCTTTTCTGGTCTAACAATCTATTATATGCTTATAAGATTGTATTATGCTTTTATATAATTGAAGAATACCAAAGATGGCGGAGCAGTGAAGAAATTTGACCTACCTGGCTATGCTGTAAGTTTCTGCTCTTGATGGATGTATTAATTTTCATTCTGGTTAGTCAGATATGTGGATTTTCATGTTTATGTTTTGACAATTCATGAGGAAGATTAAGGCTTGGATTGACATTATTTTTCCCCAAGTCGTTTCCAAAAACTAGGGAATTGCACGAGGGGAAGTCCTACATTGTAAATGAGCCTTTGATACTTTAACTGCCATCAGTACACTTTTTGACTGTTTTGTTGAGTTACAAGTACTTTCAGTCCGGTCACAACTACTTTAATTTACACATCAGCTTATTAGAACGTAGCGAAGTTGGTTCACTAACTTATGTTACTGATGCTCACATATGCTTCTTTATTTGTATTGGGTGTTCAATTGAATTTTATAATTATGTAACCATATTATTCTACTCAAATTCTACATAATATTTGGCTCAACTGGTAGCTACAATAGTTTATTAGAAGATCCGAGGTCTTATTGTCATGTAGGGGTAGACTAACAATAACTCAAACAACTATGATGCAACTTAAATGCAGTGCTAATGAGATGAAGATACCAACAGTCCAAATTAAGATCTAAACAACTGCAATAAAATTTACTAAACTTTAAGACAATTGCAGTATTGCACAATCAAAAAACAAGCTAAGTCGATCAAAGATCGGTTTACGAATTACCGCTGAAATGAGGTGCGAATATCAATCAAGCACACACCGAACGAATTCCGCAAATCAAACAGCGTTTAGTATAATTTAAGCGCATATGAAAATTTTAAATCTCACAACAATAGTCCAATAATTGAACACAGATAAATAAGTACCATCCATACCAATACTTGTTCATGCTTGTGACAACGTTATTTGGGGAAGGAGAATCGACAACAACAACGATCTTGGGTCGACGAGTGGCTCTACAAGTGAGTTGAGTCTGAACAGGGATGGTTTGGGGATTACTGCAATGCGGGAGGGCTAGAATAGGGTCGACGGGAGGAGGGTTTGGCTGTAGGAGGGCCGACGGGGGTGGGGCTGACTGGAAGAGGGTCGTCGGGGAGGGGAGTAGGGTTGGCTATAAGAAGGGTCAACGGGGCTGAGGAAGAGGAAGGAGGCGGTGTTAGGGCTGTATGAGGCTAGACGGGATTGGGGGAATGAAAAGGGGGCAGCGGTAGGGCTATATGAGGTTAGACGGGATCAGGGGAATGAAGAGGGGGCGGCGGTAGGGATGTATGAGGCTCGAGTGCTCGACGAGGTCGGGGAAGAGGAGGGGAGGCGGCGGTAGGGCTGTAGGAGGCTCGACGAGGTCGGGGATGAGACATCCGGAGTCTTGATCCACAGAGAATGCTCGGAGTTCACCGAGGGAGACCGGCGGTTGTGAATGACAATCTTCCAATCAAACAACTGCATTTTTCATCTCGAAGAATCAAGTCAACTTTATTACGAATCATCACATCCGTAAAAGCTATTTGAAGAAATGCTTTAAGGAATGAAGCTGAATCATGTTATTCTTTAAGTTGCAAGCTTTATGTGCTTTGCATCCACATCCGTAGTAACAGTCCAATCTCACTGTTGATTAAGTTGATTGTCCAACCAAAGAATAGAGGCGATAGGTGCAGGATCAGCCAACCCAGTAGTCTCTAGCAATATATGATCAATTCTATCTTTCTGCTGCACAGGTTGCTCCAATGCTTGGACCTGACTATGCTTGACAGTGCAATAAACACATCTATTAGCCAGGTCCACCCATTCCTCAACAAGTGCTCCATCATCACCTTCTTTTATCATTGCCCTCTCTACACTTACCCCCTCGCCAAATTCATTTAATAGAACCGCAATTCTCTTTCCATGTTGTACTATTTGTTCCCACAAACACAACCATTATTAGTGCCCTCCTCTTGGAGGACCATCCTATCATTATTGACCTCATCAGGATTAAGTCCTGAGAGGCTCATTTGACGAGCTACCCCTCCTTAAAGGCATTCACACTAGTGATCATCACGTACGCGATGACATTTCATATACACCTCCTAGTGAACCACCTGACAAATTTTATCATTTGAGAGGTATCCATCACACCCGTGTACCGTGTTCTTTTGTCACCATTTATGACATTCCTTCGAGTGATGACATCGTTTACGCCGATTTCTCTGTCGGTCACCGACTCATCGGGTTATCCTGAAGACACTTGGCACACCATTCAAGTACAAATCAGTGTCACTACCTTAGGTAGTTACTTTAGTGTGCATATTTAAGGATTTTTTCTGCACTCCACCCAAAGAACCTCTCGATAAACTAATCATTTTTAGGAATCTTCGCCACATTGTGCCTGTTGTTTGCCAGTATGTCGAGTATGTCATGCTTCATTTGCATAAGTCTGTTGAGTCGTTTGTTTATCATTTGCATACGCTTCGTGAGTCAGTCCAAAAGATAGTTGCTACAAGCAATGATTATTATAAAGCTCACGCCGATAGGAACAAGTGGGGGTCACAACTTTAAAATTAGATAACAAGTTATGATTCACATACGATTTGAGTGGTTCTCACAGGGAACAACAAAATGATTAAGTGGTCATCGAATAGGTCCTTATAAATTCATGCGGCGGATCGGTGCGAATACCTATGAGACTGACATCCTCCAAAATATGCAGACAAGCCGAGTATTTAATGTAGAGGACTTGATTCCTTACCATGAGAAGCATATGTATGTGGATCCCTTCCCCACTTCGATACCAGAGCCACACCGTCTTTCATTCCCCCTTCCCCCAGCCTCAGCCTCAGCCTATGAAGTCTCACCATGAGGACCACTCTGCACCACTGATAGTTCCATCAGTTCCACCACTTCAGCTTTCCAATGAAGATACATCTTATTCAGAGCCACCAACTACCAACAAATATTTACTTCTGATTGGTGTGCATGACTTCACCGTCGTGGGCGAGCGTGAGATACTGCGATGCCTCATCCACTGGAGCAGCTACCCATGTCCATATGTTGTTTGGATTTCCCCATTGGAGCATGCACTACTCTCCCCAGGCATTGTCGAGAGCACGACTAGCTTCACTCAATGGAGATGAGTGTTTTCAATCCGGGGGGAATTGATGGAGATCACAGTGATTCACTACTCATTCGGATGATCAGAGTCCACGAATGAGTCCGGATGGTTGTTTCGAGTCGATTTCATGTATTTATTTTATATTTTCGAGTTGTTTTGACACCAATCGGTTCATACTCTGAGCCGGCCGATCTGTGTGCCCTAGTTCTATTATGTTGCATTTAAACCTGCTGGGGGGAGGCTAAGGCTATCGAAGGTTTGTTTCCCAACTTGCAGGAACCGTCAGTCACGCCCAGTACGACGCCAGGGTCTTCCTCTTGGTGCGACGCCAAAGGCACCTCCTCCTCTCCCCACAACCAAGCCACTGTAAGCCTCTTCCCTTCTTCCCCCTCTCCCTGCGTCCCTCTCTCCGTAATTCTATCCACGATTAGTCGCTCAAATCCCACCACCGACCCCCTTCCTCATCTACATCCGTTGTTCCGCCGCCTATCTACCGCCATTCCCTCACTATAGCATTTTCCCTTCTCTCCCACAGTCTCCCCTCTTGCCGTACCGAAGCAGCGACTTCCCAGCAGCCTTGGACAGTGATTTCTTTGTTGCCGAGGCATGCTTGCAGCCCCATCTCACTACAACCGCCCATCTACCGCCCTTCACTGCCGCCATCCGACCTCCTTGCCACCAACACTAAATTCCCCCTCAGTGAATCCCTACAACCATTAGCTACCCCCATCCAGCCACACCCACTCCTCCTGAGTCTTCCCACCAGTCTTGAACCCTCTCCCAGCGTTTTCCCCACATTTACCCCTCGTTGTCTCCGCGAAAACACCTCCAACAGCCATACTACAGTCCTCTTGCAGCCTCGTACAACCCTCCTGCAGCTCGGAACCTCCTCCATCGCTTCATTCAGCTGCCGCCTACATGCGTAAGTTGTATTTGGAGTATTGTTTTTTTTTCCTTTTATTGCATACTTGGGACCATAGTTGGTTGGATGTGATATTGTATGCTATTACTGCGAAATTGTTGGACTTGCGGGATTTATTCGGCAACGCTTAAAATTATTTGCGCCTCAATCATTTTGTTAATTAAAATTTGCTCTTCCTAAATTAATTTTGCGAGCAACTGTGTGACTGTTTGAAATCCTTATTTTAATTAATTTCTTGTGGCTAAAGTATATATAATTGGACCAAGTCATTTGCTTGCACAATAAGTTTACATTTGATTGGAGTGCGTGTATGCTTGCAGACTTAATTATTAAAGGCGCAAGGCGCACCAAGACGCAAAGGGGTCTTGGAGCATAGGCGCAAGGCTCAAGGCGCAAGCGCGCTCTTGACAAAGGCAAGACGCACGCCTGACGAAGGCAAGACGCAACCACATCCATTTTAAATAATCAGCATCAAACATCATTTCAGCTTCTCGATCAAATTTTTCATCTAGTCTATTAATTAATCATTCATTACTATCGTTTATATCTTTTAAAAATAGAATCAATATGGTCACTTGCATCATATTTAAGTCTCAATGCACAATTATCTTTCACAAACGCTAAATAAATAAAAATTATTAAGTTCTTACATTATTTTTTCCTAATTTTAGAAGAAAAAAATTTACAACAAAAATCTCACTCAGACGCATTTTTTATATTCTAAAGGCGCAAATTAGGCGCACGGATGCGCAAACCTCTGAGCCTGTGAGCCTGGAGCCTTTGGCACGCCTGAGACGCGCCTTTAATAACATAGCTTGCAGGTCATTTTAGAGTGTTCATGGTTTCTTTCCAAGATTATCGTAGATTCATTGCACTCATCGTGTGATCGTTTGCATTGCATGCAGAATTTGTGCATCCGTCCCCTACCACCTATAGACTCGGGGTGCATCATATTGCCCCTAAAATGTAATGGCACAGTTAAAAGCAACCATGGCTATTACTCAATACCTGTGTGCTTTTACCAGGTGTGTAATAAACGAATATCCCACTATTCACGAGCACGTGGATCTCTCAACAGAGTTATTTTTTCTTACAGGGTAAGATAAAGCTTTTTGCAATGCTTGTAAGGTATTTTAAGAGTTTGAGTTCATAACATTGAGAGGAAGTTACGTAAATAACTTCTAAATTTTTTAAAGAAGTCAATAAAAAATAATTGTCATTTAATTTTTAAAGATGAGAAATCAGTAGCCTTTAACATGCCAGCGTTAGGGGATAATTTTGATGCAGCCAAATCAAATGTTGGATAAGATGGCTACTTTTATTAGGAAATTTGTTGTAAACAATTTATAAGAGGCGATAGATTGTTTATTGAGATTTGGTAGAGTTAGTGACGGAGATCGATCATGTCACATTTGAGAGACTTACGCGGTTGACATTTTGGGATCGTTAGAAGGATGATCGGAGTACACGATCATATCAGGTTCATTTTTCTATATATTTCCATGTATTTGTTTTTAATTTTTGGAAGTGTATTTTGGAAATTAGGATAAATCAAATCACTTAATCTAAGTCCCTCCCCAGCAGCCAGTTTATAGGGTGATCAAGAGTTTGGTTTTCTAAGGAGGAGTTGCTCGGTCATTTACACTCGATGACGCCGAGACCACTGTTTTCACCTCCAGGGGTGCTGATGCCCCCTTCCACCGCCTATTGCCGCCTCCTACCACCTCCTACCAGGCATTTCGCGCCTCTCCACCCCTTTCCACCGCCAATCCAAACTCTACCTTCCTTTTTCCGCTCCAAAATACCGCCAACCCACCTTCCCCACTCATTTCTGTGCCCTTCCCACCTCTAAGCCGAGCATCTCCTTCCCTCCTTGCTGCATATCCCAGCATTCCCGCCCATCTCCACTCCATAATACACCCCCTGCGCCTCCCCGCTGCTAGTTCAACCTTCCTTTCTTCATATTTCAATAATTCATCCCCACCCACGCCAAAATACATCCCCAACACCTCCCCGCTGCTAGTCCTACCTTCCTCAGTGAAGATTCCAGCATTACAGCCCCTCCCCACTCCAAAATTCTACCATTCAGCACCTCCGCACTATTAAATTTCGTTGTCCAGACCCTTCCCACAACCAACTCCGCTTCCCTTCTCCATGTCCACCATATTTATAACCTCCACAAGCAGTGTTGTGGATATCCTCCGACATGGCCGACATAAAGGTTTCATGGACAAAACAACACGTTTCTGGTTTTTTTTTTGCACAATATCTTTTTGGCATATATCCTCCGATGTATCTGCTATTGATCGATATATTCGCCGATATATCCGACATTTTATCGACTTTGTTTTTCAAATTATTTTAATTAGTGTATATGGTCTAATAGACAATAGATTAAAATTGTTTCATTGTTTTAGTTATTTTTTTCACTTCCTTTGCCTTTCTTCCTTGATCAAATTCATCATCGTCTTCAATTAAGCCTTGTATTTGAATTATGCATTAAAGATTCCTTATATTTCATTGTCATCTTCAACTTCTCTACATTCTACTTCCTCTTATTTTTTTTCACTCGTTATACAGTTATTATTCGTGTAACACAAAATGTTTATATTAGTTTGATAAATTTAAGAGTTCAATAAATATCAAATTATTAATATATATAAATTAAAAAAATGATTAAATGTATATATAATTGCACATATAAATAATTAAATATTAAAATCCGATATATGAAATATCCCCGATATATCTCCCGACGTATTAAAACCAACATGAAAAACCTAAACCGACATGTCCCCGATATCTGACATCTACAACCTTGTCCACAAGTAACTTCTATCCCCCACCAACCCCCCTCCATTTACACGACAACACCTCCATGTATATCCACTCTAACACCATACCTACCTTTTTCCTTCTTCCAACATCACCCCCAACCCATTCCCGACAGCCCCTACGCAACAACATCTCCACCCCCGGACAACCATCAACACCATCAGATCTCCCCCCACACCTCTGACATTGAGTACTTGTTGAGTTTTACATTATGGTTTCATTTTTTCTGTATTAGACGAGAATTACTTGTATTCCTTGGAGTTATTGAGCTTGTATTTACTTGATTTATTACTCTCTTAATTGTGCATCATATATTCATCTGCATTTACTTTCAACGCACTCTCAATTAACTTGTTATTGTTGCTTGTTTACTGTTATGGGCTTTGTTTTGTAGGCGATCGATAGAGACGGGGATACAAGGGCAAGCCCTAGAAATGACGGTAGAGGAGAAATTAGAAGAAGAAGCTTGGAGAAGAAGATGAGAGGGAAAACCTTAGTGGAGGAGAGAGCTTAGAAAGAGAGAGGGAGAGGAAGTTTGAGAGAGAAAGAAACGTCTCATTAATTCATTTTCTCCCCGCTACATGACACTAAGGGCCTATTTATAGGACCCCAGGGTGGCAAACTCATAGTTATATCAAGACAAAATATAAAAAAAATATATAAATACTAATATAATAAGAATACGACTTAATAAAGACTAGACTCCTCATACAACTCACAACATTGCATATTATGATAAATGATGTGGCCCATAACACTTCACCCGTCCTTGAAATTGAGCTTGTCCTCAAGCTCAAACTCCAGTAGGATGATCGGCTCCTCTGGCTCCTTGATCTCGTGCCAAAATAGTGTCTGGTTGCATGTCGTGGTGGAATTGGCAGTGAGGTGTAGAGGCAATGCCGTCAGAAGGACAAGCGGCTGAAGCAATGGGGCCTGCTGGTCTGGCAGAGCTACAGGAGGTAAAAATGACTGGGTGGCCCAGGGAACATCGACCGACTGAATGAAGGGCACCAACTATACGATAGCGGGCAACGTTAGGAAGGTGGCTGGAGAAACCATGGCCGACAGAAGGAACGAGTCCGACGGGGATAGCGGTGCGGTGCGGTGCGGTGCGAGGCAGCAACGACAATGCGATCAAAGTGACCGACAGAGTAGTGGCCAGCAACAGAGACAACGATGTGATAGGAGGCGGCAGAGCGTAAACCAGCTGTGTGAGGGCCGACAGAGCGGAAGGCGACGTGGCTGAAGGGACCAGCAAGGCAGCGGTCGGGGACGTTGACGATGGAACGACCGACAGCAAAAGCGACCTGAAGAGGCGGTCAGAATGGGTCTGGGAGGTGGCCGCGGAAAACAACGGAGCAAAAGTCACCAAAGGTGATGGTGGAGTGTGAAGAACATCAACGAGCGGTGGAGAGACAATTGACGTAATCAGCGGTCTTATCGGTTCACAAGCTGGGGCGGAAATGGCGGCTGTATGCGCAGGCTGGGAGGGTTCCGATACTGGGAGAGGCAGAATGCCAAAATGTCCTTAAGTCGCTAATTTGTCGCATGTGGTGCTGGGCAAGATATAGAAGTCCGAAATGGCTCCGACATCTTCCACAACATCGATCAAAGGGAGGTTTCATTCACGACACTCATTTTAACGTCCCGAAATTGCAAGTTCATCACAATTAATTGAGGAATATAATTAATTCAATTAAACATTAACTAGAATATTCAAATAAGTCAGAGAGCCTGTTGTGGTTTGGGGGCTCGATACTGGCGGCCTGCTTCGGTTTATAATCATTTGCGATACCTGCACAGAATCTTTTAAAATTTATTTATTTAATTAATTGTGCATCGAAAAATACTTGCAAGATTGAATCTTCGCATGTGCATCGCATTAGGGTTTTCCTTCGTTAGATCATTGGATTGCTTGTATGTTTGCATGCCATTCTAGGGTGGATCATAGTTCCATTTGTGTCTGTCATGTGTTTGCTTGTATTGCATTTAGGGTTAGGACATCATAAGTCTGTCACCTATAGATTCGTTCCGCGTCAAATTGGTATTAAAGACCCAGGTTCAAGCTTAATTTTAATATGCAGTAGTAGAGCCTATAAGTTCATTCATTCCTCACTATTTGGAGATTCTGAGTCCAACTACACCTGATCTCATAGAATTCCTTTAGAGATATCCTCATGTTACTATACTGGTTATTCCCGATCACTGCATACCTCATCCAGAGACCTTGCTGACCCCTCGACGCGATCCTTCTATGCTGGAGACGATCACTATGATGATTCTCAGCCCAATCCCTGCGTGCGAGCAAATCAATCCTTCGACACAACTCAAATATCTATTATTACAAGGATCATCATTTTAATAGAGATCTCGGATGTAGGTTTTGTGTTGTTGCCCCATCTTTTCATGGTTCGTCGAGTCCCGAGTCTTTCATCTGTTGGCTCGTGGACATGAAATATTATCTCAAATATTTTGAATTATTCGGTGTGTGTCACATTAAATTTGTGAAACTTAGACTTTTAGACCAGACAAGAGCATATTGGTCTAGTATGAAAGGACCCGTGAGCGAGATCGTCTTCACCGCATCACTAGTTGGGCAGAGATGAAACGAAGTTGGTGCTAAGGTATTTACCAGCGTCGTATCAGAATCGATTGCTTGATCAATTATTTATCCTTTGGCAAGGATCCCTATCCATTGCCGAGCACTGGGATCGTTTTGATGAGTTGGTTATTTATCCTTTAGTTATGAGCACTAGGATCCCTATTCGAGAGCAACCAACTATAACCACTTCTTAATTTTGATCTAGACTTCGATTTGTGATACATATTGAATTGACCTATCATTGCTCAGCATCCCTCGAATAGACTTACCAGCTCGCTCTTCATTATGAGTAGTCATTGAGATCTGCTAGAGTTAGCCGAGGGGATTCATATCTTGACCTCTCCACTTTGAATCTCTCCCATTTTGAGGCCACCACTCTGCCTACTCCTATCCCGACAACATAATAGAAATGTTACATGATACTGATTTTCTCACCACATTGAGCTACTTAGTCCGATGAGTGGTCCATATCTCACATGTCTCTTTAGATGATTGCTGTATCCCGATGAATTTACTTACTGCTATGTGAACCAACATTCTCATGTCCGATGAATTTACTTACTTAGTCCGATGAATTTACTTACTCCCATTTTGAGGCCACCACTCTGCCTCACTATCTTCGACATTCCTTCGGGATATTGCTTCCATAACGAATTTTTCTATCGACAACCCGATGAGCTTCTCAATAATTCGCATCCCTTAGAAGTTAATTGGTATGCCATGATATTACAACTCAAAACCAATGTTTTGGGTAGTCATTTGGGTGCCTATGCACTTGACAAGTATTTCTACACCCCCAAGGAACCTCCTGATAAATCTCCCATCTTTTGAGACTTTTACCACTATGTAGAGTCTGCATTTAGTGAGTCTGTTGGGTTTATCATTCATCATTTGCATATCTTGCATGATTTGTATGCCATATTTCGACGTAAAGTTATATTAAATAATGAACATTTTAAAACTTGGGTGGGTAATCACATGAGAGAATAAATGTACAATGAAGGTGATTTGGTGATGATTTACACATTATTTGAGAAGTTCTCATTGAAGGCAGCTATGAATTTAAGTGCTAGGTGAATATGTCCATACAATGTCATAAGAGAGTCTGAGTCAAATTTCTTCAAGCTTTATATTACTAGGAGTGTTGGTATTCATCTTGTACTCAATGTTGAGGACTTGATTCCAGATGTGGAGCCACCAAGTTTTGGACCTTACGCCTTCCCTTTTGGCTTCAATTTCCCCCATCGCTACAACCTCTCTTATAGGCGTGAAGAAGAGCCCGACAGATCCAAGCCGCACTCGGCCCCCCCAGGCTCGGGTTTTATATTTGTCGGGCCCAGGTTGGGCCGACACCAAATCGGGCCCAGGACGAGCCTCCAGCAAACCGGGCCCGGTCCGGGCCCGAGCTTCTCTTTAAAAGAGGGGTATGGGAGAGCCCACTAGACCGAGCCCAGTCTGGCCAGGCTAGCCCCAAGCCAGGTTGGCTCCCCCTTAAAATGGCAGTAGGAGCTGGCAGCTCTTGTTGCCTTTCAAATGTTGGGGCCATGCCCCAACATTAAAGGCTGGGGCGTGGTCCCAACAATTTAATGCTGGGGCGTGGTCCCAACAATTTAATGCTGGGGCGTGGCCCCAACATATTAATACTAGGGTGTGGCCCTAGCAATTCAGGCCCTGGGCCTGGCAGATACTTGGCCTGGCTCGGGCTGGGCACCAGGCTGGGCTTTGCCCAAATAAGCGGGCTTGATGAGCCCTCTTATGCCTGTCCTGGGCATGGCCCTAACCTAATCGGGTTCAGGAACGAGCAGACCCGGACCACGCAACCGGGCCCGGGCCACGCAACCGGGCTCGGGCCACGCAACCGGGCTCGGGCCGCGCAACCGGGCCCGGGCCAATTTTGCACCTCTACTCTCTTGTACCTCCAATCTTCACTGCAGTCTTGTCGTCACTATTGTGTTTCTATCATTTACCCTTAGAATAGCTTGTTTGGTGTGTTGGACTCTCGGGAACTTTAGTGTGCCGATGATCTTATGCGGAGACGATCTCCACCAGGAGCTACAAAGTCTTACCTGGCTTGCGCTTGGAGCATGTAGTCTCCATTCATCGGAGATGAATGTTTCTGAGCCGGAGAGATTGATGGTGATCGATCGTATCACATTTGAGAGACCTACGAGGTTAACATTTTGGGATTGTTAGATGGACGATCAAAATTGTTGATTGCGTCGGGCACATTTTTCTACAATGTTTATGTTTTTTTTTAATTTTTGGATGTGTATTTTGGGAATTAGGTCAAGTAATCTGATAGTTTGATTTGAGCCATCAGATCACCTAACCTAATTCCCTCCCCTCTATATATCTATCTAGCAGCTGGTTTATCGGGGGATCGAGAGTTTGGTTTTCTAAGGAGCCGCTCGGCTATTTACGCTCGGTGCGACGCCGAGACCACTATTTTCACCTTTAGGGGTGCCGACATTCCCTTCCACCCCTTGCCACCTCCTACAGCCTCCGACCAGATATTCCACGCCTCTCCAGCCCTTCCCACTACCGATCCAAATTTCCCCTTCCTTTTCCCGCTCCAAAATTCCATCGACCTACCTTGCCCACACATTTCCGTGTCCTTCCAGCCCTTCCCACCTCTAAATCGAGCATCTCTTTTCCTCCCCGCTGCATATCCCCAGCCTTCCCGCTCCTCCCCGCTGCATATCCCAGCCTTCCCACACCTCCCCGCTGCAAGTTCAACCTTTCTCACTGCATATTTAGTCATTCCAACCCCTCCTTACTCCAAAATACGCCCCATCATCTCTCCGCTGCTTGTCCGACCTTCCTCACCACAGATTCCAACATTTCACCCCCTTCCTACTCCAAAATCCTCTCATTCAACGCCGCCCCACTGTTAAATTTCACTGTTCAGCCCCTTCCACAACCAACTCCACATTCCTGCTCCATATTTGCCATTTTCAGCACCTCCAAAAACAACTTCCATCCCCCACCTGCCCTCCTCCATTTCCACGACAACACCCCTTCGCATATCCACTTCAACAATTCCCCTACACCATATCTTACCTTTTCCTTCTTCTAACATCCCTCCCAGCCCATTCTAGCCCACCAAACAACCACCATCCCTCTCCTACCGCCCCTACGCAGTGGCATCCCCACCCCTGAACAGCCATCAACACCATCAGATCTCCCTACCACCTTTGGCATCAAGTGCTTGCTGAGTTTTACACTATGATTTCATTTTCACTGTATAATACAAGAACTATTTATTTTCCTTGAAGTTATTGAGCTTGTATTTACCTCACTTATTACTCTCTTAATTGTGCATTATATATTCACATGCATTTAATTTCAACACACTCTCAATTAATCGTTTGTGACACCTGCATGAGATTTTTAAAAATTAATTTATTTAATTAATTCTGTGTCAGATACCAAAAATGAAGAACGTGACATATATAAAATTGCTCGAGTTAAACAAAAAAAGACAATATATTTAAGCCAAATAAAATACAAAATAGATGAAACAAATACAGTTTTGACGGATGGCGTGAATATTAAAGAGTGATGAAAAAATACTTTTATCAACTATATAATGAAACAAAAGACAATCAATTGAACTTGAAAGAGTTAAGTAAATCAGAGAAGTATATGAACATAACGTTTTATCGTAAAATTCAAGTATTAAAGCTAAATGATGCTCTAAAAAAAGATGAAAAATGGAAAGACGGTTAGGACAAACGATATGCCTATCGAAGTATGAAAATGTCTATGGAATTATGAAAATTTGCGACTTACATGTTTTTTCAATAAGATACTGAAGACAAAGAGGATGCCAGGCCAGTAGAGAAAAAATATCTTAGTGCCTTTGTATAAAACAAAAGAGATATAGTGTTAATTACAAAATAATTAAATTGATGAGTCATACCATGAAACTATGTGAACGGGTAATAAAAAAAGAGTAAGACGGGAGACTAACATTTCAAAAAATCAATTTGGATTCATGCTAGGGTGGTCGATCATGGAAGCTATACATCTCTTGTGGAGATTCATTGACAACTACCGAGAAAGAAAACAAGATTTGCATATATTGTTCATCGATCTTGAGAAGGCTTATGATAGATTTCCAAGAGAGCTCTTATGGAGAGCCTTAAAAAGAAAGGTGTAAATGCATCATATATTGACATAATCATAGATATGTATACAAATTCAGTGACAAGGATGAGGACATCTGGAGGATTAACATAGGAATTCCCTGTCACTGTTGGCTTACATCAAGGTTCAGCTTTAAGCCCTTATCTCTTTACCCTTACCTTCGATGAGCTCACCAGGCATATCCAACAAGAAATACCTTGGTGTTTATTGTTTGTGGATGATATCGTTTTGGTCGATGCGACGCTCGAGGATGTTAAGGAAAAACTTGAATCTTGGCGAGACACTTTAGAAAAGAAGGATTTTAGGTTGAGCAGAGCAAAAACGGAGTATATGAAGCTTAAATTTAGCAGTGCAAGAAGGACGAATGACTTCATTATTAAGTTGGGTGATCAAGATATTTCACATAGTGAGTGTTTTAAATATCTTGGATCGATAGTTCAAAAGGCGAAGGTATTGATAGAAATGTGACACATAAAATCCAAGCGGGTTGGTTGAAGTGGAGAGATGCGTTAAAGAACATATGTGATCATAAAGTACCATTAAAACTTAAGGGCAAGTTTTATCGTACTGCAATTAGACCAGCGATGCTCTATGGTTCTGAGTGTTGGGCAGTGAATTATGTACATGAGCAAAAAATGGGAGTTCCAGAGATGTGTGCTTAGGTGGATGTGTGGAAACACGAGACTGGATAAAATTCAGAGTGAATGTATCATGGATAAGACAGGAGTAGCACCAATTGCAGAGAAGATGTGAGAAGCTCAAGTAAGATGGTTTGGACACGTACAAAGGAGACCATTAGAGGCACCCGTTAGGTGTTGTGAGAGTCTAGTCACTAGGCATGTTAAACGTGGGTGGGGTAGACCAGTAAAGACTTGGAAGGAAACTATATGGAAAGACATGATGTACTTAGGCATTAGTGAGATTATGACAAAAGATAAGCCACAATGGCGACAAAGGATCCATATAGCCTTCCCCACTATAGTGGGATGAAGACTTGAGTGTTATAAATAATTCTACGTCAAAAAATATTTACATGATTGAATCATCGCATTAGGGCTATCATTTTTTAAATCATTGGATTGTGTGCATGTTTTCATGCCATTCTATTGTTAATTGTAGCTCCATTTGTGCTCGTCGTGTGTTCGCTTGCATTACGTTTATGGTTAGGGCACCGTAAGTTCGCCACCTATAGATTTGTCTTGCATTAGTTAGAAGGAATGCAATGTATTCCAAAATACAAATATGCTGTTAGATAATGACAAATTTATCATTGAGACTTATATATATTTAAGAAAGAAGTTTTGATAAGAGTGGTTGAGCAAAACAAAAGTTGAATTTCAAAGGAGAGGATACAACATATATATATATATATATATATATAATTAAGATACAAGATACGATACGAAGCTGATACGAGAAATGTGGTTAAAACAACATGAATATATGATATATGTTTTTAAAATATTTAATTATTTAAATATTAGTATTAATTAATTTAAAAACATGATAACTGACAAACTATGTGTACATATCTTGAATTTTATAAAGAAAAACATTTATAAGACTACAACATAGACGATAAATACGAAAACCAGCACTTCAAACTTATATTATATATTATATATCATTCGCATTTCACATAATCCTATAACTTATAAAAAATGTAAAATAGAGTTAAGGAGACAATCACTATAATGACCAATGCATCATTATGCCCCCTTCTTTACATCAATCGATCAATGTTTCATTACTTCATATGCAAAATATTAATAGCTTAGAAATTTAACATTTTCTCCAAGAATATCAACTTCCTCCTCTTCCACAATCGAGAGCTCCAAGCTTGGTTCATTAACGATAAATTTGCTATCTCAAGTGTACCTACATCTTGAAATGACTCAAATCCATCTCCCGCAATCTATGTTGTTAATGACGCGCCTCAAGTGCGCCTAAGTGAGATTTCTGCTCGAGACTCACGAGGCTCAGAGTTTTGCGTTGTGCATGAGTGAGATTTCTGCTGTATTTGTTTTAAATAAATAAAAAAATAATGTAAGAACTCAATAAGTTTTGCATGATTTAGTGTTTGTGAAATATTATCGAGCGTTAAGACTTAGTTATCATGCAAGTAACCACATTGGTTCTATTTTTTAGGAAAAATAAATGATAACGATGAACGCTTAAATAGTAAAATAGATGAAAAATCTGATTAAGAAGATCAACTAATATTTGATGTTAATTATTTTGAATGGATGTGGTTGCCCTTGCTCTGGTCAGGCACGTGCTTTCCACTTTAGTCTTGTGTCTAGGCTGTAAGACCCCTTTACGCCTTGGTGCACCTTGAGGCTTTAATAACTAATCTCACAATATTCCACAACTTAGACTCTCCTTCATTGTATTTTTGATCTCTTCTAGATAGAAATCGAAGATTGTTATAGATACTTATTAAATCTTCGGCACAGTGCAGTGTCATTCTGTTCCTTTTCATTAAATGGATAAAAAAGTAAGTATTCCAATTTTTCTTAGCGCATGAACAAGAAGATGGTTGAACTAACAACTTCAAGGCTATGATTTGGAGCGAAGGAATTGATTAACCATGATTAATCCACCAAGTATTTGAATCCGGGAGAACGATTTTGAATTGAATCACAGTCATTAAAATCCCTCGATTTATAAATGATTTCCACACTTTTTGGCGATTACATTGCACTTTATTAAGCTTGGAATCTATTTTTCAAACATTTAGACTTTCCTTGCTAATTTCCGAATATTTATGAGCAACTCTTTTTGGATTTTCCGCTAGTCATTGTCACTATAATGTCTGGTAAAATAACAAAAATTTATTAAGATAAAAAATCAGGTGATTTTAATAACTATGATTCAAGTCAAAATTATTATCTTCTAGATCCAAAGACTTGGTGGATTAATCATCGTTCGTCGACGCTTTCACTTCAAACCATAAACTTGACGCTACTAATTCAACCATGTTCTTGTTCATGTGCTGATAGAAATTGGAATACGTACTCCTTTATCAATTTAATGAAAAAGGAATATGTAGAGAAAGCTCCAAACCTTGTATATCCTTCTTGAATTAATAATTACAAGTATGAATACATTTATATAGAGGAAGAAGGAAGAGAGAAATCCCAATCCAAGATGTGAGACTAATACAAATAGAGAGAGAGAAGAGGGAAGAGTGGGCCCCTAGATGAGCCTTAAAGTAGGATTTTCTAACACTCCCCCGCAAGCTGGAGCGTACAAGTCGTAGACACCAAGCTTGGATAAAAACTGGTAGTATAGAGGCCGGGAGAGAGCTTTAGTCAGGATGTCAGCAACTTGGCTTGCAACAGGAACATGCTCTAAATTTATTTTCTTTGCCTGTACCTTTTCTCGGATGAAGTGACAGTCAACTTCAATATGCTTTGTGCGTTCGTGAAATACAGGATTCTTGGTAATATGGATTGCCGCTTGACTGTCACAAAATAGAGTAGCTGGCGATGAGAGACGAACACCCAAGTCTCTCAGAAGGCTCTCAAGCCAAGTCAACTCGGAAACAACAGCAGCCATAGCGCGGTACTCAGCTTCAGCAGAAAAGCGAGCAACCACATTCTGTTTCTTGCTACGCCAGGTTATGAGATGTCCACCGAAGTAGGTACAAAATCCCGTTGTGGAACGCCTATCATCAATGGACCCGGCATAGTCAGCGTCAGAGTAAGCGACAAGGGATAAAGAAGTGGATGACTTGTACACAAGCCCTTGTCCTGGAGCGTTCTTGAGATACCGAAGAATGCGCTCGACAGCTTGAAGATGAGATGTCCTCGGGGCATGCATAAATCGACTCACGACTCCAACGACAAAGAAGATGTCTGGTCGAGTAACTGTAAGGTAGATCAGTTTTCCAACCAGACGTCTGTAGTATTCCGGATTCGTAAGCAGCTCATCGGAGTCAGAGCTATGAGACGATAGCCTGTGATTCGCGTCCATTGGAGTATCCGTAGGTTTGCATCCTGAATAGCCAGCATCATGAAGAAGATCCATACAATACTTTCTTTGGGATAATACAAGACCATCAGGCCGTCGTGCAACCTCAAGCCCAAGAAAATACCGTAGGTTACCAAGATCTTTGGTCTGAAAGGCGGAGTTCAATTGTTGCTTGGTATGTTGTATCCCAGTAGTATCGTCGCCAGTAATGAGGATATCGTCAACATAGACAAGTAGAATCACTGTTCCGGTTGGCCGATGTCGAGTAAAGAGAGAAGTCAGCCGAGCTCCTAGTGAAGCCAATATTGCGGACTACAGTGCTGAATTTGTCAAACCAAGCGCGCGGGGATTGTTTGAGACCATAAATAGATTTCCGCAGATGACAAACCCGAGACTCCCCCGTGGTCTCAAACCCGGGAGGTTGATGCTTATAAACAGTCTCCTGAAGATCACCATTGAGGAAGGCGTTCTTAACATCCAGCTGATAAAGAGGCCATTGATGGTGAACAGCCAAGGATAGAAGAACTCGGACAGTGTTCATTTTGGCCACTGGGGAGAACGTTTCCTCATAATCAAGGCCCTGTTGCTGAGTAAAACCCCGGGCCACAAGGCGGGCCTTGAGACGCTCAACGGTGCCATCCGCCGCATGTTTAATAACAAAGAGCCACTTGCAGGTAACACAGGATTGACCTGCAGGAAGAGGAACCAGATCCCAAGTGCGGTTGGCCCAGAGAGCCCACATTTCATCTTCCATGGCCGCCCGCCAGCCGGGGTGGTGAAGAGCCTCCTGTACAGAAGTAGGAGTGGACGTAGAGGATAAAGAGAGAGCACTCTGACGGAGTTCCAGAGAGAGGAGGTGAAGAGAGACAAAGTTGGCCATCGAGTGGGTAGTGGAAGCAGTTGTCGGATCCGCAGGTTGCAAAGCATCAGTAGAGCGGGGCAGCTCTCGTAGGGTAGTAGACAAGGGAGGACGTCGAGTGTACACACGAATGACTGGTGGGGTAGGTGGTTTAGGTGGGATGGGTGGGGAAGGTAGAGGTGGGATGGTGGAAGTGACATGGATATCAGGTCGCGAGAGAGGCGGCGGAAGAGGAGGGTCAGGAGATGGAGAGTAGTAGGGCTGATGTTCGAGGAAGGTGACATCAGCAGAAGTAACCACCTTGCGGTCCGTGGGAGAAAAACAAATGTAGCCCTTCTGAGTGCGAGAATAGCCCACAAACATATATTTAGTGGCACGGGGAGCAAGTTTGTCAGTGGACGGACCAAGATGATGAACAAAACACACACAATCAAACACGCGTGGGGTGATGGAGAATGGAGGGTAGGAGGGAAACATGAGATTGTAGGGAACCACAAAGTTGATGATAGATGAGGGCAGACGGTTAATAAGAGTGCAAGCGGTTGAAACCGCAAAATTCTAATATTGTTTTGGAACATTCATCTGAAGCATAAGGGATCGGGTGACCTCGAGCAGGTGTCGATTATTGCGTTCAGCAACGCCATTTTGTTGGGGGGTATAGACACAGGAGGTCTGATGGATGACCCCAAACTCCGCACAGAGGTGAGAGAAGGTATGACTGGTGTATTCGCGGGCATTATCGGTGCGGAGGGTTTTAATGGTTGTGGAGAACTGGTTGCGAGTTTCAATAAAGAAGGTACGGAATACACCGGGTAATTCAGAGCGGTCATGAAGGAGGTACAGCCAGGTCACCCGAGAGTAGTCATCGACAAAGGTGACAAAGTAGCGGTATCCAAAAATACTTGTAATTTTGTAAGGACCCCAAATATCGGAGTGAACAAGATCAAAGGGAGCAGGACGCCGAGAAGGATGTGGTGAGAACGTAGAGCGATGATGTTTCCCATAGATACAGGACTCACACGTGAACTCGTGGAAGGACACGTCGGGGAGAGATTTTTTGAGGATATTAAGAGGAGCATGACCCAGACGTCAGTGCCAGTCAACGGAGCTGATAGACGTCAGCACCGTTGGAGGAGACGGGTTAAGGATATAGAGACCATTTGATAGACGCCCTTTTCCAATGATGGTTTGCGTCTTGCGGTTCTGCACAACACATGAGTTAGAAGAAAAAATAACAGCACAATCGAGGTCAGCAGTTAGTCGGCCAATAGAGAGAAGATTGAACGGAGAGCCCGGAACATGAAAAACAGAGCGAAAAGTAATAGAGGGAGTGAAGCGAATATCTGTAGCACCAGAGACGGGAAGAGTGTTCCCACTAGCAACAATAATGAATTGGGGATGCACGGAGGGCAAATATTGCGGTGGTTTCCGTGATGTAATGTGGTGAGAGGCCCCGGAATCCAAAATCCAGGATGAGCTATGAGCAAGGCAGGAAGTACCATTATCGGAAACAGACACCACAGAGCCCGGAGGACAGTCGATCATGTTGCAAGGAGTAGTCCGCAGCAGACACGATGACACCGCCCCAACGGCAAGAACCGGCCAAGACCAGTGCAGGAAGAATAATGTTCGCAGCGGCTAGAACCAGGGGTCGCAACGGATAGGAGAAGATCGCAACAGAAGCAAACACCTGGCGACAGTGAGAAGGAACAGTCCGCGCGGTTACACCAGCGAGTAGGCAGATCGCGACCCAAATACGGAAAGAAAGGAGCAGTCCGCACGGTCTAGGTGAACACAAAAGCGGTCAAAGCACAGGAAGCAGACCGCAGCGGACAGAAGCAGTCCGCAAGAAGAGAGGGAGAGGCCGGCAGAGAAGAGCAATCCGCAAGAGAGGATAGCCGGTGCGACTAGAGCAGAGACCGCGACCAAGATGCGGGTGAGAAAGGAGCAGCCCGCACGGTCAGGCGGATCACAGCAGCGAACTGAGGAAGCAAACCGCGAGTATAGAGACAAGCAGAGAGACAGAAGCCGGCGAGCTGGAGTAGGTTGCACGCAAGGCAGTCCACGGACAGGCAGGAGTGGAGAGCAAAGTAGTGGTCAGAGGACAGGCCGCGGCGAGTAGGAAGTCCGCAGCGGACAAAGAAGAAGGAGGCCCCACAGATTATGGAGGAGGAAAGGCTATAAAAGGCGGGGGGGGGGGGGGGTGGGGGTGGGGGGGTGGATCCACAAGAGAAGGAGAGTAACAGGAGGTAGCGGAAAAGAAGCGGACTAAGGGGGGCAAGCCGTAGTGGCAAGCGGATTTAGACGGACAGCTCGCGACAGGAAGGCCGCAACAAGATAGAACAGGCCGCGAGAGAAGCAAGTCGCAGCGAGAATGAAAGGTCGCAGCGGTTTGATGAGAGAGGCCGCGAGCAGGAATTTGTGCGGCCAGAGGAGAGAGGCCCCGAGTAGGAACTCGAGCGGCTAGGGGAGAGAGGCCGCGAGTAGGAACTCGAGCGGCTAGGGGAGAGAGGCTGCAATTAGGAACCCGAGTGGCTAGAAGCAGACAAACCGCGAGCGGCAAGAGAAGCCGCAGAGAGTAGAGACGGGTAGAAACAGGCCGCTACCCGATGCGAGTAGAGGAACAGGCCGTAGAGGAAGAGCGGATAGGCTAAAAAGCAAAGCCGGGCGGTTAAAAAAGGGGAAACCACAAGGTCGGAATCGCCGGCTCTGATACCATGTAGAGAAAGCTCCAAACCTTGTATATCCTTCTTGAATTAATAATTACAAGTATGAATACATTTATATAGGGGAAGAAGGAAGAGAGAAATCTCAATCCAAGATGTGGGACTAATACAAATAGAGAGAGAGAAGAGGGAAGAGTGGGCCCCTAGATGGGCCTTAAAGTAGGCTTTTCTAACAGAATAGAATGACACCACACCACACCACACCAAAGATTTAATAAATATTCATAAAAATCTTCAACTTCTTTCTTGAAAAGATCAAAAATACAATGAAGGAGAGTCTAGGTTGTGAGATATTGTGGGATGTTGATTAAGGTTTGGAGAACATGCCTTATATAAGGCATACATATATATTTAAATAGAGTTTGAAATACAGGAATTATAAAAGGTTGTTGGTATCTACCAGACCCAACTTCTTACATAAAAATTTCATTCGAGGATAAAATATTCCTTTAGTAAGAATATTTGCAACTTGGTCTCCGGTCTTCATGGGACTTAGTGTTATAATTCCTTCATACTTCTCTCTAACGAAGTGATAAATAACCTTGATGTGTTTCATGTATTCATGAAAAAATGATTAGTAATCTGCATTGCAACTTGATTATCACACTACAATTGACTAGTTGAGTGGAATCTTGGATAGAATATCCTATTTCACCGAGGGTCTAATCCACGTAATCTCAACAACAATATGAGACATCACTCAGTATTCTGCTTTAGCACTGCATCTAACAATAATGATTTGTTTCTTACTCTTCCAAGAGACAATATTTCCACCCATAAAGATAACAAACCATGTAGTCGATTTCCAAGTGACTAAACAATTTACCCAATTAGAGTCATAGTAAGCTTCTATGTTATAGTGACCTCGATTTTTAAAATTTTATGAGATTCCGAAGCCATAATTTTTCTTTATGTATCTAACAATTTGGAGCACATATTCCCATTGGGATTTGGTAGGGCTACCAAAAATTGACTGACCTTACTTTACATGTGATTTTTGGGCGAGTCATGGTAAGTTAGTTCAGTTTTCCAATTGTTTTACGCTATTTCTCAGGTTAATCAAATAACTTACTTTTGACATAAATGTTATTTTCTTTTGGTTCAAGTGGGGAGTGAGTTGCATCACACTTAGACATCCCTAGATCAGCTAGCAAGTTAAGGGCATAATTTCTTTGACGTATCACGTATGAAGATGGATTCATTATAATTTGCTACTTTTATTCCACGGAAGTAGGGCGTAACTAGCCCAGATCTTTTGTTTGGAATGTAAGAATGCTTTCAGTTTGATTATCCCATTTGAATTGCTCCTTGTGATAACAATATCATCGACATATACCACTATTAGATTGGATCTTGCAAGAGATGTCTTATAGAAGAGGGACGAGTCTTTCTCACTCTTTGCAAGACCAAACTGAGTGACAACATATCTAAACTGTGCTAACCATGCTCGAGGGAATTGTTTCAACCTATATAGAGACTTCTTAAGGTGACATTCTTTGGTTCTCTCCCTCAGTAACAAACCCAGGTGGTTATTCCACATACACCTCTTCTTCTAATGCATCATGAAGAAATGAATTCTTGATATCCAATTAGAATAGCCGAACATGGGCCACTGGTGAAAGGCTGCAAAGAAGGAGAAGGAGAATAAGGGACATTTTGGCAATTGGGGCGAACATTTCGTCATAGTTCACTCCATACATTGGAGCATAGCTTTAGACACCAAGCGGGATGTTAACCAATCAGGGAGACACCTGCATTTACTTTTACAGAGTATATCCATTTGCAACCAGTATCACGTTTGTTGGAGGGCAAGGGAACTAAGTTCTATGTTTGATTTAGTTGTAGTGCATCTAATTCATCTTGCATAGTAGCGACTTAAACAGGATGAGCTTGTGCATCAACAATTATGGAAGGAATGCAGTACTGGTCAAATGTGGAGATTAGAGCAGTATAAGAGCAAGATAAACCTTGATAAGAAGTGACAAATAGAGGTTTGTTTCGGCAAACACGACTTTCATTACATACAATAATGAGTTGCTCTGTGTCAGAAGGCAGAGCATCTTCATTTGCACAAGCAGCTTCTTCCCGAGGAACAACCATTGGCCGACTGTGGGAAGAGGTAGGTTGAGGTGGGTTCATGGATATGAGAGCAAACTTGTCCGCAAAGAGGATTCTGAGTGTCGTCTGGGCAAAACACGGCGGGTTCATGACGTGATATGAGAATAGAATCAAGAGAAGGTTCAGGAGCTGTGGGGCTAAGAGTTTTAGGAATATAAAAGTAAGATTCTATAAAAACAACATCGGCAAAGATGATATATCTTTTTAGATTAGGAGACTAACATATGTAACCTTCAATAGTGCATGAGTATCCAAAGAATAAGCACACCCACACAAAGATAAGGAGTGTCTAAAGTAAGGAATAAAGTTTGTTAGGGTGTCTCCCCTTGAAGAATATGAGAGGGAAGACAATTAATTAAATGTGTGGTCGTAAGAACATCATCACCCCAGAAGTGTTTCGAGACATGCTTATGTTGACGAATGACACGAGTCACTTCAAGGAGATGACGATTTTTTTGTTCAATCACACCATTTTGTTGTGGGGGTTTTGAGACAGTTTTACGTAGAAAATTATTATGGGTCTTATGATGTCATTATTTATTATTATTTATTTCTGAATATGCATTTATTATGTCATAAGAGTCGCCATCTTATATGACGCCGTTATTTATCTCGTGTCTTTATGTGGTGTCTTTTTTAATCGCATGTCCAAGTTTGTCATTTATTTCAATTAAAAGTCTATGGTAAGTCCTATTTAAGGGACATTAGGGGTTTTGTATTGGGAGGCAATGAAATAATTTATTTTCCCAAAACCCTAAAAGAGATCTTGAAGGCTCTTTCTTGAGCATGTCCTGCTTTGGCAGCTGTGGTCAAGGCTCCGTAGTATCTCTGCCACCGTCATCCTCACCTTCGACCATTCCTCCGGCAATAGCCAAGTTGGCCCTTAGCAATTTGGTATCAGAGGGCTTTTTCCTCGCCACACCATCTACTGAAGCCTTATACAGAAGCCTCACCACCTGCAACACCTGCCGCACGGGCTAGCTTTCTCCACGTCTTGCACACCGTGCGACGTCTAAACAAATCGCAACCTCCTACCCGCAGCTGCAATCGACTATACCCTTCTGCTTCTTCCTCCATTCCGTTGTTCCACGTCCCATCACCTCCCTACTCCGACGATCTATTCTCTTGCGCCAAGTTGTCGTGGAAGTGTCTTATCCGATCGCCACAAGCAAGCAATCACTCGGGATCCCTTGCCGACAGGATCGTCGCACACGATCGACGCCTCCATCGCCGACATCTGAAGTTGCTCCTTCTCCGACACTACTCTGTCTGTTCGCTCGTTGTATCCTCAATCTCCGTCTGTTAGCCCATCTCTTTGTTTAGTCCCACATTGTAGGATAGTTCTTCCTATGCCCCCTCCCATTCTTATTTAAGTGTACAAATACATATATTCAAGTGTTGAAAAGGATTTGAGAAATTAATTAACTTTTCATTTATTTCCTCTCTCATGGTTTTCTCTACATGGTATCAGAGGAAAACAATTCACTATCTCTAAGTTGTGCCTTCGCTCCCTGGGCGGTTAGAGCTCTCTAACCGCGCTTCTTCCTTTTTTGCGGCTACAATTCTCCTAACCGCAGACTCCTCTGTCTTCCAGTCTTTGTCTCTTCCCCGCGTTTTCTCTGGTTTTTATAGCCTCTGCCCCCTGTCACTGCTGGCCCTCGCCCCTAACTGTGCCCTGCGACTTCTAGGTTTTCTTTCCAGCTCGCGTGGCCCCGAGATCTTGGTCCTCTTGCCGGTTTTGCCTGTCTGCCCGCGCGCAGTGCTCTGCTTGCCACTAGTCACCTGACTGCCAAGGCTCTCTTAGTCGCACGTCTTACTACTCTCTTAGTCGACGTTGCTCGCCTTAGCCGTACCTTCTCCAGGCCGTAACTTGCTCTCAGGTCGCCGTCACTCCTCAAGACGCCGTTCCTTCTCAGGGCACAACTACTCCTCAGGCCGCTCTTACTCCTCAAGCTGCAGTTACTCCTCAGGCTGCCATTATTGTGCTCAGGTCGTCCTTATTCTTCAGGCCGAAGTACTCTAGGCCGCAATTACTCCTCAGGTCGCAATTCTCCTAGTCTGCAACACTTATTCTCCTGCCCCTGCCCAAGTTGCTGTCTGCTCATCTTGCTCTCCTGGGATGTCACAACTCCAGTTCGCCTAATCCGCCGCCTTGTCCTACTGTCGCTCGACTTTCCTTGTCGGCAGAAGCTGGCCTGCTTGCCGCTTCTCCTCTTACCTCTCCTATTGTTTCGTGGATTCAACGGTTGCTTCCTCGCTTCTTGCCCGTACTATTGCTCCTCTCCTTGAAGTTCGTGACGAGCTTCAGATCACTACCATCTTTCTCACTGGGAAGTAGAACTTTGTTAAGTGAATGCACTATGTTCATCGTGTTCTGCAGATCAAAGGTCTTCTTCACCATTTAATCGCAACCACTCCTACTGTGTCGACTGAAGATTGGCTCCGTGATGACGGCCATGCCCAATCATGGATCCTCAATTCAGTGGACATTGAGCCATATCACATGACCATGCATCATGAGACGGCCAAAGCGTTGTGGACAGAACTCCACTCCCTCTACTCTGGTCAGAACAGCCTCCAACACCTATTTGATATCATCACCAATCTTCAAACCCTTGACCCCGACACAACATGTGACTTAACCTCCTTTGTTGCGAGATCCAAGACTCTTGTTGTGGCATGAATACAACACCAGCCTCCTACAACAGATCTTGTTGCACAACGGACACAAAAAGAAGCAATTAGAATCGCCATGATGATGGCTCGGGTTCCACCCCATCTCCACAGCATTCGGGCTCATATTCTCTCTTCATCTACAACTCCCTCCCTGTCGGATGTCTGTTTTATGCTCTTGAAGGTTACTCCGCCACCTGATGTTCCTGGGTATCCCTCTCCGACTCTCCTCTAGCAGCCCTTCACCACTCCCTCTGCTCTTGCTCGTGGGAGTCGCACCAGCAATCGGGGACACGGATGTAATGGGAGACCCCGTCCTAAGTGTTTTCATTGTGGTCGGGATAGTCACCTTGAAGCCATCTGATATCGCAAGCATGATCTGCCTCTACATCTCACTGCTTCCATTGCTGTCGATCCTCACTCCACCCGTGAAGACATCAATGCTTTGTGCACCCAGCTCTAGCATCTCCAAGTGGTGATCAGTCACTCATCTGACTCTGTTGCCTCGATCTCCAATGAGGGTATATCCTGTCTCTCCCGTAACTCTCATTGGATTGTGGGCTCGGGTGCCACACATCATATTACTCCGCAAAAACCACCTCAGTACTTGCCATCTGCATATCCGAAGTTCATCACTGTGACTAATAGTGACACCGCCCCGGTTTCTGGCCCTGCTAATACGCCTCTGACTTCTACCCTTACTCTATCCCCGATTCTACATATTCCGGGATCGCCATAACCTGCTTTCTGTTAGCCGTCTTACTCAGGACCTAAATTGCAGTGTAACTTTCTCACATACTTACTTTATTTTGTAGGATTGACAGACATAAAATATCATTAGTAAGGGGTGGCTGTCTAATGAGTTCTATCTCTTGGATGTTTCACCTACTGCTCTCTCCTCCGTCACTTCTGTTGATTGACATCATGTTCCCCTCCCGACTCTCAAGAAGACTCTTCCCGATGTCTCGCTTACGAGTTTACTTGTGAATTATGTATCTTTGACAAACATCGTGTGTCTTTTCGACCAAATTGTATTCGGAGTAATGCTACTTTTGCTTTAGTCTATTCTGATATTTGAGGATCATATAAAACTTCTAGTTTTTATGATTATCGTTATTTTATTACGTTCATTGATGATTACTCACGCATGACCTGATTATATTTACTTAATAATCGTGCTGAAATTGTTTCTACCATTCGTGCATTTATTATTGAGACTCGTACTCAGTTTTCTGTTGTTATTAAAGTTCTTTGCACCATTCTTGTCATGGCGTCGCCTAGGCATCCAGGCGCCCGATTGTGTACAAGGCATTGGGCGTCTTGTACACATTTAGAATACTGTTCGGGTCCTGATTTCCTTGGTTGTTCATCGCCAATGGGTCTTACATCAGTTGGATGTCAAGAATGTCTTTGTCAATGACGATCTTCAAGAAACTGTCTACATGCATCATCCTCCTGAGTTTTAGACCACCGGGAAGTCTCATGTTTGTCACATTTAGAAATCTATTTATGGTCTCAAACAGTCTCCTCGCACGTGGTTTGACAAGTTTAGCAAGGTTGTTCAGGATGTTGGATTCACTCGAAGCTGGGCTGACTTCTCTCTCTTTACTCGTCATCGACTAACAAGCACCGTAATTCTCTTGGTTTATGTTGACGATATTCTAATCACGGAAGGTGACTCCACAATAATACAAATGATTAAGCATCACTTAAACTCAGTATTTCAAACAAAAGACCTGAGAAATCTTCGGTACTTTCTTGGACTTGAGATAACGTTACGACCTGATGGTCTTGTCCTATCTCAACGAAAGTACTGTCTTGACCTTCTTCATGATGTTGGCTATTCGGAATGCAAGCATGCTGACACTTCGATGAATGTCAACCACAAACTCTGTACTAATGGCTCTGATTCAGATCTGCCCCTTCCAAACCCGGAGTATTATCGTCGTCTTGTTGGAAAACGAATTTATATTACCGTGACAAGACTTGATATCTCCTTTGTTGTTGGAGTTGTCAGTCGATTTATGCATGCTCCACAGACCTCTCATCTTCAGGTCGTTGAACGCATCCTCGAATACTTGAAGACGGCTTCTGGTCAAGGGCTCTTATACAAACCATCTTCCTCTTCCTTGTTTTCTTTGATTATCTACTATGATGCTGATTATGCTGGTTCACTGGATGATTGACGTTCCACAACTGGCTTTGGTGCTTATTTTGGAGGGCATCTTATTGCCTGGCGTAGCAATAAGCATTATGTAGTTGCACGCTCATCTGCTGAAGCCGAGTATCATGCAATGCAGTTGTTGTGTCTGAGCTCACCTGACTAGAAAGTCTCCTTCGTGATTTGAGAGTCAAATTTCCCTCACCAGCAACTCTATTGTGTGACAGTCAAGCTGCTATACATATTGTTAAGAACTCCGTGTTCCATGAGTGAACTAAACATATTGAAGTTGATTCTCATTTCATCAGGAAAAAGGTTCAATTGATGAAGTTGGAATTACAGCATGTTCTAGCTACCGGGCAAGTTGCTGACATTCTCACGAAGGCCCTACCACGACCATTGTATTATCAGTTTTTGTTCAAACTTGGTGCCTTCGATTTGTATGCCCCAGCTTACGGGGGAGTGTTGAAGGAAAATGTAAAGGCCCAAATTTAATGCCCAAATTTAAGGCCCATATGTTAGCCCATCTCTTTGTTTAGTCCCACATTGTAGGATAGTTCTTCCTACCCCCTTTCCATTCTTCTTTAAGTGTACAAATACATGTATTCAAGTATTGAAAATGATTTGAGAAATTAATAAACTTTTCGTTTATTTCCACTCCTGATTTTCGCTACAGATACATTAGAGGATCTCCTAATGGGCCAAAGAAGTGAGTCCTTACATTGAGCTTCTATATACATATTTATTCTATAGTGTCAAAAGGTAAGCAAAGATAATTGTAAATGTAAGTTAGGAGAAAGGGTAGATCCAGGCAACATGAATGAGAGTTGTTCAATAATTGCACTTTAGGTTTAACACATGAGGCGGCACTTGACGAGAAAAAAAGGACTTCTAATATATTTTTAATTTCTATTTGTTTGTTTTTGTTTCACTAAAAAACATGAACAGGTTGAGAGAATGAGAGGTTCTTATTTCTCGTTTTATAAACAAAAAGAGAAAAACAAATTTGTTTTCTAGCATAAAATTGTATTTAATCCATAATTAATACAGTTTAAATATTAATTATTTTCGTTAAATTTTATTAAATCTACAGCTAGCTTTAGTTGGAATTATTTAATCAACTTCTGCCATCTGATATTACCTATTTATTAAAACAAATACTAATTGAACCGTGCTAATCTTATATAAGATTTATGAATCCTGTAGTCCTATTAAGTTTTGAGTAGTCCTATGAAGTTTGGAGCAGTCTTATGATACCAGTTGTAAGACTCCTCCCTCCCGGTAATTGAGCACGATTGGGGGGAGTCTTATGACCAGAACTGTCGCCTTGCGGTGACACCAACTCTCTATTTATCCACCACCACAAGACGTCGATCCTGCCGTCAATCACTAACATCGCAAAACAACCACAATATAAGAAAGAAATATAGCATCCACAGTCCACGTCACACATAATATTAGAATCAAAGTGCTGAAAGTCCACAAATGGGACACATATTAATAGGGCTCTGTTACGCGCACACCACTTTTGGCTATGTGCACATCATTGATATGTGCACATTATAAATTTTATTTGCAGGCCAAAATGTCAAGTAATCACCATAAATTTTATTTGCATGCCAAATTGTTAAATAAACATCAAAAATAAAGTTTGAGTTTTTTTTACTTCAAGTACAAAAGATTTCTTCTCTTTTATATTTCAAATCAATAAAAAAAACAAAAAAAAAAACAAAAATCTCAAATCATTTCCACCGATATAACTAAAAATTTGCACGGTCTATTTTTAAGTTCATGTAGACATGCACAGACATAAATATATGAATATTAGTTGTCTTAAATAAATAAAATATTTACAAGTTACTTAAAATTGAATATTAATACATGCACGGTCATTTTGCTTGTTCAAGCTTCCTTTTGGTCGCCCTTTAAGCGACCCGGAACCAAAAGTTCTACAGTTTGGCTTGTTGTAGGATCCAATAGATCCCGTAGTTTTCTTTTCAATTCATTTTTTTGAATAGTCGATGATGTATTGTATTTTTGGAGTATTACATCCAACTCTACTTGTATGTCATGTGAAGCGAGACTGAAGCTGGGGCGAGGGTAGGGTTTCGGCTTTCGGGAAAAAATAGGAGCTGGGTGTGCGCTTAGGTTTAATATAAGTGAGATTGGAAAAAAGTAGTGGTATTGTTTATTTTAAGAGTTTGGTGTGCACATAACAAAAAGTGATGTGCACGTAACATCACCCTTTATTTTAAGAGTTTGGTGTGCACATAGCCAAAAGTGGTGTGCACGTAACAACGCCCTATTAATAAGGTAAGGGCTTATGCTCAGTACATCAAAATCTCTCAGTACAAATCTCGCGGAAGCAATCTCGTATCTTGTTGAAAGAGCTCGAAACTTGTATGTATTGCTTGTGTATCAAAATACAATGAGAGAATACAAATATATATGAGGGAGAAGGTGAGAAGAAATCATATACAAGATGTGAGACTAAGAAAAGAAGAAGGAAATACAATATAAAGGGGCCCAATAATGGGCTCTTTACATGGACTTTTCTAACACTCCCCCGCAAACTTGAGCGTACAAATCGTATGCGCCAAGCTTGGACAAGCACTGATAGAAGAGGGTACTGGAAATAGTCTTTATGAGAACATCCACAACTTGTTCAGTTCTCGGAACATGCTTCAGGTCGAGCTTTTTCATATGAACCCCGAATGAAATGACAGTCGACTTCAATATGCTTTGTTCTCTCGTGGAAGACCGGGTTCTTGGCTATATGTATAACAACTTGGTTGTCACAGAGGAGGAGAGCTGGGGAAGGGAGCTTTACACTCAGATCGGTAAGAAGGCTTTCAAGCCACGTCAGTTCTGTAATCACTGATGTCATTGCCCGGTATTCTGCCTCAGCTGATGATCGAGCAACGACCGCTTATTTCTTGCTTCGCCAGGTAATCAAATGTCTTCCAAAACATGTGCAAAAACCACTGGTTGACCGTCGATTATCAGGGGAACCAACATAATCAGCATCAGAATATGCCACCAATGTTGGAGCTGAAGATGAGGTTTATATATCAGTTCTTGACCAGGAGCCGTTTTAAGGTATCTGAGAATGCGTTCAACGACCTGAAGATGAGATCTTCGAGGGGAATGCATATACCGACTGACAATACCAACAATGAAGGAAATATATGGTCTGGTTACCGTGAGGTAGATCAATTTCTCAACGAGACGACGATTGTATTCTGGATTCTGGAGTAAGAGATCTGAGTCAGATGCCTGAGCGCACAACTTGTGATTTATATCCATTGGGGTGTCAATCAGCTTACAACCTGAATAACCTGCATCATGAAGGAGGTCGAGGCAGTACTTCCGCTGAGAGAGAGCAAGACCATCTGACCGTATGACAACCTCAAGACCCAAGAAGTACCGAAGGGGCCTCAGATCTTTTATTTGAAATACGGAGCTCAGATGTAGTTTGACCTCATGTATTCCTTTCGAGTCGTCTCCTATAATTATGATATCGTCAACGTACACTAACAGAAGAAACGTTCCCGTTGTTCGGTGACGAGTGAACAACGAGAAATTTGCCGAGCTTCGAGTAAAACTAACCTCCCGAAGGGCCTTACTGAACTTGTCAAACCACGTCCGTGGGGATTTTTTGAGTCTATACAGGGCCTTCACAAGACGACAGACCTGAGACTGCCCCGTGGTCTCAAACCCGAGTGGTTGCTGCATATAAACTGTTACCTGGAGATCGCCATTTAGAAAGCCATTCTTAATATCCAGTTGGAGTAAGGGCCACCGGAGATGGACATCCACAAAGATGAGGATTCGAACGGTGTTGAGTTTGGCCACCGTAGAAAAGGTTTCTTCATAGTCGAGCCCCTGTTGTTGGGTGTAGCCATGAACCACCAGACGAGCTTTCAGACGGTCAATCGTCCCATCAGCAGCATGTTTGATGACAAAGACCCACTTACACCCGACCGGTTTCTGACCCGGAGGAAGGGGTACGAGAGCCCATGTCTGGTTGGCCCAGAGAGCAACCATTTTCTCCTCCATGGCGGCCCGTCAGCCAGGATGTTGGAGCGCTTCCTGCACAGAGTTAAGAACCAAAATCGAGGAAAGAGAAGTAGCAAATGTGTGCAGGTGGGGAGAGAAGCGATGCAAGGAGACACAGTTTGCCAGAGGATGAGCAGTGGAGGTCGGTACCTGATCAGCAGGGCGCAGAGTACCCGAGGTCGAGGCCGACTGCAGAGGGGCAACGAAACCGGAAGGGAGACGAGTGTAGACACAGATAACAGGCAGCCTGGAGGGAGCAGGAGCCGGAGCAGGCGGGACCAGTGGCAGAGGTGTAGTAACGGGGATAGCAGGTCGTGGGATGGTCAGCGGGAGAGGGGTCAGTGTGAGAAGAGTGGGTAAAGGAGCAGAGAAGAACGACTGATCCTCCCGGAAGGTAACATCAGCAGAAATGGAGACCTTGCGGGTAGCTGGAGAATAACATACATAGCCTTTCTGCGTACGCGAATAGCCGACGAAGATATGTTTAGCCGCCCGAGGATCCAACTTGTCCGAGGAAGGACCCAGTCAGTGGACATAGCAGGTGCAGCCAAAAGTGCGAGGCAGGAGAGGGAAGGCAGGAGTAGAGAGAAATAGTAGGCTGAACGGAGTAGCATAGTGGAGGATGGAAGAAGGAAAACGGTTGATAAGGAAGCACGCAGTGGAGACCGCAACGTTCCAGTAATGTTTGGGAACATGCATTTGAAGCATGAGGGAGCGGGCAACATCAAGCAAGTGCCGGTTCTTCCGTTCGGCAACGCTGTTTTGCTGGGGTGTGTAAGCACATGATGTTTGAATAATCCCGAATTCAGAGCACAAAGCTGCAAAGCTGTGGCTAGTGTATTCATGAGCATTATCGGTGCACAATGTTTTGAGGGCGGTGTGGAATTGCGTACGGGTTTCAAGGACAAAGGCCCGAAAAACACGGGGAAGCTCGGTGCGATCACGAAGGAAGTAAAAACACGTCGTGCGAGAGTAATCATCAATAAACGTGATAAAGTAACGATAATCAGAAATACTAGTAATTTTAAAAGGACCCTAAATATCTAAATGTACTAAGTCAAAAGGAGCAGTGCTTCGGGTACAATGTGCAGGAAAAGAAGAGCGCGATTGCTTGCCGAAGATACATGACTCGCACTAAAAAGGATGAAGAGAGATATTAGGAAGAGCCCGTTGGAGGACCAGGAGAGGGGCATGCCCAAGACGTCGATGCCACTCACTGGAGGAGACAGAGGATAGGACGGTGAGATAGTCATCGAGAAGGTAGAGCCCGTTCCGCAGTGTGTCTTTACCAATGGTAGTCCGCGTCCGCCGATCCTGTATGGAAAATGAAGAGGATGTGAATATGACAGAGCAATCTAGATCGTTAGTAAGACGACTAACATAGAGTAAATTGAACGGAGAGCTCAGAACATGAAGAGCCGAGCGAAGGGAGATCGATGGGTTGAGAGAAAGGTCAGCCGAGCCGGAGACTGGAACCGTCTCCCCATTTGCTATGGTGATACATTTCGGATGAGGAGAATCTGTGTACTGGAGTGGCCGTAGCGAGGTAATGTGATGAGTGGCACCTGAGTCCACGATCCAGTGCCGACTGGTGGATAAACAAGCAATACCTGTGTTGGAGACGGAGGTGATGGAGGCAGAGGGCGGGTTGAGCTGCTCTTGGAGTTGCTGGAGCTGGAGACGAACGACCTCAAGGTCATGAGGGGCGGCAGAGGATGTGTCAGCAGAACCGAGGCCGTCATACGAGGAGGATAACCATTCTTGCCGCAGTAGGAACACTTCGGCCGACCCTGACCACCGCGCCCCCGGCCCCTAGATCCCGAACGTCCACCACGAGCGGAGGTAGGTGGGGGAAGTAAGGGGGGAGGGGTATGCTGAAGAAAGGCCGAGGGGGAAGGCGCAAAAGTATTCGGAGGAGGTGAAACACGGAGGAGCATGAAACACACATCAGATAAGGACGGTATGGTGGAGGAAGGCAAAATCTGAGTTCAAATACTCTAAAGGTGAGGCGGAACACGAGCCATCATTATGACAATGCAGACGGCCTCCTTCTGAGCTCCCTGAGTAGCATGATCATTGGTAGATGGCTGATGCTGGATCCAGGCCTCAGCAAGAGTCTTGGCGCGAGCGACAAAAGAGGTCATGTTCGAAGCCCGCCCACTGTCGAGAGCCAGAAGATCAATGAGGATGTCACAGAGATGCTAGAGACTGTCTTTGCCCGAGTACAAGGAATGCAGCTCATCCCACATAGCCTTGACCATTTCGTGATACATGACCATCTGATAAGGTTCGTCATCCAGGGAATTGAGGAGCCATATCTGAACACGACCATCATTTCGGAGCCAGTCGTCGGTAGGAGGAGAAGGAGGAGCCTGAATGAGGTGCGGCAAAAGGCCCTTGGCCTGAAGAACCCGTCGAACATAATGAACCCAAGGGATAAAATTCTTGTTCCCAGAGAGGGAAATGGTGGTGATCCGCAACTCATCGCGGATGTTAGCCGGATAAGCCAGGCGGTCTGCAGGCGGAGTAGCCTCCTAACCGACAGAGTCAACGGAAGAGCCCATAGAAGCAGAAGGCAAGCCGCAATGACTAGGGAAGAGACCGTTGCGAGTAGTGGGGAGACCGCTGCGAGAAGAGACAAACCGCTGCGATAAGAGACCGCTCAGTAGGCAGGCCTGGAACTCTTGCACGACAAGGCCGCGCCGGACCAGAATACACAGCGGGCAGTCACAGCGACAAGAGCAACGACCAAGGAGAGATATGCCGCAATGAAGAGAAACTGCAACTAACAAGGAAGAGAAACCGCGACCAAAAAAGACAGACCGCGACAAAAATGCGGGAGAAAAAGATAGACCGCACGGTCTCAGTGAGCACACCAACGATCAGAGAAGAGAGACAAAAGAAGGTGGTGCAAACAAGAGGAGAGAAAGACCGCAGTAGAGACGGAAGCGGGTAGGCGGGTAGGAGCAGACCGGGCGAGTAGAACCGGAAGCCGCGAGGAGGAGAGCTCGCGTGGTAAGAAGAAGTCGCGAATAAGAGGACTCGAGCGGCAAGAAGAAGAAGAACCCGCGAGAAAGCGAACTCGAGCGGGATGAAGAGGCTGTGAGTTGGAGAACTCGAGCGGCAAGAGGGAAGTTGGAAGCGCCAAGGCGATCGACAAGAGAAGAGCGACCTTCACGCGACAAGAGCAATAGGACCCGTGCGACAGAGACCGCACGACAAGAGAAGAAGCCGCAGCGAGAACACCAGGAAGAGGCCGTAGCGGGAAGAGCTAGCCGCTGGAGAGTCTATCCGCACGGGAGTGAGGACCACGAGCCAGAGAGAGAAACGACTATAAAAGATTGAAGAAGAGAATGAGTAGGTGGATCCACGGGAGAGAGGACAGAAGCGGATAGAAACAATAGACCGCAAGAGACGAGCGGTTAGGCAGAACGTCAGGCCACCCGGTTAACAACAGAACTGGGCGGTTAAGAAAAAACAAGCCGGATTGTATGACTCTGATACCATGTTGAAAGAGCTCAAAACTTGTATGTATTGCTTGTGTATCAAAATACAATGAGAGAATACAAATATATAGGAGGGAGAAGGTGAGAAGAAATCCTATACAAGATGTAAGACTAAGAAGAGAAGAAGGAAATACAATATTAAGGGGCCCAATAATGGCCTCTTTACATGGGCTTTTTTAACATCTCTTAAATACTCACATCTGCATTACCATACTAATTAGTCCAATTAGACCTTTTTATTTAAAAAATACGCACTTAAGCATGTTTTCTCATTTACATGTTTTTTAAAAGCAGAAGTTGAAAATATGGTTGTCAAACATGTATATATTTTGCTCTGAGCACTTGTTTCTGAAAGTGTTCAAAAGAATTGTCACTTTGACGTATCAAGTGCAGCTATCGGGATATTTTCTCACAATTTATTGTTAAGTTAGTTTTGAGCTAGCTGTTGCTCTGTTTTGGAAGTTTACAACTAGAGATTCTTCTTTTATTGCACACGTGATTTTGTGGTAGCTGGCTAGACTTCTCATTTTATGAAATTATTTTAGCCTCTTTTGAAATAGGCATGTCATATAGTTTCCATATTTTCATAAATTTTTTGTAAGTTTTAACTGTTTTGCGGTAGATTATAGAAACATCGAAAGGTTCAATCACCGTCGAGCTTCATAAGGATTCTTCCCCCGAGTTTGTGGACAAGTTCCTTGATTTATGGTATGTCCAATTAATTTTCTGATTTTTGTTTTGATTGTAACATTCTTGTGAAAGTTGTCTATTACTATCATGAAATATGCTGACATAATCATATTATATATACAGTCAAAAAGGATACTTCAAAGGAATGCTTTTTCATCGTGTAATCAAGCACTTTTTCATTCAAGGTGGCGACCCTCATTACCTTAGAGCTGCTGAAGGGTGGACTCTTCAGGGAAAATCCAATGGTCAACTTAGTACAAGGTTTAATCCATTGTGCACAGGCTCATTAATATTTTTCCTATTACTTTTGATTTTTATTCAGTTTGAACAGCCCAAAGCACGAGGCTTTCATGCTTGGAACCTCAAAAACAAAGCCAAATGCTAAAGGATTTGAGATCTTTATTACTACTGCACCAATTCCTGAGCTAAATGATAAGCTCAATGTGTTTGGGCAAGTCATCAAAGGGGAGGAAATTGTACAGGTAACAATCTAATTTATACTCATTTTCATTTTTTATCTTCGTTATCTATTACATACTTAGATACTGTCAGATGTTATAATATATAATTTTATATTCAGACCTTTGGTTCCAAGTGTGTTGTATTAACCATCACTTATTCAGCTTCGATTGCTTGTCTGACAACTTAGTAGATTAGCATTTTGTGCATATTCAAGTTACTAGGAAAATGAACTATGAGAGATTTCTTGAGACCATGGTTAAGTATCAAGTCTGCTACTCTACTTGTATGTCAATTCCCTGGCATTGAGAGATTTCCCCTCTTATCCTCTTCATCAAAGTCTTCTCTCCCGATGATTTTAGACGTGTCATCATTGCCCATCTAGGTGGCAAATAACTCCCTATTGTAAGATTATTTGGGAATTAATCAATACAATTAAACTACAAACTACAGTAGGCGTGATATTAAGACATTCTTGCTAAGCACGCCCTACTTGGCTTTCCAAGTGCATCTTGGAGAGCAAGCAGGTGTTATTCTGCCTTTCATTATTGTGGTGAGAAATCTGAGAGAGGAGAAGAGATTTTATGTTGGAGATATAGAACTAGCATTTTGTAGCAGATAAAGGAGATCATCTAGTAGACCCGAGCCCATTGGACGGACAACGAGGTGTTTCCGGCATTCGTGTGGATACCTCTAGACACATGAATACTGTTTTGTTTTTTTGGTCTCAAACTCAGTTATTCTTCTCGAAATTTGATATTGACGTCTGTATAAACTCGTTTCTTCATTTGTTGGTTCTCGCAAGGATCCTGTTGAGGGTTTTATGAATTTTTCGTTGCACATTTGATGCCCTAGAAACCCAATAATGGTTGTGGTGTGAGTGTCAATCTTCTCATTTGTAGACACCCTCTTCTGATCATTCTTCAGAGAATAACAAAACTTTTTAATGTACTTTCTTGTGACAATAGTGGCACTCCACATTCTGATAGCGTGACTCAGACTTCTCTCTACTTTAGGTCCTTTCGCTCTTCCTTTCTTTGCTCTTGATTCTGCCTCTCCCCCTTAGCTAAGTGTAGAGGAAATCAGTTCGTGAAGATGCGTCTGAATGCCCTTGAGACTTCCTTCTAACCTCCTCATTCATGATGCTACTATTGACAATCTTTATAGTAATAATGTCGTCAGGAAAGGAGTTGATCAAAGTAACTCTAACTCTCTCTCAAGAATCCAGAAGTGACTTCAACAATCATAATGCGTTGACGTCATTTTTGAAGGTTACCTTCACAGGAACCAGTTAATTAATAATACCCTGGAACTCGTTCACATGATCCGGGATAAGGGATCTTTCTCTATATTTGAACTCCCCCAACTTCTTCAGTAGATATAACTTGTTAATGTCATTGCTCTTGACATTCAATATTTATAGGGTCTTCCAAAGGGTCTTCGCATCATCAATACTTACAACATGGTCGAAGAGGTTCAGCACCATGAACCGTCTTGTGTTTCTGCATAACCTTCGTTGCTCTACCTTCCAGTCATTGTGATACATATATTTAGGCATCTCCTCAAAGATTGGAGCATGCCAACCCTTCACACAAATCATGTCATTCATTAGTAGGGGCTGCTGATGGTAATTCGTGTCATTTTATTTCTTTATTAGCTCAGAGCCTGAACTTGAAGTAGACTTAATTGTGCTCTTTAAGTTAGCAATTTCAAAGCAGACAATAAAAAAGAATAGGAAGCAGATCATTGATCTTCATCTACCGTACCCGATCACCAACCCAAAATATCTGATCGGCTCGTCTCAAATTTCAAATTGGTCAATCTGATAATTTCTCTGACAATAAACGTATCTATCATATCACTTGTTGTGCTAGATAGCACACAAGCCTGAGCAGAGCACATGTAAAATAGTTCGAGCGATAACACCCGCTTGATCGCTTGGCGGTATGTAATACACATAAGCATAACACAATACAAATTATAATAAAAGTTACATTTTTTAACGTGTAAACCTAATAGGGTGAAATCCGCAGGACGATCAGAGTCTAACCCAGAAAGCCGCAAATAAAGATGTGAAATCAAACAGGAAAATATAAAGCTTCCCTTCTCGATCCATTGGATCTTTACTAATTTCACACCACACAATATTTCCCAATAAATAATAGTAGAAAACTGTAAGTTACCGACAGTAACAGACAAGACTGATTATACAAATCCTCTCTAAGACGACTCTTTGAATTCTAATCCAAATCTGCTCTAGATCCAATCCGTGTTGTAAAGTCTTCCTCGACAACGTCGTTGAACGACATCCGGATACTCATCACAAACTAAAATCGACGCTACAAAGGCCTCCCAAGATAAATCTTCCAATATTTGAGTTTGTGAGAACTAGTTGCCTTTATCATCCTTTAGCATGGCTATTTATAGAGCCAAATTCTTGAAGGTAGTTGCGGTGGATGACATGAGGTAATCACAGTAGGCGGCATTTGTGGTAGATTGGAGTTGAAAATTGGCATGAAACATGTCAATTTTCATGGTCTAAAAAGGTAGCTTCTCTTTTCCCACTTAGGAAGAAAATAACTTAAACGTCCACCCCACCCCAAAGATCCCCCGACAAAATTCCATTTGGCAAACAGAGAAACAACACCTTCCAATCCCTTACCATCTTCTCCTCCCTTCCAAAAATGCCCGAACCAAAACTAAAACACCAACCACAGCGCCAATCCCATTTGAGTACCTCGAGCTCCTCTGCCAAGATCCTTTTTTTTTCACTGCAGGTAACCTATACTCTCCTATGCATCATTTTTTCACTGCAGGTAACCTATACTCTTTTGTGCATCAGTGTCCAAAAATAAGGAACATTTGCTCCTCGACGCTAAAGGTGAAGATATTATTATGGATGACTTCAATCCATTGACGTGTGATAGTGGTTCCAAGCCATTTTAGCTTTGTTTTCTCTCCCATGACTTCAAGGTCATTTTCACAGTGGTATTTATTGTTATGACTGGGGGTTTTATGACCCAAATAATGTGTGCATTAGTATAGTTGGACCCTAAAGGCTGGCTGGGGTATTTTGGCAATGTGTTAATGGGATTATTGTTAGTGTTTCTATGATGATCTGGAAGTAGTCAAACAGTTAGTCTCACTGCCAACACAATATGAGCCTATAGGGTCGCACATAAGAATGTTTGGAGAAGTTGGAGGAAGGATTGTGTTGGTGATGTAATCTCGGGTTAGGGTTAATTTTTTGAAAAAATTAAAAAGGGTCGAGTGACCAAAAACTGAAATTTTCCGCGCAATAGTAAAGCCCGTCGCTTTAAACGTTGAGAAGTTCGTTAATTTCGCTCCAGTAGAAATCTCACGTGTTTTATGATTCGAACCTTCCACGAAATTTATGCAATCACCAGCTGAAATTACACGCAACAATCTATGAAATACGGTAATAAAGTAGTTGAATGTTTGACGACAAACTTAGGATTATCTAAATGAGCACTTAAGAATAAACTAAATAGTTGGAGCGGGGATACCCAAAGGAACGCAGAGGAGTTGATCCAGATCAAGCCCGTCGAACAAGGGAGAAAACAAAAAGGCGCCTTCGGATGGTTGACTATTCCCGTCAGCCAATTGACGTAGCAGGAGTTCCAGAAATGGAGTTGAGGTCAACGAAAATCCCTCGTGAGAGGAGAGTTAGGCGCCGAAAACGGGAGGCGAGGTCGACAGCGCCGGGCGTTCAGTCACGGCCTGGAGCAGCGTCGTCCAACGATCAGACGGTCGGCGTGTACAAGCGCGACGTCGTTTGGCTGTTCCGGTTCCAGACTTGGCTAGGGTTGAAGGGTAATCGCCGGCTACACAGGGAGAACAAAGGATTGTCGTTCTCTTGTATTTTTCCGGTCCATCCTTTGCTCTTTTTACGGGCAGATTTATTACCTTACAGTGAGAGGCCAATTTGGCAACCAATTTTAATTGCAAAAGATTTTAATGTTATAATAGCTGGACCGGCTCCATCGGGCAATACAATTTAATTGGCTTTGGAAATTAATGACAACCAATTTTAATTGCAAAAGATTTTTATTTGCTCTAATTTAAATTTGTGTGTTCCCTAAAATATCCTAAGCTTGCCATTAATGCCCTAATTACTAAATTACCGGACATTTTTATTAAAGGTCTCATCGGACGGTCAACCCGAGGAGCTGCAAATAGAAATGATTACATTAATTAAATGATTACATTAAATAAAAGAAAAACGAAGCTAAGATGCAATAAATGCAAAGAAAAGATGAAGCTAAGATGCGTCGCAGGGCGCATCAATTCCCCGGGGTTGACAGAGCTCGACCCCATCGAGAACTCGCAAAGACTGGCGACGGAAAGATCTGGACGTTGCCACCGTATCTCGCTAGTGGTGATCCAAGAACTATCTGTAATGTCTCGTCCTCGCCATGTGACCAAATAACGCTGGTATGTCCCGCGACGAGTGCAAAACTCTCGAACATCCAGAACCTGGTCGATCTCCTCCGTGGTGGGGGTCGGCACAGGTGCTAAATCTGGTGGTATCTTTGGAGCTATTGTAGGTGGACTCGGGCTGGAACTTGGTGGATCTCCATAGAATGACGTTAGATCGACCACGCTAAATATCGGCGAAGTGCCGAATTCAACTGGTAAATCTAGGAGATATGCATTCTCTCCGAGGCGCTTCCGGACTTGAAAAGGACCAAATTTTCTCTCTTGTAGCTTGTGATATGTACCCGAAGTGAATTTTTGCTTCCTGAAATAAGCAAACACTCAATCTCCTTTCGGAAAAGTATAACTCCCGACGATGACAATCATCCATGAATTTATATTTTTCAGAAGTCGCTCGCAATTTATTAGTAATATTTTTATGCAAATCTTTCAAATAATCAACACGAGCTTGCGCGTCAAAATAAATACGTTCATGATGCGGGAGGGAGTGACGATCAAGTATATGGGGTATGAGAAACCCGTAAACAATCTCAAACGGAGATTTAACTGTGGAACGGTTAGTAGAATTGTTGAATGCAAATTCAGCCCGTGGCAGTATAAGATCCCACTGTTTTGGATTCTTCCCAGTCAAACACCTAAGGTCCCCCAAACTCCTATTAACGACCTCAGTCTGTCCATCGGTCTGAGGATGATATGCGCTACTAAACTCAAGTTTGGTACTTAATTGAGCTCACAATGTTTTCCAATAAAACGAGTATCCCTATCAGAGGTGATCGATCTAGAAATTCTTTGCAATCTGACGATTTCTTAAAAAAAAGTTCAGCGACGTGTACATCATTAGAGGTTTTCCTACACGGAATGAAATGTGTCATTTTCGAAAACCGATCTACGACTACAAAACTGGAATCGACCTTCCTCTGAGTGCGAGGAAGTCCTACCACAAAGTCCATCGAGATGTCATCCTATGAGCGCTCAGGTATCTATAAGAGGGTGTATAATCCCGTGTTTTGAGCATGCCCCTTATACAGCTGACAGGTGGTGCAGTGCCTGATGAATTCGGTGACATCACGTTTCATATTTGGCCAATAATAACATGCGCTGATGAGATCTAATAATTTGGGCTGGCCTACGTGCCCACCTAAACCAGACGAGTGGAGCTCTCTAAGTAGTGTCTCTCGAAGTGGTCCTTCGCAAATGCAAAGGCGAGTGACCCTAAACAATAACCATTACTCACGACGTACTGTGTGGTGGGATCTGTCCCACTGTGCTGACACGAAATCCAAATGTCGCGGAAAAAAGGATCAGTGGAGTATAAGTCTTGCTGTGAGTCTAAGTCAGTGATGCACTGCTGCAGCGTGACTAGCAGATGAGTGTATCGACTAAGTGCGTCGGCAACTCGATTCATGTCACCGGATTTGTGCTTCAAGTGAAACGTGAACTCCTGCAGGTAAGCAACTCACTTGGCATGACGTTTGATCTCTTTCTGGGAGTTTAGATGCTTCAGAGCCTCATGATCAATGTTCAACACAAACTCGCGCTGAATCAGGTAGTGTCTCCAATGACGAAGAGCCTGAGCGATAGCGTAAAACTCTTAGTCGTAGGTGGAATATCTAGTCTTTGCCTCGTTCAACTTCTCACTAAAGAATGCAATGGGTCGATCCTCCTGACTCAAAGCTGCGTCAATGCCTACGATCGATGCGTCACAGTCAACCTCAAAATTTTCTCAAAATCAGGCAGCGCTAACATGTGTACTCGTGAGTCTCTCTTTAACCAAAAGAAACACTTGCTCGGCTTTTTAAGTCCAAATAAACACTATCTTTTTCAGACAATCAGTCACAGACTCACAGGTGCTATCATGGTACTAAAGTTTCGAATAAAACGCCGATAAAAAATGCTAGCCTGTGAAATCCTCGAGCCTCAGTAATTGTCCTAAAGCTAGGCCATGATTCTATCGCCTTGACCTTCTCTCTATCAACTCTAATGCCCTCAGAAGAAGCGATATAACCTAAGAAAGTCAGGCTATCAGTCAAAAACGTGCATTTCGTCAAATTTATATATAGCTTATTTTCTTGTATGATCTCTAAGACCTGTCTAAGATGAATCATGTGCTGATTTTGATAAATGCTATAAATCAAAATATCGTCAAAATACACCACGACGCAAACTCCTATGAGTGGATCTTAGCACTTAGTTCATCACTCGCATAAACATGTTGGGTGCATTGGAGAGACCCAAGGGCATCAGCAGCCACTCGTACAATCCTTACTTAGTCTTAAATGCAGACTTCCACTTGTCCACCAGGTCGAATTCTAATCTGGTGACATTCATTTTTTAAGTCAATCTTCGAAAATATACGGGATCCACTATGCATATCTAGCATGTCATCCAATCGGGGAATCAGGAAGCGATACTTGATCGTGATTTTATTAATCGCTCGACTACCCACACACATACGTCATGTCCCATCTTTCTTAGGAACTAGAAGCGCGGGGACGGCGCACCGACTCATACTCTCCCTAACATGACCCTTCAAAATCAGATCGGTCACCTGCCTATGTAGCTCCTCATGCTCTTTCGGACTCATGCGATAGTGGGGCAAATGAGGTAAGCTAACTCCGGGGATGAGGTCTATGCAGTGTTGTATGTCTCTCATCTGGGGTATCTGATCGGGAAGCTCCTCCGACATGATCTCAGAGAACTCATCTATGAGGGGTCGCACCGTACTAGGATGTCTAATGTAGCGGGAGTGGTGTCGATATCAGATAACATATAAACGACCTTGATATCCTTCATCTCCTCCTGGAATTGGGGCCCAGTCAGTAACATGGTGGCGGAGGGGAAGGATATCACGGAGACAGTGGTAAAAGGAGGTGAAGTCCTCTCCGGGGCTTTGGGAACAAGACCATTCTTTGAGGAAGAAGAACGATCTTGCGACCTTTGCGCTCGAAGGAGTGAGAGTTCTTTACACCATCATGAACTACACGTGCCTATCGTACTGCCAAGGTCATCCTAGCAGGATATGACAGACCTCGATAGTAGCTACATGACACCATACAATGTCCTGATACATACTGCCTATGGAAAACTCTACGAGACATTGGTGTGTGATAGAAATGGTAGTGCTACTAGTGACCCAAGATAGACTGTAGTGTTTTCCTAAGGGCTGCGTTTTTAATTTCAGCTTATCCACCATGCGTTGAGAAACCAAGTTCTCCATACTACCGTTGTCTATAATGATGGAGCAGAACTGTCCCTGTATGCGGGAGGTGGTACGAAAGATATTGTTCCTCAACCAGTCGTCGTCTGTAGGAGTCTTGGGAGTTAGGAGACTATGTTGAAGAACACACACTAACTTCTCAGGTTGTTCCCCCTCAACTTTGTACTCACTCTCTAACTCAGTCTCAAGGAGTCGGGTCAATCTGGGAGTCACTAAGAAAGACCCCATACTCGAATTCTGACCCACTCTCAGAATCGATGATGGCGACGAAGTGGCGTCGCGGATACTCAGAAGACTTATTGACCCTGCTCCATGCACTTAAAACATCTAAATGTCCCTGGCTGGAGGTCTAGTGCCTATGACCTCCTTGCCTTTGGTGGAAGGGGAGGGAAGTGCTGGGGTGCTCGTGGACACTACTGGTCGAGAGGGTCCGGCAGGGGTGGAAGTGTGAGTCGAGTGGGGCTTATCAGTAGACTTGTTTCCAAGATGTTCTTTTCTGTAGTGCTTCTACTCTACGCGCGCGACTTGACACCTCTCCTAAGTCCTTGTAATCAAGGAGTTCTAACTGATCTCTGATGGAATAGCGTAACCCAGTTCAGATAACGAGAAACAGTCATGTCATCGTCCTCTCGGAGGTTCGAGGCGAGAATGTAGGACTAAGAACTCGTTCGTATATTCATCCACCGATAACTTGTCTTAACGTAGGTTGTGGAACCTACGGTAGAGGGTCTGCATATAATCAGGTGGAACGTATCGTTTTCGAAGTTGTGCCTTAAACTCCTGCCCATGTGGTGATCGAGGGAATGCCTATATTAAACTTAGTTCGCTCTAGCTGTCCCCACCAAACTAGGTGCGGACCCTTTCAGTCTAAGCATGACATACTCAACCTGCCTAGCTTGGGGCAATTGCTTTCAAGACAGGAAACGATCCATCCTTTCACACGACTCTAAACAGCTCTCGGGCTCTATTCGCCCTTCGAAGTCCCCTACATCCAGCTTGATTCCCATATCCCAACGGGGTTGGTGACGTGGTTCGTTGTGTGCTTCCGGGTCAGGGTCGTTTTTGACCACTGGGGCGGGTGTTCGGTTGACGTGCAAGGTTGCTTCGATTTTATTAACCGAAATGCGCAACCCGTTCATGATATGTGTGACACTACCCATTCCGGTGGTGAGAGTTTTGACTGTTTTCATCAAATCACTTGCGCTGTTTTTTAATTGATCGATCCGTTTTTCCATCGAAAAATTTAAAATGTCTTTTGTTGATAAAATTTTATTTTAAAAGAGAGCGCTCCCGAGCGGGAAAAAATGGTTCTGATTAAGGAAAACAAATTCTTTTTGTAGAAAGATAATTTTTTTTTTAATTTTTTTTCTTTTTTTATATAGAAAAATTACGAATGCCGGATTTACCGATCCACGGTAGAAGTGAATTGAATCCTCTGATATCATACTGATGTAATCTCTGGTTAGGGTTAATTTTTTTTGAAAAAATTAAAAAGGGTCGAGTGACCGAAAACTGAAATTTTCCGCGCAATAACCAAGCCCGTCGCTTTGGACGTTGAGAAGTTCGTTAATTTCGCTCAAGTAGAAATCTCACGCGTTTTTTGGTTCGAACCTTTCACGAAATTTATGCAATCACAAGCTGAAATTACACGCAACAATCTATGAAATACGGTAATAAAGTAGTTGAACGTTTGACGGCAAGCTTAAGATTATCTAAATGAGCACATAAAAATAAACTAAGGCTCTGTTTGGTTGGGCTGTTGCTGATGGTAAGCTGATTATGGTAAGTTGCTGATAGAAAAAGTGTTGATTCCGAAAAATGGAGTTTTGTTAAAAAACTGTTTGAGTGAAATGGAATTTGCAAAACTTTGTTTTCAAAATGTTATTTGGAAACAAAACTGAGTTTTTAGTGAAATTTTTTTCCCTATTTTTAATTACGAATAATTTAATTTTTTGAATAAACATGTTTTTTTAATAAAATAACATCAAACCCCAAAAAATGTTCGATACAGATATTTTATAGTACCAACACCTGTCTTTTTGTCCTGTGTTCTAGCTTCATACAACTGTTCTGCTATGATATTACGTAGCGCGATCATCTCCTCTACACCACCTGCAGTGTCAGTGCATGTTTTCTGCCGCCCTTGTGAGGTCATCCCATGATCACGACTCGTGCTCGCACTCACTAAAATCAATATCCACACGTGAAGGGTGCCGACGAATGAAATTATGTAAAGTCATTGTGGCGAGCACAATTGCTACTTGTTTGTCAAAGCGATAACTTGGCATGTCCCGCAGTATAGCCCACTTCTTTTTTCAAACCCCGAATGATTGTTTAATCACACTTTTAAGCGATTAGTGTGCATGATTGAACATCTCTTGACGTCCTTCTGCTCGACGCGACGACGACCATCACGAGCAAAGTCTGGTAGATGGTACCGTGTATCTTGATACGGTTTCAAGTAGCCTCTTTGTAGCGGATAACCAGAATCCACCGAGTAATATTTTCCTATAAATTATTAAAAATTATTTAACCACATTTTATTTTTATATTAATTAATAAACAAACTTTTTTGGCAGTTGCTTGGAGGAGGATGCAGGAAGTTATAATGGGGATCACTTGTGGCAAAATTGAAAATGCGACTATCGTGCGCTGATCCCTCTCAACCCGCCATAACAAAAGTGAAGCACATGTTGAGATCACAAGCAGCCATAATATTTTGAGTTGGACTGCCGCGTCTCCCAATGTACGGTACTTGACTTCCAATTGGTATGCACGTGTGGACATGAGTCCCATCTATTGATCCAATGCAGTCTTTAAAAGACGGCATGTAACGTCTATCATACAGAACCTCTAGCGGAGTGCTACTAAAAGACCTATCTGATGGCTGAATTACTTCTTTCGCTAACTGTAGCAAAGCGCGAAGATCTCTAGAAAAAAAACCTGCTAGCTGTCTCAGTTGAATGCTGAAATCGCTCAATTGTTTTTCTCATTGATTTATTATGTGATAATATGTATATCGTCAAAACTTGGATTTCTCTGGATGCAGTACTTCTTGTTTCCTGAAATCCACACTTCTCCAAAGAATGCAATAAATCCATAAATATTTTCTGACTCATCATGAAAGAGTCATGAAATCTCACCCGTGGTCCGCGAAGTAGCTCTCCAACTCACTTGTCACCTATTTGTTTTGAAGTCATGTGTGGTACTGGAAGGTGTAACATAGAGGTATATTCGGATAACAAAAATATTGTTGTCACAAAAGTGCATGATATTTGTATTGTCCCAAAAAGCGGCCACCCCACCATCTTTGGATTTGAGCATCCTTAAAAAAGTAAACAAACAAGTCCAAGAATATGAACAACAATACATAACAACAAGATGTCAAGAACATAAACACACATTAACAACAACAAATACCCACACATATTAACAACAACAAACACCCACACGTATTAACAACAACAAACACCCACACGTATTAACAACAACACAACACAACAACACATATAACACTCACACATATAACACACACACATAACACACGCATATAACACACACACACATATATAACACACACACACACACACACATAAAACACACACATATAACACACACACATACACATAACACACACACATATATAACACACACACATACACATAACACACACATATATAACACATACACATATACACATAACACACACATATAACACACACACACATATAACACACACACACATAACACACACATAACACACACACATATAACACACACATAACACACACACACATCACACACACACACACACACATATAACACACACATATATAACATACACACATACATATATAACACACACACATACATATATAACACACACACACACATACAACATACATATAACACACACACACAACACATTATACACACACAAAACAACACAAACACACACACAAATAACTCACACACATACAAAGTAGAAAATAAAATAAGTGATTCACATACAACTCACACATACAAGCACACACATACAACTCACACACACATACACATACATATAACTCACACACACACATACACACAACACATACAACTCACACATACATACACATACAACTCACATACACACACACATACAACACTAGACGCCTCTCAAACGCTGAGTGCAGGAATGCCAAAAAAAATTGGTTGGATTTTTACCAACATAAACAAACCAATTGCAAAGGGGGGGGGGAAGGAAGAAGGGGTATACCTCAGCGAAAGTGAGACCGGTTGCTATTGCAGGTGGAGAAACCCTAATTATTACAAAGCACGAAGAACCCTGCTGCAAAGAAGCAAGAAATGGCCGGATTAACGTCGGTGCAGTTGGAAGAACGGGATCGTGAGATACAATGGAGAAACAAATCTGAGATGTGCGCCAGTGCAAGGGAGAGGAGGCGAGCGCTTCGCCGGTCTTCGTCGATGGGAAACACTGGAGATTCGCCGGTCCTCGTCGACGTGGAAGAGTGCTTGTCAGTCGTCGTCGTTTGGATTGGGAGAGGAGAGCAAGCGCTAGGTTATCAGGAGGAAATAAAAACTGCGGCTGACCGATGAAAAAAACCGCGAACGGGTTATAGGAGAAAACCACAGTTTCAATTGCATTTTGCATTACAAGCCGCGCCAAACAGTGCTTTTAGGAAAAACTGCGGAGCTGTGCCACCGCACCGCAGGCAATAAGCTGCGCCAAACACCACCTAAGTAGTTGGAGCGGGGATACCCAAAGGAACGCAGAAGAGTTGATCCGGATCAAGCCCGTCGAACAAGGTAGAAAACAAAAAGGGGCCTTCGCTTCAGATGGTTGACTATTCCCGTCGGCCAGTTGACGTAGCAGGAGTTCCGGAAATGGAGTTGAGGTCGACAAAAATCCCTCGCGATAGGAGAGTTCGGCGCCGAAATCGGGAGGCGATGTCGACAGCGCCGGGCGTTTCGGTCACGGCCTGGAGCAGCGTTGTCCAACGATTAGATAGTCAGCGTGTACAGGAGCGGCGTCGTTTGGCTGTTCTGGTTCCAGACTTGGCTAGGGTTGAAGGTGAATTGTCGGCAACACAGGGAGAACGAAGGATTGTCGTTCTCCTGTATTTTTCCGGTCCGCCTTTTCTCTTTTTACGGGCAGATTTATTACCTCACAGTGAGAAGCAAATTTGGCAACCAATTTTAATTGCAAAAAATTTTAATTTTGTAATAGCTCGACCGGCTCCATCGAGCAACAAAATTTAATTGGCTATGGAAATTAATGGCAACCAATTTTAATTGCAAGAGATTTTTATTTGCTCTAATTTAAATTTATGTGTTCCCTAAATATTCTAAGCTTGTCGTTAACGCCCTAATTACTAAATTACCGGACATTTTTATTAAAGGTCTCATCGAACAGCCAACCAGATGAGCTGCAAATAGAAATGATTACATTAATTAAATGATTACATTAAATAAAAAAAACGAAGCTAAGATGCAATAAATGCAAAGAAAAGACGAAGCTAAGATGTGTCACAGGGCGCATCAGTTGGCCTTACTCATATTGGATATAAGTGAGGGATCAATCCTATGACACAATGAAAATGGATGCTTTTGTCGAGACGCACGTCGAGTTCTATTCGACGCAACCCGAGAATGAATCAAAGCTGGCTTAAGTCGACGCACGGCGAGTTCTATTCGACGCAAGTTGCGTCGAGTAATTGTCGATGTTGCGTCGAGTAGATATCGACACAAGCTGCGTCGAGTGCTCATCGACGTTGTGTCGAGTTCTAATTGACGCATGTCGAGTTCAATTCGACGTATGTCGACGCAAGTCGAGTTCTTAGAGGATTGCAGAGGCTCGTGTCTGTCTAATATCCTTGGGTATAAATAGACATGGAAAATGAATTTCCAAAGTAAGCCGAGCCCTAGAATCCGCTGTGACCACTTCTGCGAGATCTCGTCCCGCCGTCACCGCCTCTCCTGGAACGAATCTAGTAATTCGTGGAGAGGCAGAGGACATTCTTTCTCCGATCCAGATCTTGTTGTACAAGACCTTAGGGTTCTCCATTGTTCATGTGGACTTCTGTAGAGTCACAGATCTATTTTTGCATGGACTCAGCCGCTTACTGTTCAGACAAAAATCCTGGAGCATCTTGATTGAGTAAAGACTCAATCTCACTCAGGTACTTTGCATTTGCTGTTTATATATTTCTTGATTCATGAATATTGCAAGATCTTTCACCGTTTAGGATTTTTCTTGTAAATTTATTCCGTTGCACACATGTGATGTGCTATTCCTCTCAAGTGCAGAAAACCCAACAATTCTATCTCTATATTTCATCTTTAGATTCTAAGGAGTTTATGAATTGTCCTCTTCCTGGGCATGAAAACCAACCTTTGGTTGTCTAGTAAGATCATGTCTCTCAAAAAAACAATACTATTGTTCATTTCCTTTAGGTAACAGTCTTCTTCTCAACATCCAACCATAACTCTTTTGTTTCTCTTTTTAAATTCAGAGTTTATGCTGTGAGGCTGTAAAATAACTTTGAACATTAGGTAGACATATATGCATGCTTATGAAGGGAAGGGTTGATGTAACATCTGTTGGAGACAAATAATTGAATATAGATTTGGGAATCATTTACTTCCTTAAAAGGTTAGAAACTATGTTTTATGAGACAGCATAAAAATTTCAACTCCATTGTTCCGTTGGGTATACTATTCCACAGACCTCAAAATTGTCACAAATATATTTCTTTCATTTTCACACTACAAATGCCGGAAAAAAATCATTGCGTTATCTAATGAATGCTAAACAATTGAAAATTGTGGTTGTATAAAACCTGCCACGAATATTAAGGATAAGGCTCTGTTTTGCTCGGCTGCAGTGTCGAGAGTTGTAAAAAATAAGCTGTTTTGCAAAGTGATAGGAAAATTGTTGAAATTGTTTGAAAGAACGGTGTTTGTAGCGTTGTTTTAATCGGAGAAGTGAATTTGTTTTGAAGAATGTGTATAAGGATAATTTTATTTATAATCATAAAATAATAAATTTATTATTAAATTATAATAATTAAGAATTGGCTTATTTTATAAATATTATAGTAATAAAATATATTTATTAAATACTAATATTATTTTAATAGAAAGTTTTCATTTGCAAGTCATTTAAATAATTATTGATTCTATACATTGATATACTTAAAATATAACAATAAATTTATGAATATTATATTATTAAAGTTAATATAAACTAAATCAATATATTATTTATAGCTAATATATAAACAAAAAATATACTCTTGTAATATAAAAGTGCTGGTTGCCCTTTTTTGAAAACTGTACAGCCCTTTTTCAAGAAAATGGGATGCTGCGGCAGCCATTCTCCTTGCAGGAGGGAAATGGGATGCACTCAGCTCTTTTCTGCTGCAACTTCAGCCAGCGGGTACCTTAAAACAAAACACTTGACGCGGCTTTTGAGGCTGGAGCGGAATGCTACGCTCGAAAAGCCATGCCAAACAGAGCGTCTCATGACGATGCCGGCTGTATTGGCCGGTATTCTTCATCTTTTTACAATTGTCCTTCGGAGATGCTTCCACCGAACCATTGCCATAAAACCTAATCAAATGACCTCTGTTTCCTCTAATCTCACTTCTCTACCGCTCTTTCAGGAAATCGAGGAAGTGGACACGGATGAACATTATCGGCCAAAGTCTCCCGTAGAAATCGTTAACATCACGCTGAAACATGAGCCCTAAGCGGAGCACTTTCGGTAGACTCTCCGGCGGTCCGCGAATGCCGTCTCCTTGCTCCTGCGTATCCTTATCATGCAGCTGCCTTTGCAAAGTTTTGTCCAGAAAAGTGCGGATATTTGTTTGAACGGAGAATTGCCGATTTCTCGCATTTGTAACATTTCGGCTGCTGCTGTGTAAATGGTGGCACGCTGGTTAATGGTTTACAAATCTGGTAGCTAGGTGATGAGTGATTATTAGCTCTGTCTGTATCAAGTTAGTTGCCATCTTATATACTGAATAGATCAATTTTCAGGTCAATCAGTTTGAAGATTTCCTTTTTGATTTGTTGCAGGTGGATTTAAACAGATTCTGTTCAGACAGTTTTTTGTGATTTTACAACTCATTTTCTACACGATTAACTATAGTGAATAAAGGCTTGAGTGTTGTTGTTGTTGTTGTTTGTTTCTTCATGATTAACTGGAAAATGTATTTAGAAGCATCTTGTGATTAATTGTTTCGTAGGAAATTTATAGAAATGATTGTTGAAATCATTCTAATATTTTTATCTGGAAAGCAATTGATGGTCTGTGAATAGTTGATTTGTAATGCTTTATCTTTTGTTACCCATATTTCATACTTCTCGAGCTCGAGCTTGTGATTTTTGTCGAGCTCCGCTCTTTTGCATCTCATATTTTCAAACCCGTCGGGAAGAGAGTTGAAGCATTATGGCTTTTATTGTTTTATTCTTGAAAAGATGGAATCAAGTTGATCTCTTCTTGTACAAATATAAGTGTGTTTCCAAACCGAATCAAATTGAATGGCTCTTCGGTCGAATTCAAATGTGTTATAGACTAAAGATTTAGATTTGTTCAATTATTTGGATTTGGGTTTGGATTTGTCTTTGAAACTTTGGATTCGGATTTGGGCTTGGGTTTGAATATATAGTTGTTCTTGTAATTATGTGCAGTTAGAGAGAAGTTTTGTATAGATAGAGGGATGGAATTTTTGTATAAACTGTGAGCGATGACAAGGCCTTGTTTGGCATAGAGGGTGTGGCATGACTTTTCTCCGCACCGCACAATTATGGTTCTTACGGCGCGGATGAAATTCATGAGGTTTCACGCTATTTTAGCGGTGGGGCGAATCCCCACCGCCCGGCTGCGTCCCCACCAAACGCATGTTTTTTGCAGCCCGGGGGTGCCATCCGCGCGACCGGCGTTGATCCGCCCTGCCAAATGGTGCCAAAAATAAGTGAGTCAGTACGCCAATACCAGAATTCTCATATATATTCTTAGTTTAATTCCTTAGTGTACAATCTCATATTCGTTGAGTAGGTTCTAAGGGTCTGGGATCAAGGTTTGAGTGTGCTTTAAGCTAATTGCGTCAGGCGAATGGAATAGGCGGAAGAGATCTCGCCCGGGGCATGCTGGAAGGCTTGCGCCCGGGTAGGCCAGAGGCCTTCAGAGTTGGTGTTGAGTGATGCTTCTCCACTCAACGCCTTTCGGTTTCCGGCGTTGAGTGATGTTTCTCCACTCAACGCCTTTCGGGTTCCGGTGTTGAGTGATGCTTCTCCACTCAACGCCTTTCGGGTTCCGGTGTTGAGTGATGCTTCTCCACTCAACGTCTTTCGGGTTCCTGCGTTGAGTGATGCTTCTCCACTCAACGTCTTTCGGGTTCCTGCGTTGAGTGATGCTTCTCAACTCAACGTCTTTCGGGTTCCGGCGTTGAGTGATGCTTCTTCACTCAATGTCTTTCGGCTTCCGGCGTTGAGTGATGCTTCTCCACTCAACGTCTTTCGGCTTCCGGCGTCTTTTGTAGTTAGAGTATTGATGAAGCAGGACCTTCTCGGCGGGCGGCGGCGGAACCAGTGCGTTGGCTTCCTGTGCTTTTTGGAGGTCTGCCTTCAGCAGAGCGATCTCGCATCGGAGAGAAGCCTCCCGCGCACGCGATAGCTGGGCTTGGGCGAAATCCTTCGAGGAATTTGGGGTTATAACTAACATGAGATTGCCGCAAGGAGAAAGGCCTTTGAAGATGGACATACCTTGGCCGCCGGGCGAAGGGCGAGAAGCTGCTGGAAAGCCCCCAGATCGGACTTCAGGGTGTCTGCCTCAGCAACGACGACATCCCTTGATTTAAGTGCCTCGACAAGGTTGCGCTCGATGCTGATGCTGCGGCGCGCAGACATATGCACGAGCTCGAACGCGCGCATCTGCGCTCGGACGGAGTCGCAGGCGAGAGACCGGGTAGTCTCCCGGTCAAACATACTGACATCTACCCAGCTATAAAGCCCGAAACCTAGCGCGAAGGCTTTGCCAGTGATTGTGTCTCGCTCCGTCCAGGAGGGGAGGAGCAATGAGATTGAGATCCGGTTGGCTTCGGGGTCCCAGCGGAGCAGGGGCTGGCCCTCTTCATCTACGAACTTCTCACAGAGGCCAAAGTTCTGATGTCCTCTCGACACAGGCTTGGTGGGGGCTCGACGGGGGTGTCGGCTGTTGAATTTTGTGAAGTGGAAGTGGTTGACGGGACAGGCCGGGAGGCCTGGGCGGACAGCATTGGTGGACTAGGCGGACTGGACGGACTGTGATGTGCGGCCTGGTGGAAGGTCTAGTGAAAGACGACTGTCTTCTGAGCGGGTTGTTTGCATGGAGTCCACGGACTGTGCGGCCTGGTATCTGCGGATGAGATTGTTGGCTGGTTGATTTAGCCAAGAAGCGGCCTAAGCGGATGGAGGCTTGCGGACTGGTGCATTGCTCAGTGGCCGTGGTGCAAGCTTGTGCTGATTGGCGGTTTGGCTCATGTTCGCGGGAAGCTTGCGGACTGGCGTGTCCGCGGTTGGGGCTGTTGCGGACTGGGCTTAGAGCTTGGCTGAGGCCTTGTCGAGCTCTGGTGTTACAGCAGGTGCCTTGCTGTGGAGGTCGTTGGCGGACTGGTGTGTGAAGTCCGGGAGATGGCTACTGTATTGGGCAGGTGTGCGAGTAACTCGCGGACCGATGGCGGTCTGTGCTAGGGTGTTTGGCGGACGGGAGTTCATGTCCGCCATGCTCGCATTGGCCTTTGATGGCTTTTGGACTTGGTCACACTCTGTGCCAAGACCATGGTGTCCGCTGTATCCGCCAAGTCCGTTGTTGACCGGACGGACTTGCTATCTGCCTTTGGTCGTGGACTTGTGGCGGATTGAGACTTGAGTCTTGCGGACTGCCTCGGGTTTGTGCGGACAGCCATTGAAGGGGGTTGCTGTCCTGCAGTGGTTAGTGGCTTTGCGGGCTGATGCCTTGTCCGCATAGCTTGGGCGGACTGATGAGGGTTCGCCAATGTTGCCTTGCTCCTGGCAGTTTTCCTTGGTATCCGGCTAAGTCCTTGCGGACTCGGCGGACGGTGTTTTGCCATCGCGCGGGCTAGGGCGGTGTCTCTATCTCTAGGGCGGTGACCACACTCCTCACCTCGCCTATAAATAGGAACCCCCCTGGCAGGTCTACAGTAACTTGAGTGAACAGTAAGTTGGGTTGGGCGAGGAGCTGCGGTCTCAGTTTTTCTGTCCGCGCGAATTGATTTAGGGCTGACGTTTGCTGTGTGCAGGTCGCGCGTGTAGCTTCAAGGAGCCAGGAGTTTGGCTGTGACTTCGGTCAAGTACTTGGAAGTTGTGCGGTCTCTGCGGATTCAGCAGGAGGTCGCTCTGCGGCTTGTCAACTCTGTTTCAACTTTGTCAGCTTCAATAACCTGTCCGCCGGCTTCAGGCGGGTAGGGGGTGTTCCTCAGTTCAGCTTCAGCAGGAGACGAATAACGGTGTGTCCGCGCGGCCTCGCGGCTTCGGCGGACTCCGTGGCTATTCGACGGATTGCAGCTTAGTTCGGGCGATCTCAGCGGACTCGGCGACCTCGGCGACCTCGGCGGTCTCGGCGGACTCCGGTGCTGTCCGCCCAGCTTGAGTTTTGGTGCTTTCTGTTTACAGCTGTTATACTAGCGAAATCATGTCTCGCTATGTATGACTCGTGTTATAAAGAAGTGAATGAATAAAAGATCTGCTTGTGCTTCCATTGTTTGTTGGGATTAACCTTATTCTTTGGTTTTTCGCTGATTCAACGTGAGAACTGGGTAGTTCTGAAGAAATTAATTTGGCGTTTGGGCTATCTTGCTGATCACGTTGAGAAAATTTTAACATGGTATCAAAGCGAGGTTCAGTTGCGTGAGCGGTAGTCAACCAGTGTTGTGACTCAGTGCTTGAGTGGTGATCAACCTGTGTTGTTGCTCGGAGCTTATGAAAGGTTGCCAACAGGTGTTGCAATGGAAGTGAGCTTTGCAAGAGATCTGGGCATTGAACTCTTAACGCCGACTAACTTCAAGAAGTGGAAGTCGTGCATGAAGAGTTATCTTCTTGGCGAGGAGCTGTGGGAAGTCGTCGGTGGTGACGACAGACAGGAAGTAACTGCTGCGTTCGGTACTGCTGAGCAGGTTAAGCTCTGGAGAAGAACAAATGCTAAGGCGGAGTTCATTCTGAAGCGGGCCGTGTCTCCGGAACTGTTTGATCACATCGTTCGATGTGAGTCGGCTGCTGATATTTGGACAACCATTGATGAGTTGTTCAATAGGAAGAATGTGGCGCGGCTTCAGTTCCTGGAGAATGAGTTGGTCAGGGCAACTCAGGGAGACCTTTCCATCTCGAAGTACTTCTTAAAGATGAAGAGCTTGTGTGCTGAGCTGTCAGCACTGGATCCTGATGAGCCTATCTCTGAGGCGAAGATGAAAAGGCACATTATTCGTGGCTTGCGGAAGGAGTATGTGGCCTTTGTGACATCTATTCAAGGGTGGGCCACTCAGCCGTCTTTGCTGGAGCTGGAGAATCTGCTTGCATCGCAGGAGAGCTTGGCAAGGCAGATGGCTGGAGTGAATCTTAATCAGGAAGGCAGCGAAGCTCTCTTCTCAGGCAAGAAGAAAGGATGGGAAGGGAAGAAGAAGAAGAAGGTGCAGGTCGCTGGTGAGAAGGAGACTTCAACTTCATATCAGCCGGAGAGGAGCAATGCTCCTAAGGACTGGAAGAAGAATCTGAAGTGCTACCGGTGTCATCAGCGAGGGCACTTCAAGCAGGACTGCAAGGTCAAACTGCAGCCTGGGCATGCTGCAGAAAAGGATGAAGCTTGCTCACGAAGTGAAGAAGCAGAATGGAGCGGAGCTTTCATGACGGGCACTTGTGTCCGTGCCTTGTCTGCTGAGGACTTCAACAACGAGTGGATCGTGGACTCCGGGTATGGTCATCACCTCACCGGAGACAAGTCGAAGTTCACCTCCATGCAGGCTTACTCAGGTAATGAAGTTATTATCACTGTTGATAATACTGTTTATGCAGTAGAGAAAGAGGGGGTCGTGTCTTTGGGTAGTGATCAGGGGCCACTCACGTTAAGGAGTGTGTATCACGTGCCGGGCATGAAGAAGAACCTCTTCTCGGTGACCAATGTGGTGGACGCTGGTTATCACGTTCTGTTTGGGCCAACAGACGTGAGGTTCCTTCGCAACGTATCAGCGGTGAAGGCTGATGTTGCTCATGTAGGGAGGAGGGTGAAGAACTTGTTTGTTCTTGCCACCAGTTCTTATGTTGATCGTATGAGGGCCAACGATAGCGCTGCTATCTGGCATGAGAGGTTGGGACATGTTGGCATGGACAAGCTAAAGGTGATGGCTAGTAGAAGTTTGGTGAAGGGGTTGCCTAAGTTGTCTTCCTTTGGTGACGGGCATGTTTGCGCGGGCTGTCAATACGGTAAGGCACATCGCCTTCCGTTTGATAAATCACAAACAAGGAGCAAGAAATCATTGGAGTGCATTCATGGCGACCTGATGGGACCGACGGTTACTGCCAGCCTTGGTGGAAGCAGATACATGTTTGTCTTGGTTGATGACTACTCAAGGTATAGTTGGGTGCACTTCTTAAAGGAGAAGTCGGAAGCCTTCCGTTTGTTTGTGGAGTTTAAGGAGTTGGTAGAAGGCCGGCTTAGCTTGCAGATTAAGAAGCTTAGAACTGATAACGGGGGTGAGTTTGTCTCCTCCGAGTTTTCTAACTTCTGCAGGAAGCACGAGATCCAACGAGAGTTTACTTGTGCTCACACTCCACAACAAAATGGGGTAGCGGAGCGGAAGATCCGTCATCTGACGGAGACCTGCAAATGCTGGCTTTATGCGAAAGATATCCCAAGGTCCTTTTGGGTGGAGGGGATGTCTTGTGCTGCTTATGTCATCAACCGGATGCCACTCAGCCCTATCAACATGAAGACTCCTATTGAGCTGTTGCTGAAGGAGAAGCCGAGTGTTGGACATCTTAGGGTGTTCGGTTCAACTTGCTACGTGCATGTCCCGGATGCTTCACAGACTAAGCTGGATGCGAAGGCAAGGAAGCTTGTCTTTGTTGGCTACGATGAGCGGAAGAAGGGATGGAAATGCATGGACCCTGTGACGAAGAAGTTCCTGGTGTCAAGAGACGTTGTCTTTGACGAGCTGACGTCATATGGAGGTGGCTCGGTTGAGCTAACCGGAAGTAACAAGGTTGATGAAGCACCGATGGTGGCTGCTGAAGGCTTGGAAGAGGAGCTTGCTGTTTCACCAGCAGCTCCTGTTGCTTCTAACTCCGAGGCTGAGCCTTCTGGCTCAGGAAGCAGGGGGAGCACTGCTCAATGCTTGCCCCAGGTAGGAGTGGAGCCCGAAGAAGCAACGGAAGCAGTGATCAAGGAGCCGACCCTTCGGAGATCGAAGAGGGTGGTTAAGCCACCGGCTCGGTACTGTGATGGGAATGCAGTGAGCTTTGTCTCCTGCTTCTTTGCAGGTCCTCTGGATGAGCGAGAGCCTGCAACCTTCAACGAGGCCACTGGAGTGAAAGAGTGGGAAGGTGCCATGAAAGAAGAGATTGATGCTATGAAGAAGAATGAAACCTGTGACCTTGTGCCCAAGGTTGATGGCATTACTCTGGTTATTTGCAAGTGGGTGTATAAGTTGAAGAAGAAGGCTGATGGGAGCATTTATAGGTTCAAGGCTCGCCTGGTCGCTAAAGGATTCTCACAGCAGTATGGAGAAGACTATGAGGAGACATTCAGTCCAGTTGCGAAGATGACTTCAGTTAAAGTGGTGATCGCCTTGGCTGCTAGCAAGGGATGGAGGTTATGACAACTCAATGTGAAGAATGCCTTTCTTTACGGAGAGATTGACAAGGACATCTTCATGGATCAGCCGCTTGGTTTTGTCTCTGAAAAGCATCCGGACTATATCTGCAAACTCAGGAAAGCTCTCTATGGGTTGAAGCAAGCTCCTAGAGCGTGGTTTGGGAAGATTGCAGAGTACTTGCAATTCTGTGGATACCTTGCTTCCAACTCGGATTCAAGCTTGTTCGTCAAGAAGAAGGGGGAGCTACAAGTCTTGGTTCTGCTGTATGTGGATGACATGATCATCACAGGGAATTCGGAGGGGGAAGTAGCAAGGCTCAGGGCTGAGCTTGCTATACGCTTCGAGATGAAAGACTTGAGAGAGTTGCATCACTTTCTCGGTCTTGAAGTGGAGAGGAAGGAGTGCGGGGTTCTCATTTGCCAGAAAGGGTATGCTGATCACATTGTGAAGCGGTTCGGCATGGGCGAAGGGAAGAAGTGCTCTACTCCACTGGAACCTGGGCTAAAGCTTCAACGAGATGAGGGAAGGGTTCTTCATGATCCCTTGGTGTTCAGGGCTCTTGTTGGGAGCTTGATTTACCTGACGATTACAAGGCCGGACATTGCTTATGCTGTTGGCCGAGTAAGTCGGTATATGGCTGAACCAAGGCAATCTCATCTAGTGGCGGCAAAGGGTATTCTGAAGTATGTCAAGGCTTCTTCTGACATGGGACTCCTCTATGGAAGGGACTCAGAGTTTGCGTTGCTCGGGTACACGGATGCTGACTATGGCGGTGATTCGGATGATCGGAGGTCCACTTCAGGTTATGTGTTCACTTGCGGTTCAGCTAGCATCTCGTGGTGTAGCAAGAAGCTGGACTCGGTGTCAGTTTCAACTACGGAGGCGGAGTATAAGGTTTCGGCCTTGGCTGCTCGGGAAGCCGTTTGGTTGAGGAGGCTTATAGAGGATGTTCATGAAGAAGTGCAAGGGCCTACTTTACTCCGGGGTGACAATGAGAGTGCTCTCAAACTGGTTAATAATCCAGTGTGTCACGCCAGGACCAAGCATATAGAGATTGATCACTACTTCATCAGGGAGAAGGTGTTGGAGGGATCTCTGTTGGTCGGGCATGTACGGAGTGAAGATAATCTTGCTGACATCTTCACGAAGCCATTGTCAAAGGGGCCCTTTGAGCGCTTGCGCAGCTTGCTGTGCTTGGTCACCACTTTCCACTTCAAGGGGGAGTGTTGAATTTTGTGAAGTGGAAGTGGTTGACGGGACTGGCCGGGCGGCCTGGGAGGACAGCATTGGCGGACTAGGCGGACTAGGCGGACTGTGATGTGCGGCCTGGTGGAAGGTCTAGTGAAAGCCGGCTGTCTTCTGAGCGGGTTGTTTGCATGGAGTCCGCGGACTGTGCGGCCTGGTATCTGCGGATGAGGTTGTTGGCTGGTTGATTTAGCCAAGAAGCGGCCTAAGCGGATGGAGGCTTGCGGACTAGTGCATTGCTCAGTGGCCGTGGTGCAAGCTTGTGTTGATTGGCGGTTTGGCTCATGTTCGCGAGAAGCTTGCGGACTGGCATGTCCGCGGTTGGGGCTGTTGCGGACTGAGCTTAGAGCTTGGCTGAGGCCTTGTCGAGCTCTGGTGTTACAGCAGGTGCCTTGCTGTGGAGGTCATTGGCGGACTGGTGTGTGAAGTCCGGGAGATGGCTACTGTGTTGGGCAGGTGTGCGAGTAACTCGCGGACTGATGGCGGTCTGTGCTAGGGTGTTTGGCGGACGGGAGTTCATGTCCGCCATGCTCGCATTGGCCTTTGATGGCTTTTGGACTTGGTCACACTCTGTGCCAAGACCATGGTGTCCGCTGTATCCGCCAAGTCCGCTGTTGACCGGGCGGACTTGCTATCTGCCTTTGGTCGTGGACTTGTGGCGGATTGAGGCTTGAGTCTTGCGGACTGTCTCGGGTTTGTGCGGACAGCCATTGAAGGGGGTTGTTGTCCTGTAGTGGTTAATGGCTTTGCCGGCTGATGCCTTGTCCGCATAGCTTGGGCGGGCTGATGAGGGTTCTCCAATGTTGCCTTGCTCCTGGCAGTTTTCCTTGGTATCCGGCTAAGTCCTTGCGGACTCGGCGGACGGTGTTTTGCTATCGCGCGGGCTAGGGCTGTGTCTCTATCTCTAGGGCGGTGACCACACTCCTCACCTCGCCTATAAATAGGACCCCCCCTGGCAGGTCTACAGTAACTTGAGTGAACAGTAAGTTGGGTTGGGCGAGGAGCTGCGGTCTCAGTTTTTCTGTCCGCGCGGATTGATTCAGGGCTGTCGTTTGCTGTGTGCAGGTCGCGCGGGTAGCTTCAAGGAGCCAGGAGTTTGGCTGTGACTTCGGTCAAGTACTTGGAAGTTGTGCGGTCTCTGCGGATTCAGCAGGAGGTCGCTCTGCGGCTTGTCAACTCTGTTTCAACTTTGCCAGCTTCAATAACCTGTCCGCCGGCTTCAGGCGGGTAGGGGGTGTTCCTCAGTTCAGCTTCAGCAGGAGACGAATAACGGTGTGTCCGCGCGGCCTCGCGGCTTCGGCGGACTCCGTGGCTATTCGGCGGATTGCAGCTTAGTTCGGGCGATCTCAGCGGACTCGACGACCTCGACGACCTCGGCGGTCTCGGCGGACTCCGGTACTGTCCGCCCGGCTTGAGTTTTGGTGCTTTCTGTTTACAGCTGTTATACTAGCGAAATCATGTCTCGCTATGTATGCCTCGTGTTGTAAAGAAGTGAATGAATAAAAGATCTGCTTGTGCTTCCATTGTTTGTTGGGATTAACCTTGTTCCTTGGTTTTCCGCTGGTTCAACGTGAGAACTGGGTAGTTCCGAAGATATTAATTTGGCGTTTGGGCTATCTTGCTGATCACGTTGAGAAAATTTTAACATCGGCGACCAACCCAGCGACACCCGCTTCGCCCATGACAGATGGGGTCTTGGTGGGGGTCTCGACGACCTGCCCAGCGACACCCGCTTCGCCCATGACAGATGGGGTCTCTGCGGGGATCTCGGCAGAGGTCTCGACAACGGACATACCCTTGTCCGTCTGGGATGTTTTGATTTCTTGGAAGGGGCCGAAGGAGCATCGGGCTTCCCGATACTTGGTCGGGAAGAGGCGTCCGGCTCGTTCCGGCAGGCGAGAGCGACAGACTTGGTGAGAGCCAGGGTGGCGGCGGAACCCCTAGCCTCGTCAAATGGTTGGTTGAGGGGGATTTCCCGCTCACCTGCGAAAGCCATAAAATGTTAGTCTTAGAAGTTTGAAGCAAAGATTAAATGGGTAAGGCAGAATGATACCTTTGCCGCCAGGAACTGGCAGGAGGGAGGCGACGTCCCGCCGCAAGAACTTTACATCAAAGTTCTTGGTCCCAAAGAAGTCGAGGAGGGCGGCCTCGCGCCCCCCCAGGGCCGGAGGCCTATAGGTTGACTCATTATCATTCTTGTCATGACGTCGCCTAGGCGTCCCGACGCCCAATTGTAAACAAGGCGATGGGCGCATTTTTTAAAAAAAATATGGGAATAGACTGCTGTTTATATATAAACCGCAGTCGATTCTATTATCCCGAATAAACTGCGGTTTATATATAAACCGCAGTCTTGTACAACCCCATATTCGCTGAGTAGGACCAAGATCCTCAAAGGACCAGGATTGGGCTTGATTTGGACTTAGTGTATCAAGTAAGAAAGCGTGCGGGAGTGCTCTCGCGACAAGCAGCTGGGAGGGTTCTCGCCCAGGGGTTAAGTGGCGCCATTTCGTCGAACACCAGTTCGTCGATCTGGGACTTCGACTTAAGGTTATGATCATCGGACGCGGATCTAAGGTGCAGGCCATGGCGGAATCAGGGCGGGCGGGAAGGTTCCCGCCCTGGGTAGGTGCAAGGGCTCGCACCTCAGGATGGTGGAAGCCTATTGGCCTTTGGCGTTGAGTGATGCTTCTCCACTCAACGCTCCAGCCAGCCTTTAGCGTTGAGTGATGCTTCTCCACTCAACGCTCCTGCCACCCTTTGGTGTTGAGTGATGCTTCTCCACTCAACGCTCCTGAAAGCTTTTGGCGTTTAGTGATGCTTCTCCACTCAACTCTCCCGTCAACCTTTGGCGTTGAGTGATGCTTCTCCACTCAACGCTCCGGCTAGCCTTTGGCGTTGAGTGATGCTTCTCCACTCAACGCTCCAGCCAACCTTTGACATTGAGTGATGCTTCTCCACTCAATTCCCCCGCCAGTCTTTGGCGTTGAGTGATCTTCTCCACTCAACGCTCCAGCCAGCCTTTGGCGTTGAGTGATGCTTCTCCACTCAATGCTCCCGCTAGCCTTTGGCGTTGAGTGATGATTCTCCACTCAACGCTCCAGCCAGCCTTTGGCGTTTAGTGATGCTTCTCCACTCAACGTTCCCGCCAGCCTTTGGCGTTGAGTGATGCTTCTCCACTCAACGCTCCAGCCAGCCTTTGGCGTTGAGTGATGCTTCTCTACTCAACGCTCCAGCTAGCCTTCAGCGTTAAGTGATGCTTCTCCACTCAACGCTCCTGTCAGCCTTTGGTTCCCGCCCGGGGTAGGCGTAAAGGCTTGCGCTCGGGGCAAGCCGGGTTCCCACAGAGCTCAGCGAGAAGAGCTTCCGCCAGGTGGGACCCGGACCTGAAATTACCTAAATACCCCTGGTCTGCATTTAGCTCCTCAGAACATCGGAGTTTGGCTATTGACAAACCAGTCTAGGGGCATTTTAGTAATTTTAGGGCAATAGAAGTACGTTTTTTGCAAACTAGATATTGAAAATCTATAAATAGACCCACATGATACCTCAGAAGGCAGATTTTCTCATACTCTTATTTTGCCTTCTAGAGCTATCTGAGGTACTCATAGCCAAGCAATTGGCTTTTGAGGGAAAGCGCTTAAAGAACTTTCAGGTTAGTGGAGGGACCTCCCAGCTGAGGCTTAGGGCCAGTTTCTAGTTCTTTGTGGCTAGTCTTGGGTCGAGGTTTGAGAGAAGCAGGTGTCAGCCACACCCCAAGGTCCAAACTCTCGTTGAGGCCATTTTTTAGTCTCAACAAGTCTATTTTATGGCTCAGTGAATAGACTGCGGTTTATATATAAACCACAGTTTATTCGGGCTAATAGAGTAGACGACAGTTTATATATAAACCGCAGTTTATTCGAGATAATAGAATAGACTGCGGTTTATATATATATAAACCGCAATTTATTCGGGCTAATAGAGTAGACGACAGTTTATATATAAACCGCAGTTTATTCGGGATAATAAAATCGACTACGGCTTATATATAAATCGCAGTCTATGATAGAATAGACTCCGAGTTATATATAAATCGCAGTCTATTCTAACAAAGAATAGACGGGGTTAACAATCACCGTCTTTTCTACCGTGAACCATACTATACAATAGACCGTGGTTGGTATAAAAATCGCAGTCTATACTATCTATTTTAAACGGTGAACCGTAATAATCTCGTTTTCCCTCGACCTTTTGGTTCTTACATACGTTGCTCCTTGCGTTAAACCCTAAAGGCGATTTTGTTCAAGTTTCTGCTCTCCTTGAGTCCATGCTCTCCTTTGCTTCGATTTGAAGATTCTTCTTCGTCAAATCTCATATTCTCACTTAGGTATATTTTTTTATGACCTTTCTCAATTTTGATCTCGGTACTATAATGTCTTTATTAGTAGTAGTATAAACTATAAACATTGTGTAGTCTCCTAGCAGACACCCACTGAATCTTCCAATCTCATGTATTGACTATGCTAAATGTATATAAATTATAAACAACACAATGTGCATTTTTGTATTAGATATCCTATAAACATACTAACTCTATATATTAGCCTAAATATTGCACTAACATAGTAATATATATATATTTATATGTGTGATTGACTGATTGTGTGGTAGTAGTTCAATGTCATTGCTCTACTTTATGAATTTGATTTAGAGTTTTTGGATGGTTTAGGTTTTTTTTAGGGTTTTCTTATTACAGGAAAATGGCTGATAAAGGCTGTTCATCAAAGTCAAGAAGAGGCTTTACAAAAATGAACGAATTGAACAAACTTAGGCTAGAGGGGAAGAAGATTTATATTTCTGTGAGTGATGATGACCGCATTATTCCCGGGCCTGAGATAAATAAATTGATGAGTTTTATGAGATCACTTGTAAGGTCTTATATGTCAATTACATTTGTTGCATGGAAGGAAGTTGATAAACAAATTAAAGATCATATATGGACAGAATTAAATGTACGTAACTTTGTTTTCAATGATTAGTGAATAGTGATTACATAACTATGATGTTTTAGTTAATTTTTAATTGATATTGTCTATTATTTTCAGATTTATTTTGGTAATATTGATGGTCTTCACAATGCATTACTGAAAAGCATGAGTGAAAGTTGGAGAACTTGAAAATCCAAACTCTTTATCACTTATGTAAAAGATATTGATTTGGAACATCGATACAATGTTCCTGTCAAGTATAACTTTATTATTCCCGAAGACTGGAGAGTTTTTGTCGACCATCACACCACTATAGAATATACGATATATGTTCTTAACTTCTTATTAAATTCAATGTTTTATATCATTCTTTATCTTTATAACTTATAAGAAATCTAAGTATTAACGAATATTTATTTGTGTATGAGAAAATTAAGGTTAATACAGAGAGAGCAAAAACACAAAAGTCCTTTCATACTACTTCCAGAATGGGTTATTCTGGATTAGAAAAAGAATGATATTAGTTCTGTACATCTCTCTCATATTTTTATTGTACATATTGGTTTTCTCAATAATTTAAATGATACTTTACTTTTATTTTATTGTCAAGGTTGAACAAGTGGCAGCTGCACCAATTTCACGTGCAGAGTTATGGAAAGCCGGTTATAAAAGAAAGACCGGTGAATACATTAGAACAGATGCAGCTGAGTTGGCATCTAAAATTGTAAGTTTAAATGTTTCATTTATTCATTTACTAAATTATCAATACTTCAATAGTAATATTGCTTGTGAAGTATAAATGTATAATTTCTTATATGTAATTCTGCATTAATTTATATTACTTATTTAAGGACGAGTTGTCTAATCAAGAGTCCCAGAGTGCTGAAACAATGTCACATGGAAGAGATGACATACTTGCTTCTGTTTTAGGCCAAGAACATCCGGACAGAGTTAGAGCTGGTTGCAAGTTTTCTACAATTACAAGTTTTTTCAAGAATGATAGGCGGAACCAGAGGCCATCAGTAGCTCACATTGAAGATGTCGAAGCTATATTTCATGAAAGATTGAGTCAGCAATAACAATTATGGAGCCAACAATAACAAAAGCAATAATAATTATGGAGCCAACAACAACAGCAACAACAAATATGTGGCCAACAACAATAAGAGCAACAACAAGCGCATCAAGCCGAGATAAGTAGTATAAAAAATCAAATGGAAGAACTTATGCACATGTTTAGTGCTGGAGTCAGAACTGAAACTTCACAGGCTTCTCAGGTATTATTAATTATTATGTTTATATATTTAATTATTTTATTATTTATACTTTTATGAAATGTTATGCTCTCTTTTTGTTGCACATGTAATAAATAATTTTTTTATTTTTTTGTTTATCATCTGGAGCATGAAACGGAGCATGAAACCAGGTCATATGAACCCGAGACATCACATAAGCATTTAACTTCTTCGATATTATAATATTATTTTTGACTTTTATGTAATCAAGGAATTCAATAATCAATATTGATGTTCAAAATACTAATTCTTCTATTTCCACAGGCAATTGAGAATACAAATGACTTCATTGTTATGTTACCCAGTTTCATAACTAGGAAGGTGAATGAAAATGAAGCAATAACTCTAGTATTAGATTCAATAATATTTGGGGGTGTTGAATCAACAAGTACATACTTTGAAGTATCAGAGTTGTACGATTTTCTAAATTTGCAAAAAATTAGAGTTAACATCATATTTGCATGCATTGGGTGAGTATTGACTACAGACTACTGAGTATCAAATATTATAAAATGAAAACTTTTTATTAATATATAAATTAATTTTGTATTTACATGTTTTATTGCAGGTACATAAATTCTTAATTAGAGAAATTTACATACAATAGAGGTGTATATTTTCATAATCTAATAGCCATTTGTTATTTTGATGATTCATATGCCAAGGCTAAATCAAAGACAAGAGTTGATAATCTAAAAAAAAGCTTAGTCAACTCCAATCAGAATCTTTATTATTTTTGCCCTATCATAGATTATAAGTATGAAATATCTCTATATCAATGATTATTACCATTTTTATTCTAATTAAGTTATTAATTTTTTTTCATTTGTTTCACAAAGAATATTGGAAGTTGGCTATTATTAATTATGATAATAATACAGTTTATTGGTTTGATCCCCTAAGTCATGACATTCGTGATGATATTAAAAATGTCATCACAAAGTAAGTTTATTAATTAGTTATTTACTTATTTTCCTATTTGGAACTCATATTTGGCTATAAACTATTTTTTTAATATTTTATGAAGTGCATTTAACGATTTAGCAAAAGATCGGCATACAAATTTCTGCAAACCAAAGGTTTTAAAGTGAAAGTCAGTTAGTAATATTGTGTTTGACTAGCCAAAATGAGTTTATGTATTCTAAATTTTTAAATATTTAAAAATTTGTAATTAAAATACTTACCAATTATTTAATTTTTTAGTGTTCAATACAATTAGATAGTATTCAATGTGGGTGTTATATTATGTGCTACATGATTGACATAGTTGATGCTCTTAGAAGTGTGTCAATGCTATCATTGGTAAATTAAGTGTATGTAGATTAGTAAGTGATAAATTGATAATAATTATGTTGAATTGATTTTAACAAATTTTTTATTGCGGATCTATAATGGAGTGAAACAATTTTCGCGGGAGAAAATAGATAATATTAGAAATAAGATTTGTGCTTATATAATCAATAATTGTGTTTGACTAACTTCATACTTGCAGTCTTTTATAGAAGTAGAACAAATGGAAATTATCTTTTTTACTCTTGTAAATGACAACCGTCTTTAATTCTTTATAGTTTATACTTTAAATAATCTTTAAATTGTTCTTTGTGTAGAATAATAGCAGATTGCAATTCATTTGATAGTTCTTTAAATTGTTCATTGTGATGATTTCTTTAGCTTAAGAGTTAAGATTAGCCAGTTATTTCATTGTCCAGATCTAACTCTGCAATCAATAGGTCCTGTTGGTAAAAGGTGGAAGACCAAAATAATAACTGTCTTGCTCCATCCATTGATAGTAATGACCTTGATCCCAAAATAGATCCTAAAAGAAAAGCAAAGTTAAATGATCCTGGTTGGAAATATAGTCATTGGCCCGACGTGAAAGATAAAATTATAGTTACATATAATTTGTGTGATATGTTGGGAACATTGGAAAATGTGTATCAGATTTGAAGAAGCCTCACCCTACTCAATGATATACATCAAGGTGTATTTGCTGTGTTTTGAGTTTATATGTGCAGGTTAAGTAATTGCAGGAACTGCAGAAAAATTTCTAAGTCCATATGTCGACACCTAGAGAAGTAGTGTCGACACTTATGAAGGCTTGTGTCGACACTGGAGAAAAGCTGTGTCGACATTTGAAGTAGACTGTGTCGACACTTGGAAGGGCTGTGTCGACACCAGAAGATACTGTGTCGACATACAGAGGCAGTGTCAACACACAGAGAAGTAAAGTCGACATCAACTGTGTCGACACCAAGAGGCAGTGTCGACACACAGAAGTATTTGTCAACATCAACTGTATCGACACACAGGACTTGTGTCGACACACAACAAAGCTTCAACAAAGTTAAAGTAAAGAAGTACTTGTGTCGACACAAAGGAGATGTGTCGACACTCAGCAAGCTTCAACAAATTTAAGTAAAGAAGTACATGTGTCGACACAAAGGAGATGTGTCGACACTCAGCAAGTTTCAACAAAATTAAAGAAAAGAAGGCTTGTGTCGACACACAGAATCAGTGTCGACACATTCTGTAGAAGCAATGTCGAGAAGCTGTTACAACAACAAAAGAAGTTGTGTCGGCACCACCAAGGCTAGTGTCGACACTTAGTCTATTTGTGTCGACACATAATGAAGATCAGTCTCGACACTTTCAGACAGAGTCAGTGATTTCAAGAAGTGACTGGATGACTTGACAGCTGTCATTTCAACCGGTCTACTGCAACTGTCAAAGCTGTCAGAAGGTTGTTAGAAACCGGATCAGTCGGTTACCATGGAGAAAGACTATATAAAGGCTTTCTCCTTCAACAGAAAGGAATGATCAATCATTGCAGAATACAGATTCTGAGCAATACTGAGAGAAGTAACAATACAAAAGATTTTCGACAGAAGATCTAGAAGAAGTTGGAGAGAGAGAGAGCTCCATCTAAGAAGAGCAGTTGCTGAACCAGGCTGCCAAGAAAGATTCAGATTGCGATCTGAATCTCAAGTCAGAAGCTGATTTAAGATCATCTTCTCAGGAGATTCAACCCTACAGAGTTCAGATTCAAGAAGCTTTGAAGAAAGCTAAGAGAGGTTGATCTCTGCCAAGTTCTTTCAAGAACAGTTCAAGAAGCCATCCATCCCTTCTCTTTCTTTCAGGGTGGTGGTCATAAACTTTGTTTAATCAAATTTCTATAAGATCTATTATAGATCTGAGCTATAAGCCTATTTTATAAAGGCTGAGTGTAAGAGATTTAGATCTCTGAGTGTAGATCTTGTTGAAGACTGAGGTAGGACCTTGTGCCTGAGTTGTAGGAGACTGTGTTCTCTGAGTGTAGGCCTTGGTGAAGGCTGAGGTAGGGCTATTTGCCTGAGTTGTAGGAGTGGGAACACTCTGAGTTGTAGGAACCTGGTTTGGGTTTTGAGCTACTGTAAGATCTGAGGATCTGAGGAGAAGTGCAGAAGTTAGGCCGAATCTAGTACACTATTAGATAGGCGAAGGGGGGAAGTGGATGTACCCAGACCTTAGGGAACCACTATAAAAATCTGTGTGCACTCTGTGTTGAATTTTTTTTGTGATTGCTGTGTTGTGAAGTAGTAGAATTTGCAATTTCTGGTTAATTAACTAAACAGGGTTTCTGCCTTAAAAGCAAAAGAAAAAGTACACATATTCACCCACCCTCTAGATGGTTAGACACTAATTCTTTCAAGTGGTATTAGAGCCAGGTTACTCAAAGAAGGACTTAATAGTCAGAGTGAGATCCTTAAGATAGATTTAAGAATCAAGAAAGAATCAAGAAAATAGGTTCAGGTGAAAATCATAAGAAACTAGGTTCAATGAAATTACCCAAATGCAGAAAGGAGATCTTTGGCATCTGGAAAGAAAGGGTCAGACTGTTTATGGAGGCTTCTAATCCAAGGATCTATATTACAGTCAAAGAAGGTCCTTATATCCCAATGAAGATTTCAATTTTGGATGCTAACCAAAGAATTCCCAAGGATTATTCATAGATGACCAAGGATGAGATCATCTTGGCAACTATGGATAAGAGGGCCCAGAACATTATAGTAAGTGTCATAGATGATTCTACCTTTCAAAATTTGATTCACTACAAGACTTCAAAGGAAATGTGGGATACTTTGATAGTCTACATGGAAAGTTCTGAAGAAGTAAGACAAGATAGAAAATCTATGCTAAATCAAGAGTATGAGAATTTCAGACAAGGAAAGTCTGATAGTATCACTGAGTGCTACAAAAAGTTCTATAGAATAGTTAATGGGTTGATATCCTATGGGAGAATCTTCAGTACTTATGAACTGAATGATACATTCTTAAGATCCTTGACAAAGGATTGGGACACTAAGATTTGTATCATTAGAGAAGTGACCAAACTTGCAGATATTTCTCCTCCAACCTTATTTGGAAAGTTGTTGTCATATGAGATGCAACTTATGGCTAGGAAAGAGGAAGAGAAGAGTGCAAAAGGTGAGCATAGAGAAAAGTTTGTGGCCTTTAAGGTTGAAGCCACTAAGAAAAATAGGAGGATGTCTCCATCACCTCCTAAGATTATTGTTGAAACTGCTTCAGAAAATTCATACAATCAGAATTCAGACAGCAGTGACTCAGATGAGGATTTTGCAGCATTTACTAGACAGTTTCAGAGATTTCTGAAGAAGAAGCAGTGGAAGTCTAAGCCTTCCACATCTAAGCCTAAAGATGACTATTATCAAAAGAGGAAGTCATCCAGGAAAGACAGGAGCAAGTCTAAGACAAGCTAGTCTACAACATCAAAGATTATTTGCTACTATTATAATAGGCCTGGACATGTAGTGGCTGAATGTCCAGATAAAAGAAAAGAGTCTGGTGATAAAAAGAAGACTCAACACCAGAGCAAGAAGGAAAAATCCTTTGTTGCTAAGAAGGAGAAGACATTGTCAGATCAGTCATCTTCAGAATCAGAATCTGAAGCTGAGGCTTACATTGGTCGGTTTGCTACAGATGAAGAAGAAGAGTTTTTACAAGTGCTGAACTCAATATATGAACAAGAAGACCATCAGTGCAAGAGACTGATGGCTGTATCAGAAGAAGACAAGTGTTAGGATCAGCCTGGTCCCAGTAAGGTACAATGTCTTTCAGATTGCAGTACTGAGTCAGAGTCAACAACATCTGCATCAAGTGATGTGGATGGGTTTGAGTCTAAAGGTGATATTCATCAACTGATAGATGAATATAGAGATTTATTGCATGCACTTAAGAAGAGCAAAAACCTGGTCAAATCTCAGGCTAAGGAAATTGCAGACCTTAAGATGGCTGCATTAGATTCAGAGAAGTTGCTAGATCAAAAACTGAATGAGATTGCCAGATTGAAAACATAACTGTTATTCAAATGAGCACAATAACATTCAAGAATGATCAGATTAGAAATCTGGAGGTTAGACTTCAGAAAGAGAAAGATATTGTGGCTAGTTTTTCAAAACCTAAATCTGTTTTACCCTTGATTGATGGGTCTGTACCTCAAAAGGGTAAGGCTGGATTAGGGTTTAAAAAACTTACCTATACTGCTATGTCCAAATCTAAAGGCAAAGCCCCAGCACAAAACAAGAAGCCTGCTGTCGATAATTCAGCTAGGGTTGTACCTAAACAAAGGTACAATAAGTTTGAGTGCTGGTGTTGTGGCAAGGTAGGCCACTTTGCCTTAGATTGTTGGCACAATTCTAGTGTCAAGGAGAGTAGCAATCTGCCTGCTAGAAGAGCTACAGGTAGATTTGTTAAATTACAGACTAACTTTCACCAAGGACCCAAAAGTTATTTGGGTTCTAAGGTTAAGTAATCTGTATTGCAGGTGAGTCCAAGTTGCCATGCCCCAATATGGTACTTGGACAGTGGATGTTCCAAGCACATGACTGGAACAAGGGGGTTGCTGAAGGACTACACACCTATCATGGATGGCCCTAAAGTAACCTTTGGTGGTTCTGAAAAAGGAATCATTAAAGGATTTGGTAACATTTCTAGTAACCTAATTACTATCACTCAAGTGGCCTATGTGAAAGATTTGAAACATAACCTTATAAGCATAGGTCAACTGAGTGATTTAGGATATGACATTTCATTTATTAAGAATGGATGTCATATCAAAAGGTCAAGTGATCAAAAGGTAATATTGACAAGATATAGAAAGAGAAATGTTTATTGTCTTAACTTTGAGTGTGAGAATAATGTTTCTCCTATTTGTCTTGTAGCTGATGAGAGAGTCTCACATTATGTTAAATGACACAAGAGGTTGGCTCATCTTAACTATAAGACTACTGGCCAACTCTTTAGCAAAGAGTTAGTGAGGAATGGTTCTCAAGTTAAGTGTATAAATGATGAGATATGCTCAGCTTGTCAAAAAGGCAAGCAGACCAAATCCACCTTTCATAGCCTTGAAAACAAGGATTTAGTGAGATGTCTATACCTCTTGCATATGGATCTATTTGGTCCTATGCCAGTTCACAGTCTAGGTAGGAAGGTCTACACTTTTGTGGTGGTAGATGACTATTCTAAATACTCCTGTGTGTTCTTTCTAAGACAAAAATCTGAAACCCCAAGTGTCTTATATAGTTTTGTTAAACAAATTCAGAATGAGTTGCACAATACAGTGGTCAAAATCAGAAGTGACCATGGTACTGAATTTCAATCTGAAAGTATGACAAAACTGTGTGAAGAATTTGGGATTTTTCAAGAATTTTCCTCACCTAGAACACCTCAGCAAAATGGTATTGCTGAAAGTAAGAATAGAACATTGATAGAGGCTGGTAGAAATCTATTGAGTGACACTTCTCTCCCAGAATATTTCTGGGCTGAGGCAGTAAACACTGCATGTCATGTGATCAATAGAGCTACTATCACCAAGAGCCACAAAAAGACTCCCTATGAGATTGTGAAGGGCAGAAAATCAAACTTATTGTATTTTAGGATCTTTGGATGCAAGTGCTATATACTTAATAATGGTAAGTCTTATCTAACTAAGTTTGCTGCCAAATCCTAAGAGGGGATCTTTGTTGGGTACAACAACAATAGTAAGGCTTATAGAGTCTACAACTTGGTTACTCAAGTTGTAGAAGAGTCTGTACATGTAGTCTTTGATGAAACAAGACTAATTAACTTTGAGTTGCCAAGTAGTGTTTGCAGTTCTACATGTATAAATGAGAGAATGGACAAGATTACTATTACAGAAGAATCAACTGCAAATCAGAAAGTGGAAAATGGTGGCTGCTGTCCAGGGGGAGTACAAGACTTACTAGATGCTGAAGAACATCAAGAGGTGCAGCTTAATGAAGAGGCTGGAGGTGTACAACCTGAAGATAGACTACCTCCAGCTAATAAACACTTAAAGGATCATCCAACAAATCAGATAATTGGTGATCCAAGACAGGGAGTGCAAACAAGAAGCATGAATCTGAGCACAGTTCTTTGCTCCAGTTTCCTATCACAAGTGGAACCAAAGAAATTTGAAGAAGCAGTTCTAGACCCGCATTGGATTGATGCCATGCAAGAGGAGCTGAATCAGTTCAGAAGATGCAAGGTCTGTAAGCTTGTTCATAAACCAAAAGACCACAATATCATTGGAACAAAGTGGATCTTTAGGAACAAATTGGATGAGAATGAGATCATTGTGAAGAATAAAGCAAGACTTGTTGCAAAAGGGTATAGGCAAGAAGAAGGTATTGACTTTGATCAAACCTTTGCCCCAGTAGTAAGACTGGAAGCAATTAGGATGTTCCTGGCTTATGCAACATACCAAGGCTTTAAGGTATTTCAAATGGATGTAAAGTCAGCTTTCCTAAGTGGAAATCTAAAGGAAGAAGTCTATGTAGAGCAGCCCTCAGGTTTTGTTGATCCTCTCAAACCTGATTATGTTTATAGACTTAAGAAAGCATTGTATGAGTTGAAACAAGCCCCAAGGGCTTGGTATGAAACCCTGTCTAGTTTCCTCATTGAGAACAAATTCTCAAGGGGGAAAATAAACAAGACTCTATTCCTTAGGGAATCTAAAGGAAAGATAATCCTAGTCCAAATATATGTTGATGACATAATATTTGGGTCTACTGAAAGTAATATTTGCAGAAAGTTTGCAAAACTTATGCAAGGAAAATTTTAAATGAGCAGTATGGGAGAACTTAAGTTCTTCTTGGATCTCCAAGTAAGACAGACTAAAGATGGCTTGTCCATATCCCAGTCTAAGTTCACCCTGGAGTTAATAAAGAAGTATGGTATGGAATCATCCACTACCATGAGAACTCCTATGAGGTCAAGTGTGTCTCTTAGCAAAGATGATGTAGGGAAACCTGTAGATGAAACTTTGTATAGATGGATAGTTGGCTTCCTTCTATATCTGACTGCTAGTAGACCAAATATCATGTATGCTACATGTGTCTGTGCTAGGTACCAAGCATGCCCTAAAGAATCTCATCTGACTGCAGTAAAAAGGATTTTGAGATATCTTAAGGGCACACCTTATTTAGGCCTTTGGTGCCCTAAGAATGAAGATTTTCTACTGACAGGCTATTCAGATGCAGATTTTGCAGGTTGCAAGGAAGATAGGAAAAGCACTACAGGCACCTGTCGATTTCTAGGTGGAAGACTAGTGTCTTGGAGCAGTAAGAAGCAGACCAGTGTGACAATCTCCACAGCTGAATCAGAGTATGTGGCAGCAGGAAGTTGTTGTGCACAACTATTATGGATTCAGCACCAGCTAAAAGACTATGATATTCAAGTAAGTAGAATACCTTTGCTTTGTGATTCTACAAGTGCAATTTCTATAGCTAATAATCCTGTCTCACATAGTAGGACTAAGCACATAAAAATTAGATACCATTTTCTTAGAGAACATGTAGAGAAAGAGGACATTTCACGAGAATATGTTAAAACTGATTACCAAATTGCTGATATGTTTACTAAGCCTATAGATGAAACTAAATTCAATAAGTTTAAAATTGAATTAGGAATGTTGAACTTAGAATAGTTTAATAAAATTGGCTAAGTAAAATGGTGTCGACACAAGGAGTTATCTGTGTCGACATATAGAAGTGGTGTCGACATTCCAGAGAAATGATGTCGACACATCTAGAAAGTCTGCGTCGACACTTCAGAAAAGTAGTGTCGACACATCCAGAGTAGGTGTCGACACATCCAGAAGTGGTGTCGACACTTAGGTTCAATACAGATCTCGTCGAGTAGAGTTTCGACTAATCGTCGAGCGCAGATGTATATGTGTCGACACATAAATTTTGTCGACTATATTAGTGTCGACACATAGTAGTCAACACCATTGTCGAGACTTAAGTAGTCAGTGTCGACACTTTTCAACAGTGTCGACACATTTAGAGGATTTTGACGCGCCTTTTCACCTTCGTTTTTAGAAAGGTATAAATAGGTCTTCAACATTGTTTGTCGACACGCTTTCAATAGTTTCGAGACCAAAACTTTGTGTCGACATCTCTCTCATCTAAATTCAAGATTTCTCTAAACCCTAATGGCGCCAAAGCTCGAGGAGAACGTCAATGAAGGATATGAGCTAGTAGGCAACGCATTTGACCATGCAGAACCAAAAATTAAGGATGTTGTAACCCTAATTATTGAGAATGAGTTGGAGTATTTAGTTTCTGAGCCAACCAAGATTTGGAAGAAGGAAGTACTCGAATTTTATGGTGCAGCTACGTTGGATTCAACTGGACTCAAGATCAAGTCTGCAGTTCATGGTGAGAAAATAAACTGACTAAGAAGAGTTTAAGGAAAGTTCTACATCTACCTAGAACTCAAGAGGAAGAAGATGTACCTGCTTCTAAGCTAAGGGAAGCAGTTAAGTGGTGTGGACTGAATTCCACCATGAAGATTGGCTCAGTATTTAACAGAAAAGGAATGAATATGCAAGACAAGTTCTTGTCTGAAGTGGTAGGAAAGGTGATTCTGTGCGAGCCAGGTGGGCATGATAGGATTTCTGCATACATGTTCAGCCTAATGACAAGGTTCATCTACAGACTCAACACTGACTAGTCAGCAGTGATTTTTGAGAAGATTAAGGAAAGTCTGAAGAAGCCTAATCTGGGTAGGATAATGAGCTTGTACTTGGCTGGAACTATTCCAGAAGTAATGGAACAAGCTACTGGTTCTAAGATAAATCACATGAGGAGGATGGATATCAGGATTATCTCAAGATGGGATAGGGTATTAACTAAGGACATGCCTACTCCAGAGAAGGAAACACCTCCACAGAAGAAGAAGAAGAAAGCCATAATGGCTCCAGAATCCTCTAGTAGTTCAGAAGAGCAAGTAGTTTTCAGTTCTAATGAGGAAGAAGCTGATAATACTGGAAGTTCACCAGTAAGAGATGAAGATGCACAAGTGCAGGGGAGCAACCATCTGCTAGCCCCATCCACCTGGATCCACTCCAGGGGGAGCCTCACCATGAGGAAGTGCCTACTCACTTAGACAGTGAAATGGCAACACAAACCATCCTTGAGGTAATCAGTGAAGTCAATCAATCAATTTTCAATATTGAGAATGAAATGCTAAATGAAACTTTGTTTGATATTGATCAGACAACTCAGTTACACAGTCAACCACAAGATGTAATCTTGGAAGATACATCTGTTGCTGCTGATGCTCCAGAAATAAGAAACTCTCCAGTTCCTTCTCAACATGAATTTATCCTAGAAGAGCTGTTTCCTGATATTGAGGGGGAGCATGCTGGTTTTGAGGGGGAGAAAACTGTCTTTGAGGGAGTGCAAGCTAATCTTGAGAAAGAGCAAAGTAGAACTGAGACTGAGAAGCAAAGGACTCAGGGGGAGCAACCTAAGACTGCACAGGACTTGCCTCCTAGTACGAAGGATAGAGTAGACATAGCTAGTACCTCAGCATCTGAGGATGAAGAAGCTTTAAGAGCTAAAAAGAGGAAGCTACAGGTCTTCAAAAGGAGAAGCCAGAGCTACAAGAAGGCACTGCAAACTGTTGCTCCACAGCCTGCCCCATCAATAGATTACAGTTCATTGTTAGTATCTTTACAAGTAAAGTTGGATGAGCAAAGAATAGCAATGGAGAAGTATATGAATGAGACTCACAAAGATCTCCAATTCTCCTTGGCCCAAGACATCAAATCTATAAGATTTGAAGTAAATCAAAATAAGAAGGAAATGACTGACTGTTTCCACAAAGGAGGTAATGCAGTAGTTTTTCTTGCTACTCATCAAGAAAAGATAAAGACACAAGTTGATGATATCGCAGTGAAGCAGGGATATGTCTTAGAAAATCAGATTAGAATGAATGATAATCTGACTGCATCTCATAATGCCATTGTTACAGAATTGAAAAAAGTTGCAACAACCCCAACTGAGGATAAGTCTAAAACTAGATCAGAGTTTGATAAGGAGAAGTTTGATAAGGACTTCCAGGAAGGAATAGCTGCTGTAAAAACTGTTATTACAGATTCTCAAAAGACTCTTTCTGGACTGCTTCTGAAGTTGAGGGGTTTTATAAGGATGGAGTTAATTTTCTAGATGAACAGATCAGATTTCAGAAGGATGATCTTAGATATCATGTGGCTAGAGAAGCCATAAAGGGGGAGAGAGTACTAGTCAAAGCTGGATCTGATCATGCTAAATGGATTTCCAATAGCATCAGAACCACTCTTGGATATCTACCCCTGTGTGATGATGACAATGTGGCTGAATCTGGAATAAATCCTGCTATTTTTGGAGGTGAGCCAGCTGAAGTTGCTCAAGTCATTTATCCTCCAACAAATTTTGAAATGATTCATCATGAAGTACAATCAATGTATAGCCCTCCAGAGGGTAATAAAAATATTATCATTGAGAAAGTAGATCAGCCTGTGCCAGAGGCAGTATTAAAAGAGCAAGAAACTCTTTTGTCCAAGAAGAGATTTAGAGAACAGGCTGAGTTAAAGCCATATTTTGAGCAGTGGAGCCCTACTTCTAGAAATATCATTCTAACTGCTTGGAAACCTGCAAAGGACAATATCCTAGAGAGGGGTAAATGGTACTCTGAACAAGAGTGGAGAAAGCATGAAGCCAGACAAGAGGCTATTGTACAATATAGAAGGAAGGCAAAACTTGGGAAGCTACCTACTAATGCACAGGAGCCTAGCAAATATTTCCCAAAGCCTTACCATTATTTTGAAAGACAAAAGATCAGGGCTGAAGAGCTAAAGAAGAAAGATCAAAAAGGCAAGAAGCCAGTTGATGACACTGATGTTCCAGTTCAAGCCAAAATTCAATCTGGCAAGGGCATTGTCATCAAGGAGCCAGAGCAGCCTTAGATTAGAATTACTAGATTTTATCACTTTGTAAAATTTAGTGTCTACAATCTATGTAAACTTCTATTAAAGAAACTTTTGTAGTTGAAACAAAACTATAATGAATGTTCATTGTGTTAGCATTATTATTATTCTGTGATGTTTTGTTTTTTATGTTTTGTTTAAGTATTTAAACAAAACTATAATGAATGCTCATTGTATTGGCATTATTATTATTCTGTGATGTTTTGTTTTATTCTGCTTATATGTTTTATTTTATATGTTTTGTTTAAGTATTTACCCTGTCATATAATGCTGTTATACATCATATTGTGTATTTGTTATGTATGGTGTATATCATTGACTAAGGGTTATGACTTCTTCAAATATGGGGAGATTGTTGGGTACATTAGAAAATGTGTACCAGATTTGAAGAAGCATCACCCTAATCAATGATATACATCAAGGTGTATTTGATGTGTTTTGAGTTTATATGTGCAGGTTAAGTAATTGCAGGAAATGCATAAAAATTTCTAAGTCCATATGTCGACACCTAGAGAAGCAGTGTCGACACTTATGAAGGCTTGTGTCGACACCGGAGAAAAGCTGTGTCGACATTTGAAGTAGACTGTGTCGACACTTGGAAGGGTTGTGTCGACACCAGAAGAAACTATGTCGACATACAGAGGCAGTGTCGACACACAAAGAAGCAAAGTCGACATCAACTGTGTCGACACCAAGAGGCAGTGTCGACACACAGGAATACTTAGTCGACATCAAATGTGTCGACACCAAGAGGCAGTGTCGACACACAGAAGTATTTGTCAACATCAACTGTGTCGACACACAGGACTTATGTCGACACACAACAAAGCTTCAACAAAGTTAAAGTAAAGAAGTACTTATGTGTCGACACAAAGGAGATGTGTCGACACTCAGTAAGCTTCAACAAAGTTAAAGTAAAGAAGTACTTGTGTCGACACAAAGGAGATGTGTCGACACTCAGCAAGTTTTAACAAAATTAAAGAAAAGAAGGCTTGTGTCGACACACAGAATCAGTGTCGACACATTCTGTAGAAGCAATGTCGAGAAGCTGTTACAACAACAAAAGAAGTTGTATCGACACCACCAAGGCTAGTGTCGACACTTAGTCCACTTGTGTTGACACTTAGTCTATTTGTGTCGACACATATTGAAGATCAGTCTCGACACTTTCAGACAGAGACAGTGATTTCAAGAAGTGACTGGATGACTTGACAGCTGCCATTTCAACCGGTCTACTGCAACTGTCAAAGCTGTCAGAAGGTTGTTAGAAACCGGATCAGCCGGCATGGAGAAAGACTATATAAAGACTTTCTCCTTCAACAGAAAGGAATGATCAATCATTGCAGAATACAGATTCTGAGCAATACTGAGAGAAGTAACAATACAGAAAATTTTCGACAGAAGATCTAGAAGAAGTTGGAGAGAGAGAGCTCCATCTAAGAAGAGCAGTTGCTGAACCAGGCTGCCAAGAAAGATTCAGATTGCGATCTGAATCTCAAGTCAGAAGCTGATTGAAGATCATCTTCTCAGGAGATTCAACCCTACTGAGTTCAGATTCAAGAAGCTTTGAAGAAAGCTAAGAGAGGTTGATCTCTACAAGTTCTTCCAAGAACAGTTCAAGAAGCCATCCATCCCTTCTCTTTCTTTCAGGGTGTTGGTCATAAACTTTGTTTAATCAAATTTCTGTATGATATATTATATATCTGAGCTGTAAGCCTATTTTATAAAGGATGAGTGTAAGAGATTTAGATCTCTGAGTGTAGGTCTTGTTGAAGACTGAGGTAGGGCCTTGTGCCTAAGTTGTAGGAGGCTGTGTTCTCTGAGTGTAAGCCTTGGTGAAGGCTGAGGTAGGGCTGTTTTCCTGAGTTGTAGGAGTGGGGACACTCTGAGTTGTAGGAACCTGGTTTGGGTTCTGAGCTACTGTAAGATCTGAGGATCCGAGGAGAAGTGCAGAAGTTAGGCTGAATCTAGTACACTGCTAGATATGCGAAGGGGGAAAGTGGATGTACCCAGACCTTGGGGAACCACTATAAAAATCTGTGTGCACTCTGTGTTGAATTATTTCTGTGATTGTTGTGTTGTGAAGTAGTAGAATTTGCAATTTCTGGTTAATTAACTAAACAGGGTTTCTGCCTTAAAAGCAAAAGAAAAAGTACACATATTCACCCCCCTATAGGTGGTTAGGCACTAATTCTTTCATGATATATTGATAAAAGGTGGTATCAAAAGGTTGAAACAACACTTATGTGGCGGATATGAAGATGTATTCAAGTGTTTTAAGACTACTTCTGAAATAGCAGCTGAGATGTATTCATCTTTAAATGGTAAAAAAAGGACAATGTGCATCTGACTGCTGATGATGACAATGAGAGTGAACAAGAAAAAGAGCCAACAAGATCACATAATGTATCCCCGGTATTATCTACTACTAAATCGTCATTTGTCCCAAGTTTCGGGACAAATGTCAAAATGAGAAAAGTAATCCACTTGCCACAAAAAGGGCCCTATGGATGCTCATATGAGGCGTGCTCCTGAAGATATAGTAGATGATAGACATGCTAAAGGCGTGCATAAACTACTATATAGAGATGTTTTAGGTCACTAGAAGAAAAAAAAGAGTTGATAGTTATGTTGTCGATTGGTTCTATGAGTGTGGAATTCCATTCAATGCTGCAAAGGTACGAAGTTTTGAAGTCATGCTTGAAGCAGTTGGACAGTATGGGCCTGGTTATAAAGGCCCTAGTTATCATGATTTGAGAGTCTTATTGTTATCAAATACAAAGGATAAATTTAAGGAGATGAAGACAACTTATCAAGCATACTGGAGGAGATATGGTTGCACACTTATGTCAGATGGTTGGACAGACAGGAGAGAGAGACATTTGATCAATTTTCTTGTCAACTGTACAGAAGGATCCTATTTTATGGGTTCCGTAGATGCATCCAGTCATATTCAAGATGCCGCAATGTTATTCGAGTTGCTTGATTGTAAGATTAGAGAGATAGGAGCTGAGTGCGTTATTCAGGTAAATTTTTTAGTCTCACTAATTTTCATATTTCAAGTTAATAGTCTACAAGACTACAACTTTTAATATATACAAATTACAAAGTTATGTTGTATGTCTTGTATGCAGGTAGTGACTGACAATGCTTCCAATTACAAGGCAGCTGGTAAACTTTTAATGGAGAGAAGACCAACATTATTCTAGACTCTCTGTGCAGCTCATTGTATTGATCTTATGCTAGAGGATATAAACAAGCTAAAACAGTATAAAATTGTTATAAGAAAGACAAGGATGATCATAAATTTCATCTACAGACACACTCGTTTACTTGATGCAATAAGGACTACTATAGGTGGTGATCTAGTGTGACATTCAGTGACTAGATTTGCAACATTATTCCTTACTTTACAAAGTGTGCTTAAGCATGAGGAGAAGCTGATATTATTCTTTGTGTCGCCTTCGTGGAATGCCGCTAATTTGGCAAAAACTGAAGCCGAAAAACAAGTTGTTGAAATAATACTTTCAACCATTTTTTGGAATGGAGTAAGAGATTGCCTAAAAGGAGGAAAGCCACTGATTGCTGTTTTGCAATTCGTAGATGAAGATGAAAGACCAGCTATGCATGAAGTATATGTGGCAATGGAGGAAGCTAAACCAAAGATCAAAGATCATGTTGATAAGAAAAAAAGATTATTGACATTGTTGAAAATAGGTGGACAAATCAAATGGAGCAAAAGTTGTACAGAGTGGCTTTGTTTATAAATCCAAACAAATATTTTGAATACGAGGAAAAACATAATGATAATGTCTGGAAATTTCAAGATTCTTTCAATGATGTTATTACAAAACTAGTGCCCGATCAAGAATTGCAAGACAAGATTGCAGAGCAAGACACTAACTACAAAGTATCTCGAAATAGTTTTGGAAAGCCTATGACTATTAGGCAACGAACCACCTTAAATCCAAGTAAGTATTAATTAAGTTTTTATTTTTTCTTAAATTATTTATATGTCAAATAATTTATATTTCTCTTAAATGAATAGTGGATTTATTGGGTATATATGGAGGACCGAATGTTGACCTTACAAATGTAGCATTGCACATACTTGGCTTATATTGTCCTTCTAGTTGTGAGCGCAACTGAAGTACTTTTGAGTTTGTAAGTATACAAATATTCAATATAAAAATTAATATTTTTATATTGACTAATAAGTTTCCATTTATCTTGATTCAGATTCACACTAAGAAAAGAAATAGTTTTGAGCATCAAAGACTTAGTGATATTGTATACATCCAATATAATCGTCGTCTACAAGCACGATTCCAAGAAAGACGTGAAAAGGGAAGAAATTACAACTCTTTAGTGCTTGATGAGCTAGATTGTAGTAGTGAGTGGATGATGAACAAACCAGAGAATGCACTAGTTTTTGAAGATGATAATCTCACAAGGGAAGCTGTAGAGAGGGCTATTGGAACTGAGGCTCAAAATTTACGAAGTGGAGCTGGAGCTAATCCTCAACTATTGGATGAAGAGGATGAAGATTTCGATCATTTTTTCTTTGCCAATGATGATGAAAATATTGAAGATAATTATGGTCAAAAGGCAAGTACATCAAACCAACCAAACATATGCAATCCAAATGATGACTTAATAGATGATGATTCTAGTTGATCTTTTATGATTTTTTAATTTTTTTTAAAAACATTATTCATGCTAATATACTATTGTGCATTGGATGAAGACATTTTGGATTTGACCACAATACTATACTATGATTTTTTTGTGTTCCCTTTTCTGTTATTGCTTTCTCTGAAGTCTGTATTGAACTACTGATTGACATTGTTTTTTCTTACTACTAAGTGCTAAGTGCTAACTGCCATATATCAGAAGCTACGATTAGTTGCTTTCTCTGAAGTCTGTATTGAACTATTGATTGACATTGTTTTCACTTACTACTAACTGCCCATATATCAGAAGCTACTATGAAGAAAAAATATGTGTGGTTGTGTGTTTGTATTTGATAGTTTGGTAGATTGACATTATTTTTTCTTACTGCTAACTGCTCATATATCAGAAGCTATTGCTTACTGCTATCAAGAAAAAATCTGTGGCTGTGTGTTTGTACTTTGTATTTGGTAGTTTGGTAAATTGACATTGTTTTTTCTTACTGCTAACAACCCATATATCAGAAGCTACTGCTTACTGCTATGAATAAAAAATCTGTGTGGATGTGTGTTTGTATTTGGTAGTTTGGTACTTGGTAAACATTCTATTTTAAGTTAAAAAAAAGGAGGTTTAGACTGCGGTTATTTTAATAACCGTTGTCTAAAGTCTGGCAGGTAGGCTTTAAGACCGCGATTATTATAATAATCGCCGTCTATAGACGACTATAGACTGCGATTATTATAATAACCGCAGTATATAGTCTGCAGGTTTTAAGACTGCGATTATTATAATAATCGCAGTCTATAGACTATAGACTGCGGTTATTATGATAACCACAGTCTATCATAATAACCGCAGTCTATAGTCTATAGACTGCGGTTATTATAATAACTACAGTCTTAAAATCTGCAGACTATAGACTGCGGTTATTATAATAACCACAGTCTATATTCTGTTTTTTTAAAATAAATTGAGTAAATTGGCGCCTTGCGACTTGCTCGCCTAGTGCTCGCCTAGGCGTCTGCCTTATCGCCTAAGCGTCATGGCGCCCGACGCTCGCCTCAGGGCTTAGTTACTGTTCCCACCGCCAACGACCCCGACTTCGCCTCCCTGTCCTCGAGGGCACTCACGAGTAGTGGTAAGGCGTCACTGCTGTAAGATCCTCGTGGACTAGGCTTAGCTGGTCTCGGGCCCGTGCGATATGCCTCCCGGGGGAAGTCTCCTCGCTCCCGCCTCTCAGGCAAGCGCCAAGGAAATGGGCGTAGTCCTGCTCGATCACAGCTAATCGCCGCTCAATCCTCGCTTGGAAGGCACTCGCCTACTGGGATTCTTCTCGCCACATCCAGGCCAGCTTGGATAGGACTCCCACCACTCTCTCCCTCTCATCCTCGCCATCTCTGGAGGCTTCAAGAAAGCTCAACATTTCGCTGGGGGAAGGCGGTGGCGAGATCACCTCTTCACCTGCACTGGGCGATTCCGCAGCCTCCCTACGAACTGGGGAGGGACGGTGTCAGGGTCGGCAAGAAGGAGAAAAAGAGAAATCAAGTTTCCGCTTACCTGAAGATCGGCGAGAACCCTCAGATCGCCCTTCGAAAGGCTTTCCTAAAAGCAAGAGGGGTGGTTTTCCCCATCCTGAGGGGCATGGGGTCTGCTCCCGCATATGGGCCTCGGCCGGAGGCGGGGGGACAACTTCTTCCGCGGTAGAAGGGCGGGAGCTGGACACGAGAGCAGGATGCTTTTCAGTGACCCTCACGGGCGAGAGGGGAGGATCATGTACTAGAATGATGGGGCTCTCGGCAGCGGGAGTACTGGGACTCGGGTGGATGATGCCCCGGGTAGAGCCTGCGGAAGACCAAGTAAGCAGAGGAATACATAAATCAGACAGAAGCAAAAACCAAAACAAGAGCATTACCGGGAGAAATCAAGGGCTCGACTGGGAGTCCGAAGGGACCGCCGCCAAGACCCTCTGAAGATCTTCGTCATCGGGCCGGTCCGATTCGATATTCGCTGGAGGATCGCCGACAACGCCTTTTGGGACAGTCATCCATAAAAATGATAGCAAATCAGTTCGACGAGCCCGCTTTGGGAGGCTTTCGCGTAAAAATTTGGAGGAAGAAAAATACCACCTCCAGAGCAAGAGGGTTCTCGCGGGTCGGGTTCATAGTCGACGAAGCCGGTTTCCCTTGGAAAGGTCTCGTCGGACTGACTTGGCCTTTTTTCGGCAGTACACGGAGTCAGCCGGTCTCTTGCCCGTGAGCCAGGGTGCGAACCCTGCGCAATTGGCGAGGGTCCTTTCCCGAGTGGCGGCATGACAGTCCTGGACCTCTTGCGAGAGCGGTCTCGCGGACCGTTTGGCGTACATCTTCGGAGTCGCGCGGAAGCTCAGGCGGAAGGCAATGTCAACAACGATGACCTGGGGACAGCCCCAAGGACATGTATATATAAGGACATGGTGGGGTCCGTAAAAGATTCTCCTCCAAGTCAGCAAGCACTCAACGAATATTGGGGGTTGGAAGTTTCTTTCCGAGCGTTGAACTAACTCGCAAAGAGAGGGGATTAGGCATAATCCCTTATTTGCCGAGTAGGATCTAAGGGCCTGAGATCCAGGTTTGAGTGGACTTTAAGCTAATTGGGTCAGGCGAATGGAATAGGCGGAAGGGATCTCGCCCGGGGCATGCGGGAAGGCTTGCGCCCGGGTAGGCCAGAGGCCCTCAGATTTGGCGTTGAGTGATGCTTCTTCACTCAACGCATTTCGGCTTTCGGCGTTGAGTGATGCTTCTCCACTCAACGCCTTTCGGGTTCCGACGTTGAGTGATGCTTCTCCACTCAACGTCTTTCAGCTTCCGGCGTTGAGTGATGCTTCTCCACTCAACACCTTTCGGCTTCCGGCGTTGAGTGATGTTTCTCCACTCAATGTCTTTCGGCTTCCGGCGTTGAGTGATGGTTCTCCATTCAACGCCAGGGGCGAAGTTACCTATATGCCCTTAGAGGTCTGCATTTATCTCCTCAGAACATCGAAATTTGGTTGCTGACAAACCAGATATTAGAAATCTATAAATAGACCCACAAGGTACCTCAGAAGACAAGCTTTCTCATTTTCTGAAGTCTTGCAGTGATTTTTGAGGTATCCTTGGCTCAGCACTTGGCTAAGGAGGGGAAGCACTATAAGATCTTCCGGGTTAGTGGAGGGACCTCCGTGCTGTAGCCTAGAGTCAATTTCTTTGTTCTTTGTGTTTGGTCAGGGGTCTGGATTTGGGAGAAGTAGGTATTAGCTATACCCCAGTGTCCGAACTCTCGTTGGGGCCAATTTTTGGTTCCAACACTTAGCACCTGAGCAAACAGTGACAGACATTTGCAAATTTTTTGCAATAAATAAAATTCTGGATTTATCAATTTATTTTAATCCAAAACCTAAAAAAACATAAAACTTAATATTTTGATCTTATTTCATCAATCTCTTCCAAATTTAAGCATGTCATATCTCAGGTGTGCATAAAAAATCGAAACTGATTGGACATGTCGGAATCGATTTCCGAATCTAATCGAATAATCGGTTCGGTTTCGGTTTAGGTGGGCTGAAAACCGATGCCAGTTCCATTCGATTTACACCATGGAAACCGATAAAACTGAACCGGTCCTAGCAGGAATGAGGATCGCTGGATCAGCGGTCTGGAGGGCTGGGATGGCCATTCAAACCGAAGAGATTCATACTATGACTTGTTCTTCCTTGCATGAGATGAAATTCCCTGCACTAGCAAGTTGATTAAGGGGGATCACCAAAACCCCTATAATATGGATAAAAATGTATGTAGGGTGGATTGTCAACAATCATATGTAAACTAGTGTTGTATTCAAACATTGGAAAACCGCACAGAGAGTTAAAAATCGAATTGAAACATGCAGTTTCAGTTCGATTTCTATTTGGGATGTAAAAATAGAGACCATTTGGTTCGGTTTCCGTTTCATGTAGAACCAAAGTGAACCCAACCGTTTTCCAGCATAATAATATCCATCACATGGGAGAGTCAACTTATTTCTTTCGTCCCACACTTCAAATCAAATGAGGATTCAGTTTGAAACTGTAGTTCATCAACGGTCAAATTCTTTTATGCTGTTATCTCACCCAATCTTGTTTCCTCTCTTGAGTATCTGCTGGAACTCAACACAATGCTGTAAAGAAGAAGGCAAATCAACAGCCTCTCTCGCAAAGACAGAAGAAGAATCGCCATTTAAAATAGATGATTTCGTGAGCCATATTCGGCTCTAAAATCTAAATACACCTTAAAATCTCACATTTTTACTGCCAGAAAAAGGAAACACAGCAAGCAAAAAAAGCTTTATAGTTTGCTATTTTCCCCTCTTTTCCTGGTGATGCGAATATAGAAGAAGATTGCGGCGAAGATGACCGCGGCAAGGCCGCCGATGATCACCTCTCCACCTGTTTTAGATTTATCGTATGGATGGTTCTTGTGGAGAGTGGAGTGCAAAGGCGCAGCCGCCTTTAGATCTAGCTTCATGGCCGCTCCGGCGGCGGAGGGAGGGTTCGCCGCAGAAGGCCCATGAAGCTGAGTGGCCCGAACTTCCATGGGGTATTGTCGAGCCACAGGGAGATGCATACAGAGACTGCAGGCTACGAAGAACAGGGGAATGGAGACAACCATGGGTGGAGAAAATTTTCGTGGCTTAAGAAAAATTAGAACTTGTGTGGCCGTTTTATAAGGGGTAATCCTGTTTCCGGCCAAGTGTTTGTGGAAATGCTTCCTGCTTAGTTAATGGCCGCACTAAACTTCTCAATTATTGGTAGTGTCCACTTAACATTCGAAGTATATATCTAAATAAAATTACCCAAACCTGTAAACTAGCATAATTAGTGAGAGCATCCCTCTTATTTTCGAAATGACAAAAAACTCCCCTTAAGTTTTCATATCATTACAAAAACCTCTCCTATTCTTTTCATTTCATTGCATTCATGAAGAAAAATACCTCCCTGAATAATGTTCACCGAGGGAGGTATTTTTGTGCATGGATGTTATGAAATTCAAACTTCAGGGGAGATTTTTGTAATGAAATGAAAACTTTAGGGAAAATTTTTGTAATTTCAAAAATAAGATGAGTGTTGTCAGTAATTTAACAAAGTTAGATGGGAGGTATATATATAAGCTCAAATATTTTTAACTCTAAAAGCTGGAGCTGGTTCTTCCACAATGTATGTCAGAATTAGACAAATGATATATGCAATTTGTAGCCAAAAATGATATCTACAACTTTCATGTTGAACATTTTTTCAAAATTATCATGATTTGGCCGGAATTTGACCAGAAAGGTTATTGACTCGAATTTTGAAATTTATTATTATTATATTCATTTCAAACCAACAACCTTTCGGCGAGATTCCGACCAAACCGTGCAAATTTTGTAAAAATCTTCAACATGAAAGTTTTAGATCTCGTTCTTCGCTACAAAATGCATATATTATGTGCATAATTCCAACATGTATTGTTGGAGAACCAGTTCAAATTTTTTTAGGATTAAAAAAGTTTGAGCTTATATATATAATTCTGATATATATATATATGGGCACACACACTACATTTTTTAAATTATAGATTGCACCACTCTTATTTTTGAAATTAGAAAATCCTCTCATATAAGTTCACATTTTATAACATTTGGCTAAGGGTATATTTATGTGCATGAATGTTCTCATATGAGCTGTCCAATAAAATTTATGGTATGGCACCATCCATTGCCGACATATCACACATGTATCTTATATGCTCCTATTCGTTGAGTAATTGTTGTGTCTAGGAGTCCGGATGGTCTGCGTACAACAAGGCTCGATCACGCGTGCATAAGTGGACTGACATGTGGCCCCACTTGATTGGCTCTTATCCCAATAATTGCTCCTATTGGTGGGCATACAAACACAGTTCTTATTTAGGAAAATTGGAAGTAAAAAATCTCTCCTACTTGAAACATTGATCATTTTCTTTTAATCCATTGATAATGAAGGTGATATTTGTGGGATAGATAGATTTAAAAGATGTCTATCTTTATTTTATTATGGTTGGAGATTTAAGTGGTATATAACAACATTACATATCCTTATGTACTTAGCATAGATCCAGAGCCTCTTTAGTGATGCCTAAAGACTTTTAAGTCTTTAAAGCAACAAGGTTTAAGACAAGGGAGGCATTGAACGAATCAATTATTGCGTGTTGATGAAGATGCATATCTTTGTCGCCCGTGATTGCATTTTTTGGGCCTTTATTAGAAGCTCACATGTTCTAATTAAGCTCTACTTTAAAATTTTAGAGATATTTCTTAAAAAATTATGTTTTTGCACTGGTTTGTCTTTATAAAATAACCTTTGTTTTCATAATTTATAACATAACCGTCAAAGGTCTTTCTTCATAAAAAATCTTCGTGGTGTCGTTCTCCTTTTACTTCGTTGTATTATTTATGTCGGAAATACGGAAACGCAAAAATGAGGCTCACTGACCAAACTCCTACCAAAAATTCTCATGCTAGAGACCAAAAAAGCCCTAGTCATTTTCATTTACTAACTGACCATGATGCCTCAACTAATAAATCATGTTATAATTAATTGTTAGTGAAGGAAATCAATAGTTTATGTGCTAGCTATCTACTCACAATTATTGGTATAATATTGGGGGGGGGGGGTGATAAATGAAAGAAGGAAGGTTCAAGTGAAGTAGCCCATGCCCAAGGGATGGGGGACATTTATTATTTCATTATTTAGAACCCATGTGAAAGACTAAACTTAACTTATTTGTGCACGTGTGCATGAGTTGTGCTTCTTGTAGGCAAATTATCCTCCATATTTAGCGTTACTATTGGGGTAAGCTAACTACTCTTCACATTATTTTTAATTAAAATTTAATCATATATAATTATTTCTAAATTAGCATTCTCCCCATATTTAACATAAAGACCATTCCTTCCTTTTTTTATTCATTATTGTAGTAGCAACCAAAACTTTATGCTTAATAACTCAAAAAAACATTAATTAATTTGAATCCGAAGTGAAGATCATTTAATTTTTGTGTTTGTCTACTTGCCCTCCATAGGCTTGTATATTGTTGAGAAATTAAATTAGATTCATGCATGGAGGATGAATCATGAAGAAGCATAATAATAATAATAATTATAACAATTGATAGGCCTTTCTTGTTAATTTAGGAGTCAAACTTCCTTCACACGCAATTCTCTTTTATGATAGCCAAACTGCTATCTATGTTGCTGAAAATCCTGTGTTTCATGAGGGTACAAAATAAGTTGAATTCGACTGTCTTTATATCCGAGAAAAATTTCAACTTCGAATATTATTTTTACGACATGAGTCAGCAACAGATCAAAATTCAGATGTCCTTACGAAGGCCTTGCCTCGCCCATTATTATGGCAGTGTCTTTTCAAGCTTGGTGCCTACGACTTGTATATATGCTCCAGCTTACACGGAATGTTCGAAAAATGCCCATAGCATGTATAAATTAAATGATCCATTGGGCCATCTATCTCTAAGACTCCTTTACTCTCTCTCTCTCTCTCTCTCTCTCTCTCTCTCTCTCTCTCTCAACAGACTGTTGGGCCAGTCCCTCTCATGTGGAGCTGGACTTGGGCCAGTCTCTCTCTCTCTCTCTCAGCAGACTGTTGGGCTAGTCCCTCTTATGTGGAGTTGGACTTGACCAAGAGTTTGTTGGAATAATGTTCCAACAGAGAAGGCAAAACAGGGCTCAGCAGCAACAGACTAGTGAAGGTGAAGTAGCTATCATCGGGCGGTAGCTACCTACCGTCGACGATAGCAGTTTTTTGCTTGGACATAACGATATCGTCGGGTATCCTTGCAATATCGTTTTGTGCGGTCTTGTGCCTTCTCCATATCATTTTGTGACTTCTTCATATCGTTTTGTGACTTCTCCATATCGTTTTGTGATTTCTCAGTATCGTTTTCTGACCTGTAACTCAATGTGTGACTTGAAAATGACATTGTGTCGACTAGCTGATCTAAGGGTCAAGATAATCTTGCCATTATGCCCTAAATGTAGGAAATCCGGGGTGCCGAGAAGCAGAAATCCGAAAATCGAATAACAAACACAGAACAAAAAACAGAGCAGTCACAAACACAAGATGTTACAGAGGTTCACCCAAAACCGGGCTACGTCCTCTCTCCCCTTCTTCTTCCTTCTTGTATTCCCCAAAAAGAAACAGATTACAAAGGTTGCAAGGATCCAATCCGATCCTACCTCTTCTCCTCTCTTCTGGACAAGAAAACCAAAGAAGAATACCTTCTGGATCGATCTCAACGAGATACCTCGTATCGCCTCCAAAAGAATCCGCCGCCACAGACTGCAATGAATCTGTATCCCTAAATCGGGAAAAACAACGTATATAAACGTCTGCCGGCCACCACGATCGTCGACCAAGCAAGACCGGTCGACGATCGTCGATCGAACCAAAGGGCCGTCGACCCAAAAGGCCGGTCGACGATCGCGACCCCGATCGTCGACCCAAAAGGCCGGTCGACGATCGATCACACTTCGATTCCTCTAATCGTCGAACCCGTGTGAGAAAAAGGGCCGGAAGTGTTCCACAACCCCAACACTAAATAGGTAGGGACTATCTTCTAAGAGGAAGAAACAGTTATTGAGTCGTCACTTCGAGAAAGAGCAAGATTGAGTGTTCTTGTTGCCCTATTCTATTCCCATCACAAGAAGAAGATGAAGGCTTGCCTCCAGGTTTGGAGAAGGTGATCCATCAAGGTCATCAATGAAGATCATTTGTGGTGGAATATTCAGGTTTGTGAAGATTCAGAGTTTGTCCAGGATAGGTTTGTATCTTGAAGACTTGTATTTCAAAAGAGGTTGTTCTCTTGAAAAAGGTGTTCCTCTAGTTTTATCCAGGAAAGAGAAATTGTAACTCAACCAAAACTCATAGTGGAGGCAGGTTTGAGTGGTCTCCGGACCCATGGTTTTCCCCCTTTAGATTGGAGGGGTTTTTCACGTAAAAAGTCTTTTCTTGTTCTTATGGCCGTTTACTGTTTTATTGTTTTTATTATTCTGTTTTCGTTTTCACTGTTGCTTGCACAAGTGGGGGAAAGTTATTTTATGTTTTCGCTGGGTACTGATTTTCTCGGTCCAGATCCCATCTTCCCCAACACAGACAACTATGAGAGCGAATCGAGTCAACACCGAAAGACTCTTCTGGTTTTTCTCCTCTCCTTCTTGGTCTCCAATAGTGTGCATGCAGCATTATTAAAAAAAATACTGGGGGTCAACATGGAGTATACGTCCAAGCCATGGAGGAAAAGCTACAAAAATTATAAAGAGTAAAATATTATAGCTGCTAGCTAGCCATGAAGATGACCAGATCGCTGCATACCTAATTCTATCGTCGCTAATACAATATATTGTTTAGTGCATGCATTTTTGAGCATGAAATCTTTGAGGCCGAATGAATCTGGATCCCGCGTTCTGTCGCCTCGCTGTCATACTAATTAATTGAAAGTTTGTACAGCAGAAGCTAGCTGTCTCTCTAGCTATGTATGTGTTAAAAATTGTGAAGTGAAAGTGGTTGATTGAGCAGACCGCGCGGCCTGCGCGGACTGATGGTACGGTCTGGGTTAAGTGATGGTGCGGCCTGGGTGAACTGATGGTGTGGCTTGGGCGACCTGTCTACTGGACCTGATGGCAGTGTTCTGTCAGCTCGGCTTGCCGTTTAGCTATTGGCTTGTTCTCTTTGATGTAACCGGGCGGATTGGTGGTGTATCCGCGGTAGTGTGGCGGACTCAGTTCGAGTCCGCGGAGTCCGTTGTGGCGGACTGAGTTTGAAGATCGCGAGATCGACACTGGTCCATGCACTTGATCTCTGTTGATGCGGTGGGTGATAACCGCGCTCTTGGTGGCGGACTGTCCTTGGAGCTTGCGGTCTGGCTTCGTGTCCGCTGAGCTCGCGCCATGTGATTAGTGGTTGCTGGACTTGGTCACACTCTGTGACAAGTCCAGGGTATTTGCAGAGCTCGCGGTGTCCGCTGGTTGACCGGGCGATCTGTGCATGTTGGTCGTGGACTCGTGTGGCGGGCTGGTGCGGTGTTCGCAAGGTGTGCGGGATGGTGTTGTGTCCGCATGTAGCATGCGGACTGGTGCAGTATGTGGGTTGTTGGCCTGCATGCTGCATAGTGCGCAGACTAGTAAGGTGTCCTCCAGGTTGCGGATTGGCTTCCTGACTGCCTGGAGAATCGGCTGTTCTGGCCTTGTCCTTGCGGACTCGGCGGACTGGATTGTGTTAGCTGTGAGTTAGGGTGGTGACTCTATTCACTAGGGCGGTGATCACACTCCTCACCCCGCCTATAAATAGGACCCCCCGTCACTTCAATAGTAACTGAATGAAGAGTAAGTTGAACGCAAATTAATTGTTGCGGCCTCGATTTTGTTGTCCGCGCGGTTTGAGAATAACTGGTTGCTGTTTGCAGGTTGCGCGACTAGCACTGTGAAGCCAGGAGTCTGGTTCTGATTGCGGTCAGGAAGCAGTGTAGCTTGCGATTACAATCAGCAGTTTGCAGCAGGTCGCACTTGGCGGCCAGCCAGTCTTCTCTCCATCAATTGTTCAAGTTCAATAACTAGTTCGCCGATTTCGGCGGATTTGGCGGTCTGTTCGTTCAGTTCGGCGGAAGCTTGTAGAGCAGTCGTCTCAGTAGAATAACGGGTAGTCTGCGGACTGTGCGGACTCCGTAGATCAGTGGTGCAATAGCAGCAACTTGGCGGTCTCAGCGGACTTGGCGAACTAGTCGGTCTCTGAGGCAGTCCGCCCGGCTTGAACTCTTCTTGTTTTGTTGATTCATAATTGTACTTGGCGAAATCATGTCTCGCCATGTATACCTTGCTTTATAAAATTGATAGTTGATAATACAAGATCTGTGGTTGCTCTCTATTATTTCTGATTACCTAGCTCAGTTTATGATTGGAGTGTTCCTGCGCCTGGTTCCCGCTTTCCGCACGATCAAGTGATCAGCTTGATAGCTTTGGAAGTGTTTGCTTGATACCAGAACTACTAGTTGATCAGCTTGAGAAATTTCAACATGGTATCAAAGGGAACAGTGGCTTGAGCAGTGAGCAGTGATCAACCTCAGTTGTGATCAGCGCTTCTAGAAGCTTTGTGATCAGTGGTTGGTATAGTGGAGAGAGCTTATGCAAGGGGTCTTGGCATTGAACTTCTTACAGCAACTAACTTCAAGAAGTGGAAGTCGTATATGAAGAGCTATCTTCTGGATGAGGAGTTGTGGGAGGTCGTCAGTGGTGACGACAAGCAAGAAGTAACTGCTGCACTGATTCTGCTGAGCAAGTGAGAGTTTGGAGGAAGACTAATGCAAAGACAGAGTTTTCTATCAAACGGGCTATATCACCGGAGCTCTTTGATCATATCTTAGGATGTGAATCTGCTGCAGAGATTTGGACAACCATTGATGGTTCGTCAACAGGAAGAATGTAGCAAGACTTCAGTTCTTGGAGAATGAGTTGGCTAAGGCAACTCAAGGAGATCTCTCTATCTCAAAGTTCTTCCTTAAGATGAAGAATCTGTGTGCTGAAATATCAGCATTGGATCCTGATGAGCCCATCTCTGAGGCTAAGTTGAAGAGGCACATAGTTCGCGGTTTGTGAAAGGAGTATGTGGCCTTTGTGACTTCCGTTCAAGGGTGGGGAACTCAACCTTCTTTGTTGGAGCTTGAAAATTTGTTGGCGTCGCATGAGAGATTGGCTAGGCAGATGGCCGGGGTGACTATCTCTGAAGGAGGTAGTGGATCTCTTTTCACTGATATGAAGAAGAAGAAGAAGAGATGAGAGAATAAGAAGAAGAAGCATGCTGCTGAAGATGTGCCTTCAACTTCATATCAGCAAGAGAGGAGCGCTGCTTCTAAGAAGAACTGGAAGAAAGAGTTGAAGTGCTACAGGTAAAATCAGTCAGAACACTTCAAGCGTTACTGCAAGGTCAAGCTGTAACCTGGGTATGTTGCAGACAAAGAGGGAGCTGGTTCTAGTGCTGAGGAAGCCGGGTGGGGAGGAGCCTTCTTGACAAGCACGTGTTTTCGTGCTCTTTCCACCGTTGACTACCAAGATGACTGGATAGTCGACTCGGGGTGTGGTCATCACCTCATTGTAGATGTGTCGAAGTTCTCTTCGCTGTAACCGTTCTCAGGTAATGAAGCTATTATTACAGCTGATGACTCTGTTCATTCTATAGAGAAGGAGGGTGTTGTTTCTTTGGATAGTGCTTAGGGTCTGCTTACCTTAAGGAGTGTGTATCACGTACCTGACATAAAGAATAACCTCTTCTCAGTGACCAATGCAGTTGACACAGGCTATCATGTTCTGTTTGGCCCAACAAAAGTAAGATTTCTCCGCAATGTATCAGCAGTAAAGGCTGATGTTGCTCATGTAGGGAGAAGAGTAAGAGACTTGTTTGCCTTATCAACAAGCTCTTATGTTGATCGGATGAGGGCCAATGATAGTGCGACTATCTGGCATGAAAGACTAGGGAATGTTGGGATGGACAAGTTGAAAGCTATGACAATGAAGAGCCTTGTGAAAGGCTTGTCAAAGTTGTCATCCTACGGAGATGGCCACATTTGCGCAGGGTGTCAGTACGGTAAGGCTCATCGCCTCCCGTTTGATAAGTCACAAACGAGGAGCAAGGCACCATTGGAGTGCATCCATGGTGATCTGATGGGGCCAACAGTTACCGCTTGTCTTGGAAGCATCAGATACATGCTGGTCTTGATTGATGATTACTCAAGATAAACTTGGGTGTATTTCATGAAGGAGAAGTCGGCAGCTTTCCAATTGTTCGTGGAGTTAAAGGAGCTGGTTGAGGGCCAGCTTGGCTTGCAGATCAAGAAGATCAGATCAGACAACGGTGGTGAGTTTGTCTCATCTGATTTCTCTAACTTCTGCATGAAACACATGATCCAGAGGGAGCTTACTTGTGCTCATACTACATAACAAAATGGAGTCGCAGAGAGGAAGGTCCGTCACTTGACAGAAACTTGCAAGTGATGGATTCATGCAAAGGGCATTCCCAGGTCCTTTTGGGCCGAAGAAATGGCCTGCGCAACCTACGTCATCAATCAGATGCCTCTGAGTCTGATCAACATGAAGTCTCATGTGGAAATGATGTTCAAGGAGAAGCAGAGTGTGGAACACCTTCGGGTGTTTGGATCAACCTGCTATGTTCACATCCCGGATGCTCAAAGGACCAAGCTTGATGCAAAGGCGAGGAATCTTGTCTTTGTGGGCTATGATGAGCGGAAGAAGGGTTGGAAGTGCATGGATCCTGCGACAAGTAAGTTCTTTGTATCAAGAGATGTTGTCTTTGATGAGCTGAAGTCGTATGGAGGTGGCACTGTTGAGCTGCAGGAGAGTAGGATTGATGAAGGGCAGAGGGAAGCTGATGAAGATCTTCATGTGGAGCTGCATGTGTCATCAGGAGCTCTAGGTGTTTCAAGCTCTGGGGCAGAAGCTTTTGGTTCGGGAAGCAGGGGGAGTGACACTCCAAGTGTTCCTGGGAAAGGAGCTGGTTCTGAAGAAGCAGCGGAGGTGGTGAGCAAGGAGCAGCCTCTTCGGAGATCGAAGAGGACCATCAAGCCACCCGCTCGGTATTGCGAAGGGAACACGGTGAACATTGTCTCTTATTTCTTCGTAGGCCCCCTGGATGAGCGGGAGCCTTCAAAGTTTGAAGAATCCACTAGAGTTAAGGAGTGGGACGATGTCATGAATGAGGAAATGGCTGCCCTCAAGGAGAATGAAACTTGGGACTTGGTACCCAAGATTGATGACATTACTCATGTAACTTGCAAGTTGGTTTACAAGCTGAAGAAGAAGGAGGACGGAAGCATCGAGCGGTACAAGTCTCGTCTTGTCACTCGAGGGTTTTCACAATAGTATAACGAGGACTATGAGGAGACGTTCAGTTCTGTGGTGAAGATGACTTCAGTTTGAGTGGTGATAGTTGCCAGGGCTGAATGATGTGGCAGCTGGACGTAAAGAATGCCTTTCTTTATGGGGAGATCGACAAGGACATCTTCATGGTTCAGCCGCTCAGTTATGTATCTGAAGAACATCCAGATTACGTCTGCAAGCTCCGGAAAGCTCTTTATGTTTTGAAGCAGGCTCCTCGAGCCTGGTATGGGAATATTGCAGAATACCTCCAGTTCTGCGACTATCTGGCTTCAAACTCAGACTTGAGCTTGTCCGTCAAGAAGAAGGGAGAGCTTTTTGTCCTGGTGCTGTTGTACGTGGATGCCACGATCATCACGTGGAACTCCGAGGAGGAAGTATCTAGGCTCAGGGCAGAGCTAGCTATCAAATTTGAGATGAAGGATCTGAGTGAACTCCACCATTTCCTTGGACATGAGGTGGAGAGGAAGGAGAGCGACATACTCGTGTCCCAGAAGGGCTATACGGAATGGATCGTTCAACGATTCGGCATGCAAGAGGGGAAAAACAGCTCTACTCCATTTGATTCAGGCGTCAAACTTCGGCGTGATGAGGGGAGAATTCTTATGGATCCTTTGGTATTTTGGGCTCTAGTTGGGAGTCTTATCTACTTGACGATTACGAGGCCATACATTGCTTACACAGTTGGCCGAGTAAGTCAGTATATGGCGGAACCCAGGAAGCCTCATCTGATGGCGGCTAGGAACATCCTGAAGTATGTGAAGGCAACTTCTGACATCGGTCTCCTTTATAGGAGAGGCATGCAGTTTATTCTTCAAGGATACTCTGATGCTGATTATGGAGGAGATTCAGACGACCGGAAGTCAACATCCAGTTATGTCTTGACTTGTGGATCATGCAGTATCTCTTGGTGCAGCAAGAAGCAAGACTCGGTGTTCGTCTCTACTACAGAAGCAAAATACAAGGCTTCGGCCTTGGTAGCTCGGGAAGTTATCTGGCTTAGGAGACTAGTAGAGGACGTCTATGAAGAAGTGCACGGTCCTACTCTGCTGAGCGGTGATAATGAGAGTGCCCTGAAGCTGATGAATAATCCAGTTTGTTACGCTCGGACCAAACACATAGAGATTAAGCACCACTTCATTCGAGAGAAAGTGTTGGAGGGATCTCTTATGGTGGAGCATGTGCGGAGTGAGGATAATGTCGCAGACATCTTCACAAAGTGGTTGCCAAAGGTGTTGTTTACACGGTTACGAGGACTGTTGGGCTTGATCACCACTTCTCACTTCAAGGGAGAGTGTTGAAATTTGTGAAGTGAATGTGGTTGATTGAGCAGACCGCGTGGCCTGGGTGTGCTGATGGTGCGGTCTGGGTTAAGTGATGGTGCGGCATGGGTGAACTGATGTTGTGGCTTGGGCGGCCTATCTACTGCGACCTGATGGCAGTGTTTTGTCAGCTCGGTTTGCGGTTTAGCTATTGGCATGTTCTCCTTTATGTAACCAGGCAGATTGGTGGTGTATCTGCGGTACTATGACTCAGTTTGAGTCTGCGGAGTCCGTTGTGGCGGACTGAGTTTAGAGATCGTGAGATCGGCATTGGTCCATGCCCTTGATCTTTATTGATGTGGTGGGTGATAACCGCACTCTTGGTGGCGGACTGTCCTTGGAGCTTGCGGTCTGGTTTCGTGTCTACCGAGCTCACGCCATGTGATCGGTGGTTGTTGAACTTGGTCACACTCTGTGACAATTACAGGGTATTCGCAGAGCCTGCAGTGTCCGCTGGTTGACCGGGCGATCTGTGCATGTTGGTCGTGGACTCGTGTGGCGGGCTGGTGCGGTGTTTGCAAGGTATGCGGGCTGGTGCTGTGTCCTCGTGTAGCATGCGGACTGGTGCAGTATGTGGGTTGTTGGTCTGCGTGCTGCATAGTACGTGACCTAGTAAGGTGTCCACCAGGTTGGGGACTGGCTTCCTGACTGCCTAGAGAATCGGCTGTTCTGGCCTTGTCCTTGCGGACTCGGCGGACTGGATTGTGCTAGCTGCGAGCTAGGGTGGTGACTCTATTCACTAGGGCGGTGACCACACTCCTCACCTCGCCTATAAATAGGACCCCCGGTCACTTCAATATTAACTGAATGAACAATAAGTTGAGCGCAGATTAATTGTTGCGGCCTCGGTTTTGTAGTCCGTGCGGTTTGAGAATAACTGGTTGCTGTTTGCAGGTTGCGCGGCTAGCACTGTGAAGCCAGGAGTCTGGTTCTGATTGCGGCAAGGAAGTAGTGGAGCTTGCGGTTACAATCAGCGATTTGCAGCAGGTCGCACTTGGTGGCCAACCAATCTTCTCTCCATCAATTGTTCAAGTTCAATAACCAGTTCGCCGATCTCGGTGGACTTGGCGGTCTGTTCGTTCAGTTCGGCGGCAGCTTGTAGAGCTATCATCTCAGTAGAATAACAGGTAGTTCGCGGACTGTGCAGACTCCGTAGATCAGTGGTACAACAGCAGCAGCTTGGCGGTCTCAGTGGACTTGACGAACTAGGCAGTCTCTGAGGCATTCCGCCCGGCTTGAACTTTCTTCTTGTTTTGTTAATTTACAATTGTACTTGACGAAATCATGTCTCGCCATGTATACCTTGCTTTGTAAAGTTGATAGTTGATAATACAAGATCTGTGGTGGCTCTCTATTGTTTCTGATTACCTAGCTTAGTTTATGGTTGGAGTGTTCCTGCGCCTAGTTCCTACTTTCCGCATGATCAAGTGATCAGCTTGATAGCTCTGGAAGTATTTGCTTGATACCAGAACTACCAGTTGATCAGCTTGAGAAATTTCAGCAGTATGCTCATGGTTTGCTTAATTAATCACTTATTGTTAGTACTAGATGTTATAATGTGCAGAGTGCTCGCACGCATGGCCGGGCTTCTATGTGCATGCATGAAAGTAGGCTCTGTTTGGGGAACCTTTTTTTGTTTGTTGAGTTTGGACAAAAACACCGCCAACATGACATTATAGAATGTTTGTTTGGCAAGACAAGTAATGGCCTCCATAAAGAAAAAAAACTAGTTTTGAGCATAAAAGTGGATGGCGTTCCTTTAGGTGAGGTGGACGTTCATAAATGTTCATAACCGCCACGTTCACGATTGCTGTTGTTGGACCAAACAGAGTCTTAATTGAGTACCATGACTTTGTTTGGTATGGTTGTTCTTGAATGCCTGACCTCACCTAAAGAACTGCAACCAATTTTAATTTAGTTGAGATAACTGTAACCAATTTTAATTTGACCTCTCCAGGTACATCCACTTTGTTGAAGCCGGGAAAAATCCTACTCCAAAATTCAGATCAATGCAGTCTAAGATTATTAGTCTAGCGGTCGGGATCGACGAATAAATGAGCTAGAACACAAAAAAAGAGGGACAACAAAAATGACCTCAGGCGCTGCGGTAGGGAGGCTCCACTACGTACTCAGATAATTAGAAGAATCTTCTCCTCCATAAATAAAGATGACCGAGCAGGGTTCAAGGGGGACACTAGCTGAGAACTTGACTTTTCAGAGAAAGGATCCAAAGGCTCAGTTAAAAGTTCAAAGAAAGAGATGATCAAGATCTTTTTCAAGATTTCAAAGGCCATATTCTTGTACCACTGGGGTCCTATTTATAGAAAAATCCTAGGGGGAGGAGGTCTCTAGGCGAGGAGACCTAGCCCTCCGAATACCGGCTCCATCCCTCTGCGACCTAGCTTGTCTGCTGGCGAGCATAGGCTGGCAAATATCTATGATGATCGACACGCCTGGCGTAATGACTGGTCAGAAGTAGTCTGCTAGGCGAGTATTGTTGTTGCTTGCCACTTTTATTATTGGATACATTGGAAAATGTGTACTAGATTTGAAGAAGCCTCACCCTACTCAATGATATGCATCAAGGTGTATTTGATGTGTTTTGAGTTTATATGTGCAGGTTAAGTAATTGCAGGAAATGCAGAAAAATTTTTAAGTCCATATGTCGACACCAGGAAAAGCTGTGTTGACACTTATGAAGGCTTGTGTCGACACTGGAGAAAAGTTGTGTCGACACTTGGAGTTAATTGTGTCGACACCAGGAAAGGCTTTGTCGACACCAGAAGAATTTGTGTCGACACCAGGAGGCAGTGTCGACACCCAGTGAAGTATTGTCGACATCAACTGTGTCAACACCAAGAGGCAGTGTCGACACACAGAATACTTTGTCAACATCAACTGTGTCGACACACAGGACTTGTGTCGACACACAACAGAGTTTCAACAAAGTTAAAGAGAATAAGTATTTGTGTCGACACACTGAGGCAATGCCAACACATAGAAGATCTTGTCGACAACAAATGTGTCGACACACAGAACTTGTGTCGACACATGACAGAATTTCAACAAAGTAAATTTGTATGAAGAATAGAAGTGACTGCGTCGACACCACAAAGGCTTATGTTAACACATTCTATAGAACCTGTGTCGAGAAGCAGTATCAACAACAGAAGAGATGTGTCGACACCACCAAGGCTTGTGTCGACACTTAGTTCACTTGTGTCGACACTTAGTATACTTGTGTCGACACATGATGAAGATCAGTCTCGACACATTCAGACAGAGACAGTATTTCAAGAAGTGACTGGATGACTTGACAGCTGCCATTTCTAACCGGTCTACTGCAACTGTCAAAGCTGTCAGAAGTTTGTTAGAAACCGGATCAGCCGGTTACCATGGAGGAAGACTATAAAAAGACTTTCTCCTTCAATAGAAGAGGTGATGAATTACAATTAAGATTGAAGATCTACACAGATATCTAACAACATAAAAAGAAGAAGACCTTCGACAAAAGATCTAAGAAGTTGGAGAGAGAGAGCTCCATCTAAGAAGTGCAGTTGCTGAACCAGACTGCCAATAAAGATTCAGATTGAGATCTGAATCTCAAGTCATAAGCTGATTGAAGATCAACTTCTCAAGAGTTCAACCCTACTGAGTTCAGATTCAAGAAGCTTTGAAGAAAGCTAAGAGAGGTTGTGCTCTGTCATCAGGTTCTTCCAAGAACTGATCAAGAATCCATCCATCCCTTCTCTCTCTACCTGGGTGGTGGTAAAACACTTTGTAAACACTATTTTCTGTAGGATCTATTCTAGATCTGAGTTGTAAGCCTATTTTATAAAGGCTGAGTGTAGGAGAATATATTCTCTGAGTGGTAGGCCTTGTTGAAGGCTGAGGTAGGGCTGTGAGGCTGAGTTGTAGGAGATTGATATCTCTGAGGTGTAGGCCTTGTGTAGGCTGAGGTAGGGCAGATTGCCTGAGTTGTAGGAGCCTTGTTTGAGGTTCTGAGTTGTAAGATCTGAGGATCTGAGGTGAAGTGAAGAAGTTAGGCTGAATCAAGCACACTTCTAGATAGGAGAAGGGGGAAGTGGATGTACCCAGACCTTGGGGAACCACTATAAAAATCTGTGTGCAATCTGTGTTGTGATATTTTTGTGAATCTGTGTTGTGTTAGCTGTAACATTTACTGCTGCTAAGTAAACAACTGAATTGATTTGCTGCCTTAAAAGAAAAACAGGAATTACACATATTCACCCCACCCCCCACCCCCCCTCTAGGTGGTTAGGCACTAATTCTTTCATTTATTGTTTGAAGCTCGTCTTGATAAAAAAGGTCTTTGAAGCTCGTCTGTGTTGCTGGATGGTCGTGCGGCCTGGTGAGTATGATCCTCGCTAGTGTCTAAGGATCCCATGTTGTCCATTAAATGTTGATCGGGTCTTCATGTACTGGTGTTGCTCCTTGACTTCTTGATTGCTGATCATTGACTGTTGACCCTGGATGAATAAGGGTTGTACACAATCCCCGCTCTTTTCGGGTGATCTTGGAGCTCAGAAATAAACATCAAACTGCACACTCGACAAGGCTTTTGACAAGTTCTCATTCTCACGATGCTCTACAAACATCCTGTAACACCCTAGATTGGACAATAGAACTTTTGGTCGCTATCGCCAGGCAACAGTGGGTATCGCCTGCGGCGATAGCATTAGCACCCGACGCCATGAAGCGTTGAGTGAGCTCATCACACTCGACACCTTTCGACGAATCATTGAGTAAGAGTCTATCGCGTTGCGATAGTGGTTATCGCGCGGCGATAGCCCCAGCTCTCAACGCTCTCGGCGCCTTCAAGAGTTGAGTGAACTTAATGCACTCGACGCCATAAAGCGTTGAGTGAGCTACAAAAACTTCCTCCTTCAGTGTACCATTGAGGAATGCTGATTTTACATCCATATGGTAGACCTTGTATCCTTTGTATGCTGCATGAGCTAAAAACAATATTATGGCTTTTAGCCTAGCTACATGTGAAAAGGTTTGATTAAAGTCTATCCCTTCCTCTTGTCTATATCCTTTAGCCACTGATCTAGATTTATTCCTAACAATAACCACATGCTCATCTAACTTATTCCTATAAATCCACTTAGTGCCTATGACATTGTGATCACTAGGTGTAGTAACTAGACTCCATACATTGCATCTCTCAAATTGATTGAGCTCTTCTTGCATAACCATAATCTAGTTGGGGTCTGAATTAGCTTCTTTAAACCTTTTAGGTTCTACTTGAGAGAGAAAACTAGAATATAGAACCTCATTGTGATGTCTACTTCTAGTTATTACTCTTAGCCTGACATCACCTATTATTTGGTCAATAGGATGATCTTTAGATGTCTAACTGCTACTGGCAGGTCCCTACCATTACCAAGTTCTGTAGGAGGATTAGGATGATTCTCTTCCTCCCCCTAGGCAGTTACTGTATCTTCTATAGAAATTTCTACATTATCTCTAGTATGTAACTCTAGATCTGATGAATCACCTATATTTAATTTTTCCATCCTAGAGTCTATATCACCTAGACTAGAGTTGTTAGAGTTCTCATTATATAAAATAGAAATTTCATCAAAAATTACATTAATTGATTCTTCTACAACTTGATGTTTCAAGTTGTAGATTATGTATACTTTGTTATGTTCATTATACCCTACAAAGATTCCTTCATAGGATTTTTCTGAGAACTTAGTTAGATAAGTTTTCCTATTGTCCAATACATAACACTTGCTGCCAAAAATCTTGAAGTAGGACAAATTTGGTTTTTTGCCTTTCATTAGTTCATAAGGACTCTTTTTGTGATTCTTGTTGATCAATGCTCTATTCTGAACATAACATGCTGTGTTTATAGCCTCAACCCAGAAAAATTCTGGAAGAGATGTATCACTCAGCATTGTTCTAGCTGCCTAGATGAGAGTTCAATTTTTCCTCTCAGCAACTCCATTTTGTTGTGGTGTTTTGGTGAGGAGAACTCCTGATAGATCCCTAGTTCCTTATAGAAATTTGTCATCTTTTTAGATTTAAAATATGTACCATGGTCACTTCTAAGTTTGATCACAGAACATTCCATCTCATTCTAGATTTGTTTGATAAAATTAGCAAGGATGTCTAGTGTTTCAGTCTTTCTCCTTAAGAAGAATACCCAAGAAAACCTAGAGTGATCATCCACAATCACATAGGTATAGGACTTCCTACCCAAACTAAGAACTTGCATAGGACCAAATAGATCCATATGTAGTAAGTACAGACACCTTTCAGTGTCTTTGGACTGTATACTCTTAAAAGAGACTTTTGTCTGTTTGCATTTTTGACATGCAAGACAAGCCTTGTTTGGAGCATTTGAGCTATGGGTTGTTTCTAACTAAGTCCATAGAGAATAGTTTACACATAGCTTTATAGTTTAAATGAGCCAGCCTCTTGTATCATTGCACACACAAAGAGTCTTTCTCACTAACTACAAGGCATACAAGAGATTTCTCATTTATACTTAAAAAATTAGAAAATAAATATTCCCACTCCTAGTGCCTGATAAGATGATCTTTTGATCACTTGGATTCCTTATCAGACACTTGTCATTGTGGAAAACAATTTCATAACCTATATCACAAAACTGACTTATGCTTATCAGATTGTGCTTCAATACTTCAATATAAGTCACTTTAGTGATGATAACTAGGCAATTAGAAATGTCACCATATCCCTTAGTGAGAAGCTGATTGAAGATCAACTTCTCAAGAGTTCAACCCTACTGAGTTCAGATTCAAGAAGCTTTGAAGAAAGCTAAGAGAGGTTGTGCTCTGTCATCAGGTTCTTCCAAGAACTGATTAAGAATCCATCCATCCCTTCTCTCTCTACCTGGGTGGTGGTAAAACACTTTGTAAACACTATTTTCTGTAGGATCTATTCTAGATCTGAGCTGTAAGCCTATTTTATAAAGGCTGAGTGTAGGAGAATATATTCTCTGAGTAGTAGGCCTTGTTGAAGGCTGAGGTAGGGATGTGAGCCTGAGTTGTAGGAGATTGATATCTCTGAGGTGTAGGCCTTGTGTAGGTTGAGGTAGGGCAGATTGCCTGAGTTGTAGGAGCCTTATTTGTGGTTCTGAGTTGTAAGATCTGAGGATCTGAGGTGAAGTGAAGAAGTTAGGCTGAATCTAGCACACTGATAGATAGGAGAAGGGGGAAGTGGATGTACCCAGACCTTGGGGAACCACTATAAAAATCTGTGTGCAATCTGTGTTGTGATATTTTTGTGAATCTGTGTTGTGTTAGCTGTAACATTTACTGCTGCTAAGTAAACAACTGAATTGATTTGCTGCCTTAAAAGAAAAACAGGAATTACACCTATTCACCCCCCTCTCGGTGGTTAGGCACTAATTCTTTCATTTATTGCTTGAAGCTCGTCTTGATAAAAAAGGTCTTTGAAGCTCGTCTGTGTTGCTGGATGGTCGTGCGGCCTGGTGAGTATGATCCTCGCTAGTGTCTAAGGATCCCATGTTGTCCATTAAATGTTGATCGGGTCTTCATGTACTGGTGTTGCTCCTTGACTTCTTGATTGCTGATCATTGACTGTTGACCCTGGATGAATAAGGATTGTACACAATCGCCGCTCTTTTCGGGTGATCTTGGAGCTCAGAAATAAACATCAAACTGCACACTCGACAAGGCTTTTGACAAGTTCTCATTCTCACGATGCTCTACAAACATCCTGTAACACCCTAGATTGGACAATAGAACTTTTGGTCGCTATCGCCAGGCAACAGTGGGTATCGCCTGCGGCGATAACGTTAGCACCCGACGCCATGAAGCGTTGAGTGAGCTCATCACACTCGACACCTTTCGATGAATCATTGAGTAAGAGTCTATCGCGTTGCGATAATGGTTATCGCGCGGCGATAGCCCCAGCTCTCAATGCTCTCGGCGCCTTCAAGAGTTTAGTGAACTCAATGCACTCGACGCCGTAAAGCGTTGAGTGAGCTACAAAAACTTCCTCCTTCAGTGTACCATTGAGGAATGCTGATTTTACATCCATATGGTAGACCTTGTATCCTTTGTATGCTGCATGAGCTAAAAACAATATTATGGCTTTTAGCCTAGCTACATGTGAAAAGGTTTGATTAAAGTCTATCTCTTCCTCTTGTCTATATCCTTTAGCTACTGATCTAGATTTATTCCTAACAATAACCACATGCTCATCTAACTTATTCCTATAAATCCACTTAGTGCCTATGATATTGTGATCACTAGGTCTAGTAACTAGACTCCATACATTGCATCTCTCAAATTGATTGAGCTCTTCTTGCATAACCATAATCTAGTTGGGGTCTGAATTAGCTTCTTTAAACCTTTAGGTTCTACTTAAGAGAGAAAACTAGAATATAGAACCTCATTGTGATGTCTACTTCTAGTTATTACTCTTAGCCTGACATCACCTATTATTTGGTCAATAGAATGATCTTTAGATGTCTAACTGCTACTGGCAGGTCCCTACCATTACCAAGTTCTGTAGGAGGATTAGGATGATTCTCTTCCTCCCCCTAGGCAGTTACTGTATCTTCTATAGAAATTTCTACATTATCTCTAGTATGTAACTCTAGATCTGATGAATCACCTATATTTAATTTTTTCCATCCTAGAGTCTATATCACCTAGACTAGAGTTGTTAGAGTTCTCATTATATAAAATAGAAATTTCATCAAAAATTACATTAATTGATTCTTCTACAACTTGATGTTTCAAGTTGTAGATTATGTATACTTTGTTATGTTCATTATACCCTACAAAGATTCCTTCATAGGATTTTTCTGAGAACTTAGTTAGATAAGTTTTCCTATTGTCCAATACATAACACTTGCTGCCAAAAATCTTGAAGTAGGACAAATTTGGTTTTTTGCCTTTCATTAGTTCATAAGGACTCTTTTTGTGATTCTTGTTGATCAATGCTCTATTCTGAACATAACATGCTGTGTTTATAGCCTCAACCCAGAAAAATTCTGGAAGAGATGTATCACTCAGCATTGTTCTAGCTGCCTAGATGAGAGTTCAATTTTTCCTCTCAGCAACTCCATTTTGTTGTGGTGTTTTGGTGAGGAGAACTCCTGATAGATCCCTAGTTCCTTACAGAAATTTGTCATCTTTTCAGATTAAAAATCTGTACCATGATCACTTCTAAGTTTGATCACAGAACATTCCATCTCATTCTAGATTTATTTGATAAAATTAGCAAGGATGTCTAGTGTTTCAGTCTTTCTCCTTAAGAAGAATACCCAAGAAAACCTAGAGTGATCATCCATAATCACATAGGTATAGGACTTCCTACCCAAACTAAGAACTTGCATAGGACCAAATAGATCCATATATAGTAAGTACAGACACCTTTCAGTGTCTTTGGACTGTATACTCTTAAAAGAGACTTTTGTCTGTTTGCATTTTTGACATGCAGGACAAGCCTTCTTTGGAGCATTTGAGCTATGGGTTGTTTCTAACTAAGTCCATAGAGAATAGTTTACACATAGCTTTATAGTTTAAATGAGCCAGCATCTTGTGTCATTGCACACACAAAGAGTCTTTCTCACTAACTACAAGGCATACAGGAGATTTCTCATTTATACTTAAAAATTTAGAAAATAAATATTCCCACTCCTAGTGCCTGACAAGATGATCTTTTGATCACTTGGATTCCTTATCAGACACTTGTCATTGTGAAAAACAATTTCATAACCTATATCACAAAACTGACTTATGCTTATCAGATTGTGCTTCAATACTTCAATATAAGTCACTTTAGTGATGATAACTAGGCAATTAGAAATGTTACCATATCCCTTAGTGAGAAGCTGATTGAAGATCAACTTCTCAAGAGTTCAACCCTACTGAGTTCAGATTCAAGAAGCTTTGAAGAAAGCTAAGAGAGGTTGTGCTCTGTCATCAGGTTCTTCCAAGAACTGATCAAGAATCCATCCATCCCTTCTCTCTCTACCTGGGTGGTGGTAAAACACTTTGTAAACACTATTTTCTGTAGGTTCTATTCTAGATCTGAGCTGTAAGCCTATTTTATAAAGGCTGAGTGTAGGAGAATATATTCTCTGACTAGTAGGCCTTGTTGAAGGCTGAGGTAGGGATGTGAGCCTGAGTTGTAGGAGATTGATATCTCTGAGGTGTAGGCCTTGTGTAGGCTGAGGTAGGGCAGATTGCCTGAGTTGTAGGAGCCTTGTTTGAGGTTCTGAGTTGTAAGATCTGAGGATCTGAGGTGAAGTGAAGAAGTTAGGCTGAATCTAGCACACTGATAGATAGGAGAAGGGGGAAGTGGATGTACCCAGACCTTAGGAAACCACTATAAAAATCTGTGTGCAATCTGTGTTGTGATATTTTTGTGAATCTGTGTTGTGTTAGCTGTAACATTTACTGCTGCTAAGTAAACAACTGAATTGATTTGCTGCCTTAAAAGAAAAACATGAATTACACTTATTCACCCCCCCTCTAGGTGGTTAGGCACTAATTCTTTCATTTATTGCTTGAAGCTCGTCTTGATAAAAAAGGTCTTTGAAGCTCGTCTATGTTGCTGGATGGTCATGCGGCCTGGTGAGTATGATCCTCGCTAGTGTCTAAGGATCCCATGTTGTCCATTAAATGTTGATCGGGTCTTCATGTACTGGTGTTGCTCCTTGACTTCTTTATTGTTGATCATTGACTGTTGACCCTGGATGAATAAGGGTTGTACACAATCCCCGCTCTTTTCGGGTGATCTTGGAGCTCAGAAATAAACATCAAACTGCACACTCGGCAAGGCTTTTGACAAGTTCTCATTCTCACGATGCTCTACAAACATCCTGTAACACCCCAGATTGGACAATAGAACTTTTGGTCGCTATCGCCAGGCAACAGTGGGTATCGCCTGCGGCGATAGCGTTAGCACCCGACGCCATGAAGCGTTGAGTGAGCTCATCACACTCGACACCTTTCGATGAATCATTGAGTAAGAGTCTATCGCGTTGCGATAGTGGTTATCGCGCGGCGATAGCCCCAGCTCTCAACGCTCTCGGCGCCTTCAATAGTTGAGTGAACTCAATGCACTCGATGTCGTAAAGCGTTGAGTGAGCTACAAAAACTTCCTCCTTCAGTGTACCATTGAGGAATGCTGATTTTACATCCATATGGTAGACCTTGTATCCTTTGTATGCTGCATGAGCTAAAAACAATATTATGGCTTTTAGCCTAGCTACATGTGAAAAGGTTTGATTAAAGTCTATCCCTTCCTCTTGTCTATATCTTTTAGCTACTGATCTAGATTTATTCCTAACAATAACCACATGCTTATCTAACTTATTCCTATAAATCCACTTAGTGCCTATGACATTGTGATCACTAGGTCTAGTAACTAGACTCCATACATTGCATCTCTCAAATTGATTGAGCTCTTCTTGCATAACCATAATCTAGTTGGGGTCTGAATTAGCTTCTTTAAACCTTTAGGTTCTACTTGAGAGAGAAAACTAGAATATAGAACCTCATTGTGATGTCTACTTCTAGTTATTACTCTTAGCCTGACATCACCTATTATTTGGTCAATAGGATGATCTTTAGATGTCTAACTGCTACTGGCAGGTCCCTACCATTACCAAGTTCTGTAGGAGGATTAGGATGATTCTCTTCCTCCCCCTAGGCAGTTACTGTATCTTCTATAGAAATTTCTACATTATCTCTAGTATGTAACTCTAGATCTGATGAATCACCTATATTTAATTTTTCCATCCTAGAGTCTATATCACCTAGACTAGAGTTGTTAGAGTTCTCATTATATAAAATAGAAATTTCTTCAAAAATTACATTAATTGATTTTTCTACAACTTGATGTTTCAAGTTGTAGATTATGTATACTTTGTTATGTTCATTATACCCTACAAAGATTCCTTCATAGGATTTTTCTGAGAACTTAGTTAGATAAGTTTTCCTATTGTCCAATACATAACATTTGCTGCCAAAAATCTTGAAGTAGGACAAATTTGGTTTTTTGCCTTTCATTAGTTCATAAGGACTCGTTTTGTGATTCTTGTTGATCAATGCTCTATTCTGAACATAACATGCTGTGTTTATAGCCTCAACCCAGAAAAATTCTGGAAGAGATGTATCACTCAGCATTGTTCTAGCTGCCTAGATGAGAGTTCAATTTTTCCTCTCAGCAACTCCATTTTGTTGTGGTGTTTTGGTGAGGAGGACTCCTGATAGATCCCTAGTTCCTTACAGAAATTTGTCATCTTTTCAGATTAAAAATCTGTACCATGATCACTTCTAAGTTTGATCACAGAACATTCCATCTCATTCTAGATTTATTTGATAAAATTAGCAAGGATGTCTAGTGTTTCAGTCTTTCTCCTTAAGAAGAATACCCAAGAAAACCTAGAGTGATCATCCACAATCACATAGGTATAGGACTTCCTACCCAAACTAAGAACTTGCATAGGACCAAATAGATCCATATGTAGTAAGTACAGACACCTTTCAGTGTCTTTGGACTGTATACTCTTAAAATAGACTTTTGTTTGTTTGCATTTTTGACATGCAGGACAAGCCTTCTTTGGAGCATTTGAGCTATGGGTTGTTTCTAACTAAGTCCATAGAGAATAGTTTACACATAGTTTTATAGTTTAAATGAGCCAGCCTCTTGTGTCATTGCACACACAAAGAGTCTTTCTCACTAACTACAAGGCATACAGGAGATTTCTCATTTATACTTAAAAATTAGAAAATAAATATTCCCACTCCTAGTGCCTGACAAGATGATCTTTTGATCACTTGGATTCCTTATCAGACACTTGTCATTGTGGAAAACAATTTCATAACCTATATCACAAAACTGACTTATGCTTATCAGATTGTGCTTCAATACTTCAATATAAGTCACTTTAGTGATGATAACTAGGCAATTAGAAATGTCACCATATCCCTTAGTGAGAAGATGATTGAAGATCAACTTCTCAAGAGTTCAACCCTACTGAGTTCAGATTCAAGAAGCTTTGAAGAAAGCTAAGAGAGGTTGTGCTCTGTCATCAGGTTCTTCCAAGAACTGATCAAGAATCCATCCATCCCTTCTCTCTCTACCTGGGTGGTGGTAAAACACTTTGTAAACACTATTTTCTGTAGGATCTATTCTAGATCTGAGCTGTAAGCCTATTTTATAAAGGCTGAGTGTAGGAGAATATATTCTCTGAGTAGTAGGCCTTGTTTAAGGCTGAGGTAGGGATGTGAGCCTGAGTTGTAGGAGATTGATATCTCTGAGGTGTAGGCCTTGTGTAGGCTGAGGTAGGGCAGATTGCCTGAGTTGTAGGAGCCTTGTTTGGGGTTCTGAGTTGTAAGATCTGAGGATCTGAGGTGAAGTGAAGAAGTTAGGCTGAATCTAACACACTGATAGATAAGAGAAGGGGGAAGTGGATGTACCCAGACCTTGGGAAACCACTATAAAAATCTGTGTGCAATCTGTGTTGTGATATTTTTGTGAATCTGTGTTGTGTTAGCTGTAACATTTACTGCTGCTAAGTAAACAACTGAATTGATTTGCTGCCTTAAAAGAAAAACAGGAATTACACCTATTCACCCCCCCTCTAGGTGGTTAGGCACTAATTCTTTCATTTATTGCTTGAAGCTCGTCTTGATAAAAAAGGTCTTTGAAGCTCGTCTGTGTTGCTGGATGGTCGTGTGGCCTGGTGAGTATGATCCTCGCTAGTGTCTAAGGATCCCATGTGGTCCATTAAATGTTGATCGGGTCTTCATGTACTGGTGTTGCTCCTTGACTTCTTGATTGCTGATTATTGACTGTTGACCCTGGATAAATAAGGGTTGTACACAATCCCCGCTCTTTTCGGGTGATCTTGGAGCTCAGAAATAAACATCAAACTGCACACTCGAAAGGCTTTTGCCAAGTTCTCATTCTCACGATGCTCTACAAACATCCTGTAACACCCCAGATTGGACAATAGAACTTTTGGTCGCTACCGCCAGACAACAGTGGGTATCGCCTGCGGCGATAGCGTTAGCACCCGACGCCATGAAGCGTTGAGTGAGCTCATCACACTCGACACCTTTCGATGAATCATTGAGTAAGAGTCTATCGTGTTGCGATAGTGGTTATCGCGCGACGATAGCCCCAGCTCTAAACGCTCTCGGCGCCTTCAATAGTTGAGTGAACTCAATGCACTCGATGTCGTAAAGCGTTGAGTGAGCTACAAAAACTCCTCCTTCAGTGTACCATTGAGGAATGCTGATTTTACATCCATATGGTAGACCTTGTATCCTTTGTATGCTGCATGAGCTAAAAACAATATTATGGCTTTTAGCCTAGCTACATGTGAAAAGGTTTGATTAAAGTCTATCCCTTCCTCTTGTCTATATCCTTTAGCTACTGATCTAGATTTATTCCTAACAATAACCACATGCTCATCTAACTTATTCCTATAAATCCACTTAGTGCCTATGACATTGTGATCACTAGGTCTAGTAACTAGACTCCATACATTGCATCTCTCAAATTGATTGAGCTCTTCTTGCATAACCATAATCTAGTTGGGGTCTGAATTAGCTTCTTTAAACCTTTAGGTTCTACTTGAGAGAGAAAACTAGAATATAGAACCTCATTGTGATGTCTACTTCTAGTTATTACTCTTAGCCTGACATCACCTATTATTTGGTCAATAGGATGATCTTTAGATATCTAACTGCTACTGGCAGGTCCCTACCATTACCAAGTTCTGTAGGAGGATTAGGATGATTCTCTTCCTCCCCCTAGGCGGTTACTGTATCTTCTATAGAAATTTCTACATTATCTCTAGTATGTAACTCTAGATCTGATGAATCACCTATATTTAATTTTTCCATCCTAGAGTCTATATCACCTAGACTAGAGTTGTTAGAGTTCTCATTATATAAAATAGAAATTTCATCAAAAATTACATTAATTGATTCTTCTACAACTTGATGTTTCAAGTTGTAGATTATGTATACTTTGTTATGTTCATTATACCCTACAAAGATTTCTTCATAGGATTTTTCTGAGAACTTAGTTAGATAAGTTTTCCTATTGTCCAATACATAACACTTGCTGCCAAAAATCTTGAAGTAGGACAAATTTGGTTTTTTTCCTTTCATTAGTTCATAAGGACTCTTTTTGTGATTCTTGTTGATCAATGCTCTATTCTGAACATAACATGCTGTGTTTATAGCCTCAACCCAGAAAAATTCTGGAAGAGATGTATCACTCAGTATTGTTCTAGCTGCCTAGATGAGAGTTCAATTTTTCCTCTCAGCAACTCCATTTTGTTGTGGTGTTTTGGTGAGGAGAACTCCTGATAGATCCCTAGTTCCTTACAAAAATTTGTCATCTTTTCAGATTAAAAATCTGTACCATGGTCACTTCTAAGTTTGATCACAGAACATTCCATCTCATTCTAGATTTGTTTGATAAAATAAGCAAGGATGTCTAGTGTTTCAGTCTTTCTCCTTAAGAAGAATACCCAAGAAAACCTAGAGTGATCATCCACAATCACATAGGTATAGGACTTCCTACCCAAACTAAGAACTTGCATAGGACCAAATAGATCCATATGTAGTAAGTACAGACACCTTTCAGTGTCTTTGGACTGTATACTCTTAAAAGAGACTTTTGTCTGTTTGCATTTTTGACATGCAGGACAAGCCTTCTTTGGAGCATTTGAGCTATGGGTTGTTTCTAACTAAGTCCATAGAGAATAGTTTACACATAGCTTTATAGTTTAAATGAGCCAGACTCTTGTGTCATTGCACACACAAAGAGTCTTTCTCACTAACTACAAGGCATACAGGAGATTTCTCATTTATACTTAAAAAATTAGAAAATAAATATTCCCACTCCTAGTGCCTGACAAGATGATCTTTTGATCACTTGGATTCCTTATCAGACACTTGTCATTGTGGAAAACAATTTCATAACCTATATCACAAAACTGACTTATGCTTATCAGATTGTGCTTCAATACTTCAATATAAGTCACTTTAGTGATGATAACTAGGCAATTAGAAATGTCACCATATCCCTTAGTGTGTCCTTTCTCTGACCCTCCAAAGATGACTTTAGGTCCATTCTTTACCGGAGTATAATCTCTTAGCAAACTCCTTGTTCTAGTCATGTGCCTGGAACAGCCACTATCCAAGTACCATATTGGCCTTCCTGTGATACTTGGTTCCTCCTGCAAACACAGAATTAGTTTACCTTAGGCACTCAAATAGTTTTGGGGCCTTGGTTCTTATTAGACTTTGCTGTGTGAAACACAACATGCTTTCTGAACAAACCTGGTTGAGTCTTGTATGAAAGTTTTGTTGGATTATACCAACAATCTAGGACAAAGTGTCCAATCTTCCCACAACACCAACATTCAAATCGATTATATCTTTTCTTTGGTTGCACAGGTGTAGTTGTTCTTTTGTGCAACTTGGATTTGACATCCAACTTCCAAGGTAGTGGTGCAAAGTTTACTTACCTTTCAGGTTTTGGTGAGGTGCACTGGGACCAGCTCCAAGAATTCCTTGGCTTCTTGGATTGATCATCCTTTGGGGTGGTTTTTGGCCTTTAGATGTTTGTCCCTCCCAGCAAGTCTCTTTATTGACATTGCTGGTAGAGCACTCAGGAATCATGTGTCCAGAAACACATGATTTATTGTATCTGTTAGAAGTCAGATGCGTGGGAGGTAACTTAACTGGATCCATTGGGGCTTTTCCCTTAGGATCATACCTCTTAATAGCCTTTTTATTTTTATTTTCCAAATCCTACATCACTTCTAAATGGTGTAGAAAATTTATCTATGATAGGTAGAATAGACTTGGGTTTAGAGTACTGTGTCATGAACTGTCTTTCCTGGGAGAGGTTTGCTTCCAGGTCTTTGACAGTCTTGACATGTTTTATTATTACTTCTGCCTGGCTATCTATCTTGTTAGTTAGTTCTACAAGTTTCAGTTTTTGTAGGTCCAACTTTATGTTAGCCCTTTCCAACTAAAGAGATACTCCTTTCAAGGATTCTAATTCACTTGCTTGATTCTTAGCAGGCTCTTTACTTACAATCAAGGCCTTAAGTAACTTCTCATACCTATTGATAAGGATGTTAAAATCAACTTCAGTGTCTGAATCATGTTCTCTATTATTAGAGGAGTGAGAACAATCATGTCCTTCTTATCCTGATTGAGTTTCTTCAATAGCCATCAGGCCCATGAGAGCCTCCTCCTCTTCTGATTCTAATGAATCAGATTAACTTTCAGATAGTGTAGATTGTTTCTTTGCCAAGAGACTCTTGTCAGCCTTTATGTGATGTCCAGTCTTCAATTTTTCTGACTTTTTCTCCTTTCTTTTTATTGGCAATCAGCTATGACATGCCCTTGCATGTTGTAGCAATAACACACAATATTAGTCTTAATATATTTGTTCTATGAAGAACCATACTTGTCCCCAGAATTCTTCTTCCTGGGTTTCTCTGGATGATTGATCTTTTTGTGAGAAGAGTCTCCAGCTGGACCCTTCCAGCTGCCTTGCCTTCTTCTCCTCAACATCTTCTTGAATTGCCTAGAGAAGAGAGACAATTCCTCTTCAGTTAGGTCTCCTCCTAAAGAGAATGATTCAGTACACTCAGATGTCATTTCTTGTTTCTCTGAGAGTGATGACTTTTCTCTGGCCTTCCTCGAGGTCTCAGCCTTTAGAGACAAAGACTTTTCTCTATTGTGTGCTCGAGCTGAATCTTCTTCAGACTTTCTAAGGTTGAGTTGTAACTCATAGGACAACAACTTGCCAAATAGAGCCTGGGGGTATATATTGGCTAAATTTTTCATTTCTCTTATAGCACAGATCTTGATGTCCTATTCCATGTTCAAGGACCTCAAGAACTTGTCATTAAGTTCATAGTTAGTAAAGCTCCTTCCATAATTCCTCAGGTTGTTCACAATTCTGAAGAATTTTTCAAAACAGTCAGCCACTGAATCTTTCTTGTCCTGTCTGAAGGCTTCATATTGTTGGTTTAGCAAAGATTTTCTATCATCTCTGACCTCTTCAGTTCCCTCCATATAGACTATCAGTGACTCCCACATTTCTTTTGATGTTTCACAATGAATTAGATTTTGAAAAGTGGAATCATATATTGCACTCAATATAATATTTTGAGCCCTCTTATCCATAGAGGCCAGAATGATTTCACCCTTATCCATCTCCATATAAGTCTTGGGTGTATTGATGTTTACATCAAGAACTGACACTTTCATGGGAATGAAAGGTCCTTCAATCACTGTGATATAAATTCTTGGATCTGCTGCTTGTCAAAACCAAAAACCCGGTCTCTTGTGGAGTTCACCCTTGGGGAAGGGGTGATCGCGCACCTACTTCTCTCCTGCAAGCAAAATTACAAAGGAAATAAAGAAGAACTAACCCAAGGGCTCGGCGTGGAGGACCCACCATACACCCGGAAGATCTTAGAGCGCTTCCCCCCTTAGCCAAAAGGCCGAACTGTGGCTACCTCAGAAAGCGCTAAAAGATCAGGGATCAAGTGAGCATAAGAGGCGTGCTTTCTGAGGTGCCCCATTGGGTCCCATTTATAGATTTCTGAAAACAGCATGCAAATAGCCAACCGCCGAGCTCCGTTAGATGAACGCCGAGCTCGGCAAGTGCGGGCCTGGCTGGCCCTACTCGCGCGGGACTAGCTGGACTCGCCTGGGCAAGCTAGAGGCTGCCGAGCTCTGCCCCCTTGGTTCCCGGCGACCCCGCTCGCCGGATACGAGGTTGTACACAATACCCGCTCTTTTTGAGCTTGACAAAGCTCGGAAAGAAACATCCAACCCCAAGTGTTCGGTGAGTGTGGGAGGAGTCAGAGAATCTTCGGTTGGGGTCCACCTGCGACTATATATATACTTCTGCATACCTGGGTGACTCTTGCCATTCCCTTTGCTCCAACTCTACCGAGATGCCGATCCCTAAGGAGATTCAAGAGAGGCTTGCCCGAGTTCGCGAGGCCTCCTTCTCCCATGTCGCCAACCTGACCTCGGTTCCGCTTATTGTGCCGCAGAGCGGCTCTGCCGAGCCCAATCCCGCCAAGAGGGCAAAACCGTTTCCTTAGGCGGCTGAGCCCATATTTGATGATCTGAAGACAACCATAGAGCACGGGACCGGCTCCTCCAATCTGCCTGCCCTCGACAAGGGCAAAAACATCGTTGACCTCTGTGGCGACCCGGACAGCCAGCGGAATGACGCTGAAGTCTCCATGCCGCGAGTCCAGAATGCCCTCGGTGACTCGCGGTTTAGAACTCCGGAGAATCGCCCTCGGGACCCATCACCCCCCTTTGGGACTCTGGGATGGATTCACAAAGGCCCAAGTCTCCAATTCGCATCCCTTCCCATCAACGATCTGCCGGGACTGCGGGGGGTGGTGCCGAAACCAGCCCTATTCCGGACTTCATCCTCCTCTCACAAGAGAAATGCCACCCAGGCCGCGGTAAGGACCTGAGATTGGTCCCTCCCCACACTTTCTTAGAGGTGCTGAGCTTGTCAGGTAAGCTGGCCTCTATTCCTTGTCCTATGGTTTTCCGAGACACTCCTTTCCCATACTGATGCTTTTGGCTTCGCAGCCCTTCCCAGCCAATCCGCGGTCGAGGAATCTTTGCGGACAGCGCGGTATTCTCCCCTCCCCTCCCCGAGCTCGCTAGATTCCTATCTGGGTCTTGAAGTGGAGAATGACGAGCTGATGAGGAGGGGGATCGTGCTCTTCAAGAAGATTGTGTGCGGCCTGCGCGAGCTATAGGAGGTCAATGAGGCATTGCAGCGCGACTACGTGCGGCTCGCGGATGAGGTAAGGAGCAACCTGGCCGGCGAGATGACGTCCCCCTCCTGGCTGCTGGACGAGATCGACGAGTGCCTCTCAGTGGCGAAAAGAAACTCGGGACGGATTCGCAAGCTTCTCCGCTCGCGACAGTCTGGGGGGCGGGGGATGCGAGGCCGGGGTAGATAGAGAATGGCTCCATTGCCGAGCCGACCGGTACTCGCCTTCTGATCCCCTTCTGCCCGCGCGCTTTGTTTTCTTTTTTCTTATCTGATTCCTCCAGCCTTCCGTATTTTAGCCTGTAATAACTCCGAACATTTTTGGACTTTAGTGTCTGGCATTCGAATAATATTATATATTCCTGTATATCTAGCTCGACATGCGATGGGACACGCTGAGGAATTTGGCGAGCTGGGGCTGGCGAGCTGGGATAGGCGAGCTGGGCTGATTGGACTGCTCGGCCTTAGGCTTATTTTTCTATAAATAGCCCCCACCAACCCCGTACCACCGCCTTTACTGCTTACTTTCTCTCTCTTCCCACGCTCTTTCTTTTCGTACTCGCGCTCTAACCCCTCTGCGAGTATGGGCAAGACAAACCCCGATGCCGACGACCACTCCAAGTGTGCTCAGTATTTCGCTGATTACTGTTTCTTTGATGGGAACACGAGCGAGGCGGAGCTCGCCGAGTTCATCAGCGACCATGTTCCGCCCGGCTTCGAGGCGCTCCAGCCGAGGGAAGGGGAGGCGATCAACACCTTCTACAATGACGAGCTCGCCTTCCCCATCTCGCATTTCTAGGTGGGGTTGCGCCTACCCCTCTGGCCGGAAGTCCGTCAGATCCTGAAGTACTATGGTGCGGTGCCCGCGCAGCTGAACTCGAACTCCATCGTCATGATGGTGGCGTTCTCCTGCTTCCTCCGCCGGGAGCGGATAGAGTTCAACCTGACCGTATTCAGGAAACTCTTCTCCTACAAGGTGACCCCGGACAGCGTCGCCTACTTTGGGGGCTAGCTCATCAAAGTTCGCGAGATCGCGAACAAGCACCATAATTGGATGACCAAGATCGCCTTCATCATGGGCTATCTCGACAACATCCCTTACTACCCCCAACAAAAGGACGAGGACATCTACCGCCCCCCTACCGTATCCGGTAACGATGCCGAGCTCCATAAATTCTTCCTCCACAAAGATTTCAAGGTCGCCTTCCTGTGAAGGGGCCTCGACTCGCTCCGCCCCATTCCTCCCGGCGAAGGTATTCTTCTCTCCTATTGCTCAGCTTGCCAATTCTTGATGGAATTTTTCTAAGTCTTTTCGTGCAGGTGAGCGACTGATCCCCGTGAACCCGCCATTCGCGGACTTGGGGCTACATTCATACCCTCTTGCTCATGAGAGGGCAGCGGCGGCGGCTTGCCTAGACGAGGCGGCTTCCTCCAAACCCTTGTCCAGCAAGAGGCGACCTGATCCTGCAGGGTCGAGCCTGCCTCGTCGCCAACAACCGCCAAAGAAAATGAGGAAAGCAGTGGTGGTCCCTCGGGGGAGACATCAACAACATAAACAAAGCCCAAAATACATAAGTTTGCCCAAGACCATCCCAGACAGGTCGCCGGAGAGCCCGTTGAAGGAAATCACCAGCAAGGAGCAGGGGGCGGCGAGACCTCTGCTCCCCTACTGCGAAGAAGGCGGCCCGCGAGCCCGCTGCGCCGAAGAACCACCCCCTCTTTGGCTTTGGGGGGAGGTGGAAGGACTTGGCTGGCGATCCCATGGTCCAGTGGGACGAGCTGGCCCACCGAGTCTCCATCTCCACCCTCCACCCCTCTTGGGCTGACCGCGAAGTCTCCACCAGTCATGCCTACGCGCTCGGCTTCGGCCTCTATGGCTGCGAGGATGCCGAGGCCTACAAGGGCATGGCCCTACGACAACTCGGCCACGAGGGCATGCAGGCCCACATGCGGGCCATGGAGCTGCATCACATGATGATCCGTCGGAGCTTCAACCTCTGCAACCACCTACTGAAAAATCGAGCAGTCACGAGACGTCACCAAGGACAAGACCGTCGACCTAGCGAGGCAATTCGGCATCGCCGAGAACCTACTCGCCCCAGCTGCCGGCGGACTGGTAAGCATCGGGCCGCCTCCTCCCCTTTTACTTATAAGTTTTTGCGCTGTTACTAATGTGCTTCTCTTCAGGACGCCAAGGCTGCTGGGGAGTTGCGGGCTCACATCGCCGGGTTGGAGGATGAGAATGAGTAGCTGCGCGCCTGCCTCGTCGGGCTCGAAGGGGAGAATGCGACGCTGAAGGAGGAGAACACGAGCCTCCATCGCGAAGTCCGCCGCCAAGCGAAGATCTTCTTCCCCCCGGAGCTACGTCGAGCCCACCTTTGCGTACAAGAGCTCGAGAAACTTCGGCGAGGCTGACGTTGCCGAGAGGCTGCGGGTCAACTCCATCGAGGCCGCGGAATGCACCCTACAGATGATGAATGATTCGGGGGTGCCGGTGGAGGGTTGCGAGGAGATCACAGCCCGGGATCTCATGCCGAGTTTGTTCTCGGTGACGCCGCCTATCGAAAAGGAAGACAACCTTGATGCGCTCTTCGGCAAGGGCTTCAACGATGACCTGTCCGCAGGAGGGGGCGAGAGCTGATTTTTCTCTTTTTCTTTCTTTTTTTATCCTCACCGAGGCGAGCCTCCCCCCTTTTGTAACTATCATTATATAATGAATATAATTTTGATATGATCTTTGTCTATTTTTCATTTCTTTTTTCTGGGCTTTCTTGTTGTGATGTGCTTGCTCGCGAACTCTACCCCTCGGTGACCACGCGAAGATAGATCTTGCCATTAGGATGGTATTTAGGACGTTCCCGAGAGCGGACCTTAAGAGCTCACCAACCCCAGACGATCCGGGGATGGACTACTCGTCGCGCTGGGCGCACCAGCCCCCCTCCGCAGCTCGCTCGCGTGTTATCTAGCTTTTTACCAATCATTGAAATTTTTTCAAGTGCAACTAAAAGGGGGTGAAGTGCCCTGCCAGAGCTTGCCTTCCTCGGCGGGTGCCAAGGACTCAGCTCGGCACCCTTCTGTCGAGCTGTGGTTGCGAGTCCCGACTCGCCTGTGAAGAGTCTCCTTATTTTTAAAGTCTAAGCTTCTCAATATCTAGAGAGTATAGGACTTCCTCGAGTGACATCCAACCCCGCTAGCTAAGTGAGAGCTTGGCAGCGGGATCTGCTCGGGATCCGGGTAGACACCGTCGAGTGACATCCATCCCTGCTAGCTAAGTGAGAGCCTGACAACGGGATCTGCTCGGGGTCCGGGTAGACACCATCGAGTGACATACAGCCCTGCCAGCTAAGTGAGAGCCTGACAGCGGGATCTGCTCCGGGTCCAGGTAGACACCATCGAGTGACATCCAGCCCTGCCAGCTAAGTGAGAGCCTGACAGCGGGATCTGCTCGGGGTCCGAGGAGACACCATCGAGAGACATCCAGCCCTGTCAGCTAAGTGAGAGCCTGGACAGCGAGATCTGCTCGGGATCCGGGTAGACACCATCGAGTGACATCCAGCCTTGCCAGCTAGGTGAGAGCCTGGACAGTGGGATCTGCTCGGGGTCCGGGTAGACACCATCGAGTGAGATCCAGCCCTATCAGCTTGGTGAGAGCCTGACAGCGGGATCTGCTCGGGGTCCGGGTAGACACCATCGAGTGACATCCAGCCCTGCCAGCTAAGTGAGAGCCTGGCAGCGGGATCTGCTCGGGGTCCGGGGAGACACCATCGAGTGACATCCAGCCCTGCCAGCTAAGTGAGAGCCTGGCGGCAGGATCTGCTCGGGGTCCGGGGAGATACCATCGAGTGACATCCAGCCCTGCCAGCTAAGTGAGAGCCTGACAGCGGGATCTGCTCGGGGTCTAGGTAGACACCATCGAGTGACATCCAACCATGCCAGCTAAGTGAGAGTCTGACAGCGGGATCTGCTCGTGGTCTATCAAATGAACGCTTCTCCCTCTCGCATGAGTTATTGCAGCAAGATTAATACTTCAAGAAGCTTTATTAAGAACAAAACATCATTTATCGCAACTAACTTGAATTTTATCACTGCAGTTTTTGATAAATTTAATTGGCTTCCCTTGTACTGTGGCGTACATTCTCATTGCATCTCTAAATTCAGAAGAACTATTGAAACACATCCCAACATTAAACTGAAAATCGTGTTCGTTTGCATTGCCTTGGTAAACTTGAATATTTTTCTCTCTTAAAGAAATTGAGGAAGAGCAATCACCAAACTCTGTAATATGTATGCCAATATTTATGCTACAATTTGTTTTGGCCGCCTCTGTTCCACCAACCAATTCAATTTCAGCGTCGATACTTTGATCAAACATGACATCATCCCATTCAAAATCACTATCTACTAAATCATCAGAAAAATCACTGTCATCAGATTTTTCAACGAAACTCACTGAATCACTGCTGCTATTTAAAATCTCTTGCAAATTATTTTCTTCAACTATAACATTTTCCCAATCTAAATCTAGAATAATAGCATTGCTCACCATTACTAAATATGACTAGCAATTTTAAAATCAATTATAACTGAAATTAAGGTGCATGGATGAAATGTATACATGTCATAGCAAAAATAGAGAGCTGTAGATTGAAATCTGGAACTGGAATTGGTAGACTGGTGCACCTAAAAAAAGGAATGGAGCTCATCAATCCTAATGGAAAATCACTGTAATCTGGAGCAAAAACAAGGCAAAAATCCAACTGGAACTCAACTGGAGCAAAAATACAGTAAATATTTTATTTGAAAGCCATTTCAGGGAGCCGTTTTGAGCTCATCAATCCTAAGTGGAACTACAAATAATTTAACCTAACTAGAAGCACGACCCTAGAAGCACTGTCTAACAAAAATCGGCAGCAGTTTTTTTAAGGAGCGCTGGAGGTTTGCTTCATCTCCAAGTGCACTTTCTCCAGTCGGGTACATACTTGAAGGTTTGCTTCATCTCCAATGTGCACTTGGAGTTTACCCAACATTTTTAAAGGAGTGCTGGATGAAGCAAAAATCCAGTCGTATGTACCTTCAAAGTTCTGTAGCAAAAATCCGGTAGGGTTTGTTTCATCTCCATGTACATACGAAATACGAAATGTTACTGAAATGTTACTGAGGCTTGTCGGGGCGCTGGAGGTGAGGGTGTCCTCAAATCACTTGGGCTTTTACCCAGTCGGCGGTGAGGGCGTCCTGAAGCTGCAAGCTAAGGGACGAAGCAACCAGGGATAGAGGTCGGTGAGGGTGTCGGCGGTGAGGGCAACAGGGTGAGGGCATCGGCTACCGGCGTCGGCGCTGAGGGCGTCGGGAGAGTGTCTTGCGATGATGGCGTCCGGAGATTGCCGACGAAAGCAATAGGGAGCCGAGAACCGTGCGGGGGAAAATAAAAACTGTAAAGCAGCGAATACCTGGGGTTTAGGTTATATTTTGCATAAAGACAACATTACTCCTGCAAAATAAGCCCTGGGATGCAAAACACTCAAAAAATAAATATTGAGGGTGCAAGATGCAATATTAGAATATTTGAGCTGAATTCGCCAAAACAGGCATATTGAGGGATGCATTAGTATATCGGGTTTGCAATTTCGGGCCGCTCTGCCGCCTGTGTTGAAGTCGGGCCAGCTAGGAGTGCAGAACCTACTCTCAGACGCCTCTGTTCTGGCATGCCGGCGGTGAGTAATGACGGCCCCTCTCCTCCGATTCCGGCGAGCCCTCCCTCTTTCTCTCCCCAAATTCTCCTTCTCCGAAAACTCTATTCCGTACCACAACCTCGAATATAGCACGTATTCCCGCAGCTTGAAAGCCACCATCAACGATCTCTCCAAGGAGCGAGACCTCGACAAGCTCGTCGATGATTTCAAGCTCGCGTCAGACTCCCACCGCTTCCGATGCCTCCACAACATCTACGAGTTCACCGTCCGCCGCCTTTCTGCTGCCAGCCGCCTTGACGCCGTCGAATCCATCATCGAGCACCAGAAGCGTTTCGCCGCCGATCTCGCCCGCGAAGGCTTCGGCGTACGCCTCATTTCTCTTTATGGAAAAGCCCTCATGGCCACCCACGCCCTTAACACCTTCCATCAGCTTCCTTCCCTCGGCTCCCCCCGCTCCGTCATGTCTTTCAATGCCGTCCTCGTCGCCCTGGCCACCGCCGGCGACTACCCCCGCCTCGAGGAAACCTTCCGCGACGTTCCCGCCGGTGATACATCCATAATCCCCAACCTTATTTCCTATAAGATTCTCATGAAATCCTTGTCCGATAAAGGGGATCTCAAGGCCGCTCTCGATTCCCTCTCTCTCATGGAGAAGAGCGGCATTGCTCCCGATTTGGTTTGCTTCAACATTCTGCTGAATGGGCTCTATGATTGCAAACTTTTTTCCGACGCTGATAGAATCTGGAATAGAATGGCGATGAAGAACATCCAACCTGATACAAGATCCTTCAATGCGAAGATGAGGGGTCTGGTATCCATAGGAAAGATTTCGGAGGCAGTTGACATTCTGGATAACATAAGTCAATCAGGATTGAAGCCAGATATTTTCACCTTCAACGCATTGATCAAGGGATACTGTCAAGAAGGGAACTTAGAGCAGGCGAAGATGGTTTATAGGGATCTTGTAAAGAACGAATGCGCCCCAAATAGAGGGACCTTAATGGCTTTGATACCGAGACTTTCTGAGGCGGCGGAGTTTGACTTTGCTCTTGAGTTGTGCAAGAAGAGCCTGCACCAGAGATGTTCTCCAGGTTCAGAGATTTTGCAGGCGGTGGTGGATGGGCTGGCTAAGAATTCTAAAGCGGAGGAGGCTGAGAAGCTTGTGGAGATGGCACGGGCAAATGGCCACTCAGGGGAGAGTATCAGAATGCCTTTGTCTGGTTTGTCTGTGTAGGTAAGTTTGCTTTTGTTTTTGCGTAATTCATTCCTGTGTTTCTCTTAAACCAAAAACAAACTTTTATCAGTTGCAGGTTGGTGGTTTATGATTTCTGAAGTTTTAGTAATGATGAGTGCTTAACCATCTCCATCCTCTTCCCAGTGATGTAAGCTTGTAGACTAATGCTCTGTTTGCCGCGGTGTTTTTGATCCAGTGAGTTTGGTCAAAAACACCGCCATCGTAGATGGTTTGTTTGGAATGACAACGGTTATGACCGCCACCAAGAAAATTAACTTAGTTTTGAACATAAAAGTTAATGAAGTTCCTTGAATAAGGGTTGGGCGTTCATGAACGACGGTTTACACTAACCACGTTCACAATTGCTATCGTCGTGCCAAACGGAACCTAAGACTTTTGTGTAAATTTTATAGCTCATTCACACTCATTATTTCTAAAACATGCTCTATCAACTATGAATTGGAGGATTGTGATTATTACACTGTAACTAAACATCATGCTCCATCAGCTATGGATCATTGATTGGTGGATGGTAGTTATGTACTTATAGCCAAATAAAAGTTGATGTGTAAGGTGTGGCTCTTGAAGTGGCCCTTGAAAAGATATGATATTCACATGCAAAAAAGGAGAGAGAAAATGAGTAGAGTATAATATCCTTCATTCTACCTCAAACAATGTTTCTCTGCCTAGCTGAATTAATTTAAAAATAGCGCGCCCTAGTGATTAGTCCGCGGTGCCGCCCCTTACTCACTCCCCTCCTCCTGTATCTCGATTCTCGAAGGCGTCAGGCGTGCAAATCAGTAGCTATAAAGGCATAAAGGTCAAGCTATCTCCTATCCGTGGCTCTGTGCAGGGAATAAGACCATTTGGAATGAAATAGATAGTATTCATTTCACGGTCCAGATCTATTTTTGGCCTATCCGATGGGTTCACTAATTCCATCCTCTTATATTTTTTGTTTAATCAAAAAATGTTGCACCAGTTGAATAAGTTAGAATGCATACACACCATGAAATGGACCTCCATTTGAAATCCCAAATGGAGAGAATCCTGATCCTCCGTGCGCCGTGAAACGCGCTTTCCTTTTCAAGGCTGAGCGCAACAACTACGAAGACAAAGAAAAGCATTATCGCATTCACGTCTTCACTGTTAGCTTTCCTTTTGCCTTCGACAGTTCAGGCTTCGCCTCTTCAACAGTTCAGCACTGGACGTTGGTTCTCTCGTTCGAGATTCTGAGAGAAACTACTAAAGGCGACAGGCGAGGACTGTCTCCGAGCGCATAGGGAAACCGGTGACTGGCGACGAGGAGATTAGGGTTTGTTATGCTGGATCTTTATTACTTAAGCTTTTTGTATATAAAAAATGTTTTCAGTTTTTTTTTATAATGTTATCTAATATTTTACTGTTTTCTTGTAAGAAGGTTTAATGTGTTGAAGCCGGAAAAATTTCTACTCCAAATATTCAGATTTAAGTGCTGCCCAAGGTTACCACGATCCAGCTATCAGGCTCTGAAGACTAAAGCAAAGAAGAGAGAGACAACAACAAATGGATCCTAGGTGTTGCAGCAGGGAGGTCCCACGACGTACCCGAAAGTTTGAGAGAAACTTTCTTTGCACAACCAAAATGGCTGAGCAAGGTACGAGTAAGACATCACTTAAAGTCTCTGCACTCACTAAAGGGGGGTCTCTAGATTTTCAGGTGTCATTCCTGGTACCCCTGGGTTCCTATTTATAGACAAATCTTGAGGGGGAGGGGTCATTATTGTGAGGATGGTCTCTCCTCGCGACGTACCTGCCGCGAGAACCCGGAAGTTCCTTGCCAAGGGGCGACTTGTATGTGATTCTCGGCTGGTGGGCAATTTGAAGGGCTTTCTCGCATGAAAGGTAACTTACAACGTTTGATCGCCTGAATGCGACTTGTGAGACTTTTTTGCCAAACATGTTGCTTGTCAGGCGTCCTCACTTTGTAGGCAACTTGGAGGGTTTCCTCGCCCACTAAAGAGGTAATGACCCCTGCTGACCTTGACTTCTGCTGACATTGCTTGAACATGCCTACCCTCGACGAATATGGGTTGCACACAATCTCTGTTTTTTGCGAGCTGTTAGAATGCTTGGAAAGATATATCCAACCATTATTCAACGATGTGCTTTAGGCAAGAATCAGGTTCGACCCGACGCCTTCCGGATCTGACTTGCTCCATCTATAAATAGGAATGGGGGGAGAGGTCCTTACTGCGGGTGTCCATTCTGAACTTACAAAATATGTCGATCTCTCCCGAGGAACTCGCAGCCAAGACTGAACGACTCTAAGGGCTGATGAACAAACTCTGAGGGTTGATGTAGAAAATGTGTTCAACGGGACATCGTCGCCACGACGATGAAGCCCGTAAGGGAAAGAATTTGAAAACCATAGCCGAAGACCCTGAAGAGCGGGCTTTCGATGGTGAAGAGCCCGGGGGAGGCGGCGATATACCGGCTTCAGAGGCAGTCCGACAGCGTAGAACCAAACCGGTTTGGGAGAAGCCCTCGAGACTCCAGTTGATGAGAGCGAGCAAACAACTGGGCTGGATCCGAAGCCCCCCATGCGAGATTGGTCATCCCCTTTCTTTGCGACTTCGTGTCCAGTCAACACAGTACCACTTACTCGCTCTAAGCTTATACTATTGCCATGCAACCTCGCCTGCGGATGCTTCTTCGACAGATCCGAGCCTGCGGCCCCCCTCTACTAGGGTGGCGCGAGAATCCATTTCTCTGACATCAGTATCCGCTTCCCCGCAACAGCAGCATGCTCCTCGCAGCAGCGACACTCACCCCCTGATGGGGACCATGAGGTTTAAGAATGGTCAGTTGCCTCCACCACCTTCTTCCCCGTAGATGTTTGAGATCGATTTCCACCGGACCACCGCCCCTCTTTCACGGTAGGGGGGATGGGCGTCCAGGTTTGTATGCTTCCGTTTCCGTCGCGAGGAAGCCGAGGCCGGAAGACTGCGGGAAGGCCCCCACCGACATCCTAGCGAACTCGTGCACTCAGTAGGCAGAGACCTCGCACACACACTGTAACGGCCCTTGTCCGCCACAGAAGAACAATATATGATTGAATTTTTCTTACATATGAAAAGCCAAATAACATATTATATCTCTATGCCACAATAGTATTGAAATAATAGTGCAAAAAGAAACTCTTATTCCAGAATTTACATTTCATTACATGTCCACAACGAAAGTCTAAGACAGATACATATTTACTACTAATAATTAAAAGTTTTTCTTGACAAGTAGGCAAAGTTTAGCACTGCAACAACTCTCTCGAGTATTGTCTACTTCAAAACTGCCTACTAGTCTTTTATACCATGCTCGATAGAGTTCCAACTTACTTTGTTTTTCGTTTAATACCTAAAACAATTGTTATAATGGAAATAGTTAGTCTTTAAATAAAAGACTAAGCTATGAACTAAATTCTTTATTGCGATATGTAAATAAAAGCGATATAACATTTTCTAAACATTTCAATGTGCACATGTACATATATATGAAAGTAATAAAGTAAGTCTTTAGCCATTTTCATTTCTTACCATAATGTATATATACTTAGATTGACTTGGTTCTCATCATGTAATAGTTTTCATTAGTATGATTAAGGGTTACTGCATTTCAGTCCACTTTATTGGTCGAACTTAGTGCGCGCAACTCGCTCAAGGCCAATAAAGCCCAACTAAGTTGACTCACATATGTCATCTAGTGCGCACAACTCGCTTAAGGTCAATTAAAAACCCAACTGGACTTATATCATTCTACAGATACCCTTAACACAGTTTCATCAATGCATTTCTTAAAACATTCCATTAAATATTTTCATATGCACTAGGCTAAAAACTTATACAAGAATATGATATAAAAGTTAAACAAATTTAAAGAAAGAAAGCATCACCACAACTTTCTTCTTGTTTTTGTTATTTCTTGGATCATCACCTTGTCGATCGGGCGACACCATCCTTTTGCATAACTATTAGCAGTTAATAAATTCATATTTCTACATAAAGAGTAAATTCACATATAATTATGTTGTAAAAGCTCAAAGCTTGTATGTATTTCTCAGGTAGGTAAATACAAAGAGAGAATACAAATATATAGGAAAGAAGAGAGAAGAATAAATCCTATACAAGATGTGAGACTAAAGAAGGATGAGAGAAAGTAATAAGAGGGCCAATAAATGGGCCCTTTACATGGTCTTTTCTAATACTCCCCCGCAAGCTGGAGCGTACAAGTCGTAGGCGCCAAGCTTGGATAGGCACTGGTAGAATAGGGTACTTGGTAGAGCTTTGGTGATGATATTTGCAACCTGTTCAGTACCCGGAACATGCTTGAGCTCGACCTTCTTCATGTGGACTTTCTCTCGGATGAAATGACAATCTACCTCAATATGCTTCGTTCTTTCATGAAAGACCGAGTTCTTAGCAATATGTATAGCAGCTTGACTATCACATAGGAGGAGAGCTGGTGAAGATAGTCGAACACCAAGGTCGGTAAGGAGACTCTCAATCCATGTGAGTTCCGAGACCACAGCCGTCATTGCCCGATATTCTGCTTCTGCTGAGGACCGAGCAACCACTGCTTGTTTCTTGCTCCGCCAAGTAATCAGGTGTCCTCCAAAATATGTGCAGAACCCGCTAGTAGATCGTCGATCATCGAGGGAGCCAGCGTAGTCGGCATCAGAGTTTGCCACTAGTGTAGGAATAGAAGATGGAGTTTTGTACACAAGGCCTTCGGCTTGCAAGACCCGCCGGACGGCGTGAACCCAGGGGATGAAATTCGACTTGACGGAGAGGGAAAGAGTAGTAATCCGAAGCTCATCGCGGAGTTCGGGAGGAGGAGCCACGGGGGCCGCCGGGGGTTGAGCGGTGGTGGAGTCACTAGATGACATAGCGACCTGGAGGAGAGGAGGCGCGGACAGAACCAGCGGACTGATGCACAACAGAAGACAGGCCGCAACGAGTACAAACACGCGCGACAAGGAGCGGGATGGAGGAGGGCGCGGCGAGCTGGAGGATGTCGCGGAGGATAGGAACAGACCGCGGCGCACTGTAGCCGGGCAAGGAGAGCAGAGACAGGCCGCAGCGGTCAGAGAGAGACCGCGCGGAGAGAGACAGGCCGCAGCGGGCAGAGACAGTCCCCGCGAACAGAGACAGGCCGCTCACAGAAAAGTCCGCAGCGGGCAGACACAGGCCGCGCGGATAGAGAGGGGAAGAGCCGGAGGAAACCGCGACCAAGATGCAGGTGAGAGAGGAACAACCCGCACGGTTAGGTTGACCAGAGAACGGAGGAGAGCAAACCCGCGAGGAGAGAGACTCGAGCGGATAGAGTAGAGACCGCAGCGACCAACAAGAACCCGCAGAAGAGGCAGGCCGCAGAAGGCCGGGCGGGTAGCGAGCAGAAGAGAGCAGGAAGAAGCCGCAGCGAGCTAGAGCAGGAGGGGCAGGCCGCAGCGAACCGGAGGAAGCCGCAGCAAGCGAGGGAGTCCGCCGCGAGCAGGCAACGAGAGGGGCAAGCCGCAGCGCGGGAGAACAGGCCGCGAGAGAGAGAGCGGTCTGGAGGAGAGCGAGGTAGGGTGGACCCACGGAGAAGAAGAGGGAGGGAAGGCTATAAAAGACGGAGGGGAGGGGTGGAACCACAGGAAGAGGAGTTCAAGGCAGAGGAGGAGCGGAGCGGACATACTGGCAGGCCGCAGGAGGCCGAGCGGGTAGCGGACAGAAACATTCCGGGCGGGTAGAAAAAGACAGTCCGCTCAATTCGAACCTCGCTTTGATACCATGTTGTAAAAGCTCAAAGCTTGTATGTACTTCTCAGGTAGGTAAATACAGGGAGAGAATACAAATATATAGGAAAGAGTAGAGAAGAATAAATCCTATACAAGATGTGAGACTAAAGAAGGATGAGAGAAAATAATAAGAGGACCAATAAATGGGCCCTTTACATGGGCTTTTCTAATAAATTCAAATTCGAGACATACTCAATTCAACAATAACATATGAGGAATAAAAATTATATCATTAATTACGATGGATTTCAGCATGCCCAAAGCTAATTTCAGCAAAGCCCTATTATAACATTATATTCCAGCAAGAACTCCTAACATGATTATCACCAAAGCTTAATTACATAAATTTTCATATTCATTTACAAACCTTAAAATTCCCAAGTCACATCTAGATGATAGGAATTTAGTCATGCTAATCTTTTTTACAATAATCTCCAAATAATAACATGCTTTCTAGTAATATTTTTGAAATCCCTAAGAATAATCAAAATCATCATGCTCTTGTAAATTTTCTACATCAATCTTTCATCAAAATTTAACATAAGTAACATTCATTTAGGACATAAATCCAACACGACATTTATATCTTTACTTTATCTTTATATCATGAAATTAAAACCCCTCTCTATATTAAAACAAATTTAGATTCCAAACTAAAAGTAAATCACACAAAATTCTTTGTATGCATGCAAAAAAAAATCATCATGCTCTATAGATTTTTACATCAACAACTTGATTTTCAACTTTAATGTGAGACTAAAAATAACAAGCTTAATTCCTTCAGGAGCTCTAATTTTTTATAATATATATCTTGAAATTATTTGTCTAAAATCATGAAAGTAACATGCATGCTATAAAATCAGTTCTCCATGCATGCAAGTTAAACATCATTATATTACTACAATAAAAACCTTTTGTATGCCCTAAATCCCAAGTGTTTCAAAATCTCCAAACTTAGTGTCCAAATCCACAAAGGAACAAAGCGAAATGAGAACAATATACTTACATTGAATGATAGAAGAAGAGATGAAGAAACCAATGTGTCTGCTCCGTTTAGGCTTTGAATCTCACGGAGAATTTAGGGGAAGAGAAAGGGATGGCTTCTCCACCAAACCTGAAGCCGAGGGGCGTCCGTTCGACATCGGAATCGGAGGAGCAGGACGGGAGGAAGGCGGGACATCTATCGGCTTTCTGTAGCCCTAATCGAGAGCACAAACGTGCGGTGCGGGAGAAAGAAAAGGAAGAATAACTCCATCGATTCAATTCACGGGATTTATTTCCCCACCAATTCAAGGGATTTATTTCCCCACCGCCTAAATTGATCGGTCCAATCCTTAGCTTCCACGGTTCTACTCACCGCTTAAGGGATGAGCCGGTCCAAAATTTCCTATTGAGGATTAAATTTTTTTTTTGTTCATGGACAACAATGTTACATGTATATAATCACAATTGCTATTAGCACTCTTTTGCCTAAATGTTAAACTTTGTTTGTTTACGCTCAAAATAATGGTATACACGTTAAATCTAAACGAAATTTCATACAAATTCAGATTTCGTTGCGGCGACCGTTTTAAAATTATTTTGCCTAGATAATTTAATTTAACGAAATTTTGCGACGACCTTTTGGACGTCACAATTACACCCTCCTTATGAATGTTTTCGTCCTCAAAAATAACATACCTTTAAAACGTTGGAAACAAGTTCCAAAATAGATCTTCTCGCTCCCAAGTGGCTTCACTCTTTGGGTGTCCTTTCCATCATATTTTCACGAAATTGACATTTTTATTCTGCAATCGTTTGATCTGCCAATCAAGAATTTGATAAGGTTCCATTGGACTCAATAAATTTGGTTCAATGTGCACATTTGTAGTAGAAATCATCTTATCTAGACCGACAATATATTTTTGCAGTGACGATACATGAAAAACATCGTGGGGATTTCGCAAATCATCTGTCACTGCCAATTTGTATGCCATATCACTCATACGTTCAATTATAGGAAAAGGTCTTATATATCATGGACTTAACTTCATAATCTTCCGTAATCTTGAGACATCTTTAAATGGTTTTATCTTTAAACATACTTGATCTCCAACCTGAAATTCTACACGACGGTGTCATGCGTTATAGTACTTCTGTTGGCGGTCTTGCACAATCTTCATTTGTTTTTGTATAAATACAATTTTCTCCTGTAGTTTGTCCACTTTTTATTTATTGTATAGTTTTCTTTCCCCATCTTCTGCCCAAGTTAGAGGAGTTCAGCATTTCCTTCCATATAATACTTCAAAAGGGGTCATTTGAATTGTAAATTGATAACTGTTATTGTATGCAAATTCACCTAGAGATAAGTACTTTTCCCAAGATCCTTTTAGATCAAGAACAATCATTCATAATAAATCTTCTAACAACTGGATTGTGCGTTCTGATTGTCCATCTGTTTGAGGGTGAAATGTTGTACTGTACAACAACCTTGTCCCCAATATTTTATGAACAAGTCTCCATGTGTCAAGACATGAATCAACCATCTATGTCTGAAATAATTGTTCGGGGTATTCCATGGAGCTTGACGATAACGTCAATGTATTCATCCACTAATTTCTTGGTTGGTCCGCTTTGCTTTGCGGCAATGAAGTGTGCACTCTTTGTCAAGCGATCTATAATTACCCAAATACCATCATTTCCTTGCTTGCTTTTTGGTAAACCTCAAACAAAATCCATTGTAATGTCGTCCCATTTCCATTCAGAAATAGGTAATGATTTTAGATAACCGCCCGGTTTCATATGTTTTGCTTTCACTACTTGATAGCCATGACATTTGGCAATATATATAATCGCATCCTTCTTTATCCCTGACCATCAAAAATCTTGCTTTAAATCATTTTACATTTTAGTATGGTCGGGATGAATGGAATACTGCGTATTATGCATTTCATACAAAATATCAGTCCTCAAATTATCTGCATTTGGAATACAAAGTCTATCATTCATGAATAGTAATCTTTCTTTTTCTGTAAAATCATTTACCTCCCTTCTTCCATTAAGGTTACAAAGAAGGGATCCTGAGAGATTGCTTTCAAAGTTCTCTCTTTGATTGTATATTAGATCTGCATTTGAAATAACTAAGATTGCTTATCTTTTGAAGTAAATATAGGAGATATATCCATCTTCTGCAATTCATGTATTATACTCTGATTATACTGTACCATTATTGAAAGTATGATCGTGCTCTTCCGATTTAGTGCATCTGCTACAATATTAGCTTTACCTCGGTGATACTGGATATCAAAGTCATAATCTTTAATAAATTCCAACCAACGCCGTTGACGAAGGTTTAATTCTTTCTGCGTAAAAATACACTTCAAGTTTTTATGATCCATAAAAATTTGGCATTGGACTCCATATAAATAGTGACGTCATATTTTCAACGCAAAAACGATCGCTGCCAATTACAGATCGTGAGTTGGATAATTTCTCTTGGCATCCTTTAACTGTCTAGAGGCATAAGCAATAACCTTTCCGTGTTGCATCAGTACACAACCAAAACCTTTGTATGACACATCACTGAAAAAATGAAATCCTTTTGATCCCGAGGGCATTACTAAGATAGGGGCAGTTGTTAGCCTCTTCTTTAATTCTTCAAAAGCTAATTAACATTCATCATCCCAATTAAAAGATATATTTTTTCTGATCAATTTCGTTAATGGTAAAGCCAATTTAGAGAATTTTTTGACAAACTTCTTGTAGTAGCCATTTAATCCCAGAAAACTCCTCACTTCTGTTATAGTCGTAGGACGGGGCCACTGAATGATCGCCTCAATTTTGCTAGGGTCCACAGTTAATCCCTGTGCATTTATAACATGACCCAAGAAGGACACATCTTTTAACCAATATACACACTTAGAAAATTTGGCATATAATTGGTGATCCTTTAAAGTTTGCAATGTCAATCTCAAATGCTGCGCATGTTTTTCTTCAGTTTTGAAATATATCAAAATGTCGTCAATAAAAACAATGATACATTTATCTAAATAGTCTTTAAACACTCGATTCATCAGATCCATAAACGCTACAGGGGCGTATGTTAATCCAAATGGCATGACGACAAATTCAAAGTGGTCATACCTAGTACTGGACGCTGTTTTGAAAACATCTTTCACTCTCAACTGGTGATAAGCCGATCTCAAATCAATTTTTGAGAACATAATCATATTCACTAATTGATCAAAGAGATCATCAATACGAGGATGGGGGTACTTGTTTCTTACTGTCAACTTATTGAGTTCCCTGTAATCAATGCAAAGGTGGAGTATTACATCTTTCTTACAAATAAAACATGAGCTCCCCAGATTAAATACATGCCCAATATGATATCATATTCAGAAATCGGTAAGACTGCCAAATCTATTTCCAACACTTTTTCATTGATTTGAATTTGTAGTTGAGACCGCAATTGCGTTGTCATTATGTGATTATCTGGTATGATTACATCTAAGATATCTTGTGTTGCATATGGTTGTTTTTGAAGGATATTCAAGATATTTATTGAAATAAAGGAATGACTTGCATCCGTATCAAATAAAACCCTCAATAAATGATCGTATGCATAAATCATACCTGTGATGACTGTCTCATCAGCCTTAGCCTCTTGGGGTCCCAGATTAAATACACGAGGTTGTATGTGTCAATCCTCATGGCTAGGCTCCACTGATGCGGATGTGAAAGCAATAGATTCACCTTCTTTCAAAGTTCCCATCTAAAACACTTGTTGAGGCTGAGCTCCCGATGCTCTCTTAAAACCTCCTTCCTCTGCTTGCCTCCTTGGGCATTCGCTTTGTCGATGCCCAGGCTAGCGACAAATATAACATACACCGGTACCAAACAAACATTGGCCTTTATGTAGTTTCCCGCATTTTTCACACTTAATAACAGAGGATTGGGTCACACTACCTGACGTAGCTGAAGGGGAAAGTTGTGCCCATTTCTTTTTCTTCCATGAGGACCCAGAGGAATTTCCTGAAAACTCTTTACTCGATCCTTCACCTGATCGTTTTTCATGAAATCTCTCCTACTTTGAGTCTTCTCCATGTCTATTTCAGTTAGATGTGCTTTCGTAACAATACTGTTATGATTTGTAAGTTCTAATGATATGAGAAATGTACGAATGTTATCTCGTAAGCCTTGCTGGAAGCAACGACATCGATCATTTTCTGATGTAATTAAAGCTCCCGCATAAAAGGCTAGATTGGAAAACTTAGCTTCGTTCTGTAGTACAGTGCAATTTCCTTGCACTATACGTAGAAATTTCTCTTACAACAGTCCTTTTTCTGAAGTTGAGACGAATCAATTAGTAAATTCATCAACAAATTCCTTCCAGTAAATATCAACAATTCTTTTATCGGCAAACTTCCCACTCATAATAGCGTCCCACCATCTTTTAGCTTCTCCTTCAAATAAGGTTGCTAACTAAATCTTTCGATTTTCTGAGCAACGCATCACTCAAAAAATAGTTTCTATTCTCAGAATCCAATCTTCAGTTTCAATCAGAGTCAATCCTCCTCTGAAGGTGGGAGGTTTTAACTCCATAAATTGTTGAAGATCCACGCCCACTAGCCGTTGTGGTAGTTTACCCAAGGGGTCAACAGGATGTATTATTAGAGGTTATCCCTGGCTAGTCGGATAGCCTCTGCCATTCCTTGTGCCATGTCTGCTACTTGCAGATTCACGCGCCGCTCTGTCTCACTTTCAGTAGACATCACCGGCTCTTCACGAGCTCGCCGACTAGAAGACTCATACTCCTGTGAAAACATGAATTAAATTTCACACTAAGGATATCTATGATATATTAGATATTAGTTTCAAATTCTGTACCAGTCATACGATACTATATGTGGCATTACGTTGAAAACCTGCCTTTGATACCGTTTTCGGTAACGGCCCTTGTCAGCCACAGACGAACAATATATGATTGAATTTTTCTTACATATGAAAAGTCAAATAACATATTATATCTCTATGCCACAATAATATTGGAATAAAAGTGCAGAAAGAAACTTTTATTCCAGAATTTACATATCATTATATGTCCACAACAAAAGTCTAAGATAGTTACATATTTACTACTGATGATTAAAAGTTTTTCTTGGCAAGCAGACAAAGTTTAGCACTGAAACAACTCTCTCGAGTGTTGTCCACTTCAAAACTGCCTACTAGTCTTTTATACCATGCTCGATAGAGTTCCAGCTTACTCTGATTTTTGTTTAATACCTAAAGCAATTGTTATAATGGAAATGATTAGTCTTTAAATAAAAGACTAAGCGTGGAATTATATTTTTTATCGCGATATGCAAATAAAAGCGATATATCATTTTCTAAACATTTCATGGTGCACATGTACATATACATGAAAGTTAAAAAACAAGTTCTTAGCCATTTTCATTTTTTACCATAGTGTGTATATACTTAGATTGACTTGGTTCTTATCATGTAATAGTTTTCATTAGCATAGTTAAGGGTTACTGCATTTCAGTCCACTTTATTGGTCGAACTTAGTGGACACAACTCGCTTAAGGCCAATAAAGCCCAACTAAGTTGACTCACATATGTCATTCAGTGCGCACAATTCGCTTAAGGTCAATTAAAGACTCACTGGACTTATATCATTCTACAGATACCCTTAACACAGTTTCATCAATGCATTTCTTAAAACATTCCATTTAATATTTTCATATGGGATAGGCTAAAAGCTTATACAAGAATATGATATAAATGTTAAACAAATTTAAAGAAACAAACTCTCATCACAACTTTCTCCTTGTTTTTGTTATTTCTTGGATCATCACCTTGTCGATCGGGTGACACCATTGTTTTATATAGTTGTTAGCAGTTAATAAATTCATATTTCTACATAAGGAGTAAATTCACATATAATTCAAATTCATGACATACTCAATTCAACAATAACATATGAGGAATAACAATTATATCATTAATTATGATGGATTTTAGCATGCCCAAAGCTAATTTCAGCAAAAGCCTTATTATAACATTATATTCCAGCAACAACTCCTAACATGATTCTCACCAAAGCTTAATTACATAAATTTTCATATTCATTTACAAACCTTAAAATTCCCAAGCCACATCTAGATGATATGAATTTAGGCATGCTAATCTTTTCTACAATAATCTCCAAATAACAACATGCTTGCTAGTAATATTTTTGAAATCCCCAAGAATAATCAAAATCATCATGCTCTTGTAAATTTTCTACATCAATCTTTCATCAAAATTTAACATACATAACATTCATTTAGGGCATAAATCCAACACATGTATATATTTACTTTATCTTTATATCATGGAATTAAAACCCCTCACTATATTAAAACAAATTTAGATTCCAAACAAAAAGTAAATCCCACAAATTTTTTGCATGCATGCAAATAAAAATCAACATGATCTATAGATTTTTACATCAGCAACTTGATTTTCAACTTCAATATGAGACTAATAATAACAAGCTTAATTACTCCAAGAGCCCTAATTTTTTATAATATAAATCTTGAAATTATTTGTCTAAAATCATGAAAGTAACTTGCATGCTATGAAATCAGTTCTCCATGCATGCAAGTTAAACATCATTATATTACTACAATAATAACGTTTTGCATGCCCTAAATCCCAAGTGTTTCAAAATCTCCAAACTTAGAGTCCAAATCCACGCAGGAACAAAGCGAAATGAGAACAATATACTTACATTGAACGATAGAAGAAGAGATGAAAAAACTTAGGTGTCTTTGCATTTTATGTTCTAGTTTTTAAAAAGCCAGAGGTCTATGAACATCTTACTTTTATCCTTTAAAACAAATACCTTATTGCGGGCACTTAACACAATTCATACCGACGCACAAACTTGCACCGCGAACAAGAATCATACCGACTGATTGACTTCTCTTGAGGATGAGTGGTCGTGCAATGGATTCTTTTGATTATATACTATAGTTCAATCATATACTCGTGACTTGCTAAATGCATCATGCGTGTTATATTGCTTTAGAAGAAAGATTGTAATCTTGAAGTGTGCTGTCGTGAACATGGTGGTTACGAACCGTCGTCCGTTTAACGTAATGGTATGTAACCACTGCGTTCACGACCGACGCCACCTTGCCAAACGGTCCCTAAATCTCAATTATAGAATGTCAGGTTTGTTTTGCTTGATCTATATATTGAAACATAGCAGATAATTATGTGTAGATTTTGAAACCGAATGTTCTCTTTTGAGGAAATGATATATTTTTTAATTTGAATATTGAAGTGGTCTGCTTTCCTTTTTTTTTGTTTATGTTATGCTTTTGCAGGCTTTCTGCATTATTGTTCTGCACCTATAAGAGTTAAATACAGTAGCTTCCTTTGCAAGGATCAAGAAATTATATCTAAATCAAACAAAGATAAGAGGAAATCCACAAAATGTGGTTTTTTCCAAACTCACAGGAACAAAAAGCGCAGTGCCAAACAGAACCTTGATGTTGGACATGCTATGATATGCTTAGAAATGTGTCATTTTATGATACTTTCTCAGCTGCTTTTTACATTTGGGCATGTGTTTATCTCTCTTGATAAGGCTCCGTTTGACATGGTGGTGGAGGTCGTAAATGCATGGGTTAAACCGTCATTCGTTAAGGATCACCTAACAAACATCATCCGTTTGAACATAACACCCACCTAAGGAACTTCATTCACTTTTATGTTTAAAGGGATGATGTTTGTTAGATGATCCTCGGTTTAACCCATGCATTTACAACCACCACCACCATGCCAAACGGAGCCTAAGAGAAAATTAAATACTCGTTATAAAGGCTCTGGCTCCGTTTGATATGGTGGTGGCAGTCGTAAACGCATGAGTTAAATCGTCATTCGTTAGCGAATCACCTAACAAACATCATCTGTTTGAACATAAAAGTGGATGAAGTTCCTTTGGCGGGCGATAACGAATGACAATTTAACCCCCATGTTCATGACCGCCACCACCGTGCCAAATGGAGCCTAAATCTATTTTTGAACATTTAACCCCCATGTTCCTCTAGTTAATATTGCACGAGGTATTCATATTATATATCCGGACCTTCTCCCTGCACATTTTACATAATAAGCTTATTTTTGTTGACAAAAGGAGTGTTGATGACTTGATCAAAATCCAGAATAATGACACTATGGAAGCTAATGTTGCTCAGAGTGCTCCAATAGCATCAGATTTGTTAAAAAATGATGCTAATGATTCTCTGTATTTGGATTTTAATCACGGAGTCTTTTGCTTCTACTTCTGCTCTTTATTTTGGTCTATGGCATGACAGAGAATCATGCATATTCATATCATCCTAATCTCAAGTTTCGCAAGAAGCTCATCCAAGATGGCTTGGACACGTACACAGGAGACCACTAGAGGCACCTGTTAGGCGTTGTGAGAGTCTAGTCACTAGACATGTTAAACGAGGGAGGGGTAGACCAATAAAAATTTGGAATGAAATTGTAAGGAAAGACATGATGTACTTAGGTATTAGTGATATTATGACAAAATATAGGACAATGATGACAAAGAATCCATATAGCCAACCCCACTATATTGGGATAAAGGCTTGAATGTTGTTGTATCGGAGTAGTTTTTTTTCATTCTTGTTATTTAGAAATAGGTGTGTTTACTTGAGCAATTGCATTAGATTTTGTGCCTGTAGTACATTTTACAGTAGTTTTACTCACAAATCCTAGTAAACTTGTATTTATTTCCAACTTTGCAGGTTGAGGCCAAGAAGAAGATCAAGTAATCTATTCTGCCGGGGGAGAGTATTTTTGAGACTATGTTCGACAACCTTTTTAGGATTTTAGTCTGATGTTGTTTCTTACTTTTTTTTGTCTATTTGAAATTTTACTATGTATTTGGCGATATGAAAAGCGAGGCAAAGCCTGCTGGCTACACTGGTGCTGCCGCGCTGATCCTTATGAGATTGTGTAATTTTGGCTGGCTCCTGCTTTTTTTTTCTGCTGAACATTACTCATATTTGATTTGATATATGATTCTGTTTTTTATGAGAAGAGATATATGCTTCTGTTGTTGAATGCTTGAGTGTATTCCAAGTGGTGCGAAGCTACCGATACGTTTGAGTGTGGACCGTAACAAAATTATATGCAAATTATGATGTGACATGGTTCTTTGCTCATTTTTCACCTTCTCTTTTAAGGGCATGGACTGTAACCTAAGATATTGTTTGCCAATTTGATATTCCTTCTCTTATTTATTGGTATACAAGAGCCACACATTGCAATATTTCTCCTTTAAGTTATACTCACATGTTCAAATGCAAATATCCTTTTCCTTAACAAAATTTTGAATCCTTCCTTAACTTTAATTTTCTTCAAAATCTCCCCAAATTTCCTATCTTTAACATATTATCTACAAAAATTATCCATTTTGTGGTTTTAGAAGAAAAAACTAATCTTTGGAAGCAAAATGCAGAGCATTATTTAGAAATCATTATCACTCAATTCAGTGAAAAGGGAACAGAAAATCAACTCCCTATGCTTTGTCCTTTTTGGAGGACATTGGTTCAAGCATTAATTACATTCTAACCAAAAACTTGAGCTTCTGGTTGAGAGACAATCACATGACATTTATACAAAAACATATATTAGCATATTCGATGTGGGATTAAACTGTGCTCTTGCGTGTATCAGCGCGTTACCAACATTTGTATGAATCCATGATGGACGGATGGGATTCGATCCTTTTGTTATCAACAACTCTCACTTGATATCAAAGTGGTTTCTTTTTTGATTGAAGACACTTAAAAAAACAATGGAATATGTAGCAAATTTATCTTTCTCTAACACATTTTTGATCTATCTACAATCAGGAAAAACAGTATCCCTGTTCACAAAAATAAACTGGGATGGGAAGAAACAACATTACTTTTGCTCTCATTTATGAATGATTAACTTCTTCCCCGTAAAATGCGGGCGGCGATGGATTTGGAAGCTCGGTGGTGAAACTACTAAGCATTGCCGTTACTGAAGTCATGGTCGGTCTTTGTATCTGCTCTTGCTGCACGCAGAGTAACCCTATCTGTATCGATCTCAATGCTTCTCGTGGCGAATATTTGCCCGCGAGGTATTTATCAACGAGTTCTGTTGCCTTCCCTTCTATCCAGTGTTTCCAAACCTATTTCAAGGACTGAGTCAGGCCGATTTTATAACCAAAGTAATTCTTCTATCCCGCAATTAAATGAATTTGCGTCTTACATAGCTCAGACGGTCGCCGCCTTCCGCTGATTCTTCCCTATACATGCTTTCCTTCTCGCCGGTGATGATCTCCAGCACCAGAACTCCGTAGCTAAATACATCAGATTTAGTGGAGAAAATCCCGTGCAAGATGTATTCTGGCGCCATATATCCGCTACGAACAATAGAAGGGATTTAGAGTTTTACGAGTGGGGATGATTTTTGAGAATGAAGTAACAACAATTCACTTACAATGTACCAGCAATTTGATTTGTGTTCCTCTCCGTTTCATCGTTTCCAAAAAGTTTTGCAAGGCCAAAGTCCGAAATTTTAGGGTTCATGTTGCCATCGAGCAAGATGTTACTTGCTTTGAGATCCCGGTGGACGATTCTGAGACGGGAATCTTCGTGGAGATAGCGAATGCCGCGGGCAATCCCTACTATTATCTTGACCCTTGTTTGCCAGTCTAGTCGCCTCCGCCTATTGGGATCTGTTAGGTTCAATTTTTATCCTGTGCATGTTAGTGATTTCAGTTGATGCATGCGCTTTACATAATCTAGCTACCATGTTTTAAAAGTTCTACAATTTTTAACCGATTGATACACATCTTTATCATATTACAAGGAAAAAGTTGGCTTTGGTGAAACATTCAAAATTGTCAAATATAACATTATTTTTTCTCTAATGACTTAACATATATTATAAAATATTTCAAAAAAATAAGGGAATTGTTAAGAGCACCGTACTTTTGGCTAGTCGCACCGCTTTGTTAAAAACACCGCACATTTTCACATATTGTTAAACACCGTACATTGTTAATCGCATTGCAATTGAGATAAAGACACCACACTTAAAATTTGAATAAAATGAGCTTTTCATTGAATTACAACATGAATATCAACCAAATAGCCGAAATTCTCGATACAAAAAGTCATTAAATCATTGAATGACTTAACGTATATTATAGAATATTTCATAAAAATAACGGAATTGTTAGGAGCACCGTACTTTTGGGTAGTCGCTCCGCTTTATTAAAAAAACCGTACATTTTCACATATTGTTAAAGACAACGCATATTGTTAATTGCACCGCAATTGAGATAAAAACACCACACTTAATATTTAAAGTCATTAAATATGTTATCCAAATTTTTGTGATCTCCATGCAAAAAACTTTATACAAAAAAAGTTATGATGTTTGCTCCCCAAATATTTGTAATCTTCATGTTCCAATAAAAATAAAAGTAAATGATTGAGAAACGAGTATAATCAGTTGTGATAATGAATCAAGCAATGATTGAAAACATTCAAGTGTTCATCTATAGTACAATAGAGGCAATTTCAACACACTGTTCTTCAACAAAGAGCAATCCGCTCGTTTTTCCGCAGCGGCCACCGCTCTCCACTCGTCGGCAGTGGGGAAACGCACTTCATTGGAGATGGTACCGAAGAAGCGGAAGGCTTCATCGGTGTTGGTGTCTTTAGAAGCCCAACATCATATATTAGAAGAAATTGGGGTGTGAGTTAGTGCGGTGCGACTTGTATTTTTTTATGAGTAATTTTAATGTTAAATTAGGAGAAATTGCGGCGCGACTAGCCAAAACTGTGGTGTCTTTAACAACTCTCAAAAATAAAATACAATGCTCATTTATAAAAAAAAGATGAAAAATCATAAATAAAACAAAATACAATACTCATTTATAATTATACCACATCCTCAAATTAAAAATAAAGATGAAAATTCATAAAATCGAAAAAGTTTTTAGTAGGCTCCTAGAGCTACTATGGTAGGCATTAGACTTGTCAGCAGTCTTTTCAAGAAAGACTATCATTAGGCATGCTAGCGATATTTTCGAGAAGTTACCATTGAACTCATTAACTTTATTAAAGTTGATTAAACACGCATGATAATATATGCATTAAGGTGAAAATTTTGTAATTAAAATTGAAAAGAAATGTATAATGAATTTTCATATTAATTAATTAATTGTGTTTATTTTAAGCTGCATTAATCAATTGATAGGAGCGGGGCCCGTACATGTCGGAGTTGAGGCACTGTCGCGATTAGCCGTAGGGGTGGAGCCCCGTGTCTGTCACTAGTGTATATATTTATAGGAATAAATATAAAAAAAAATCCAAGCATAATTTGAAGTTGGATTACTCTTATTATTGAAATTACAAAAATCTTTCTTGTAAGTTTTCATTTCATAACATTCATGCACAAAAGTACTGTCTTGGAGTAAATGGGAAGTCATTTTGTGAATGACTGTTATGAAATATAAACTTAGAGGGGAGTTTTTTTGTCATTTCAAAAATAAGAGAGGTGAAACCTATAATTTAGCAAACTTAGAGAGATGGTGCTGGTAAATAACAATATATAATCGAGTAAAGAAAAAAATATAAAGTCCCTGAAGAAATCTGGAAATCTAAACCCTAAACATTAAGAGGGACTTGGGCTCCGTTTGGCATGGTGGTGGCGGTCATGAACATAGGGTTTATATTGTCATTCATTAATGCCCATCTGAGGAACTTCATCCATTTTTGTGTTCAAACGGATGATGTTTCTTGGGTGATGCTTAACAAATGACGGTTTAACCCATGCGTTTACGACCACCACTATCATGCCAAACGGAGCCTTAAGCAATTTAGCATGCTTCAAACAGATTATGATTCCCGTGCAGCTAGGGTTCAGGGAAGGGTCGCAAGGGTGAAATGTAAGCAAACCTTACCCTACATTTTAACAAGAGGTTGCTTCGAGGACTTGAACCCGTGACCTCTAGGTCACACGGCAACACCTCAACCATTGCGCCAAGGCTCCCCATCTAACATCTAATTTAGCAGATATGACATGAAAAATATGGAGTAAACACATACCCGATATGAATTTATCAAGGCTTGTATTAGGGAGAAATTCGTAGACTAGCAACTTCTCATCCCCTTCCAAGCAATATCCCAACAACCTCACAAGATTTTTATGCTGAAGTCTGCCAATAAAATCAATCTCATTTTTCATTTCTTGTAGCCCTTGACCTGAAGTTGTTGACAGCCTCTTTACTGCTATTTCCTGCTCATCTTGCAGCATTCCCTGCATCCCATTCATCAGTCATTCTATGCACATTGTTAAAAAAACGCAATCGTTCTAGGCCCCGTTTGGGCGGGCAGATCCACGCGGATTTGCTCTGTGCGACTTCCGCGGAGCCAAACCGCCTTTAGTCTGTCATGGATAATCTAGCAAAGAATGAAAAGATACGCAAATATGCAAAAAAAATGTACATAGCATGGAACAAAAATCATATTCTAGTTGTTTCTTACTTTGTAAACTGCTCCAAATCCGCCTTGTCCTAGCTTATTGTCATGTGCAAAATTGTTCGTCGCAGTTTTAATGATATCAAATTCGAACATTTGAATCGCAGTTTTTAGCAGTTCCTTCTCAACCGCTCCATCGTAAACAGATATTCCTGAGAAGATTTTCATACATCAGAGCTCATGTTTCTGTCAAGAAGTGTCGATAGAAAATTTAAGTTCCAATCCAACTTGTTTATATTTTGAGTGAAAATTTGAAACAATGCTTCTAAATTACTTGTTTTTGTTGTTGCCGTCCGCCTTTTACATCGTAGTATAAGAAGAGTGAAGATTGCGACGACGAGCAGCAATGCAGCGGCCCCGGTGGCGGCGGCAGCAGCAGCAATAGGTTTTGTTCTACTGTTTCTTTTTTCTGCAGATGTAGAAATTTAAACTTTATTCCCCCCAAGAGAAGCAGTGGTAGACAATTACGGTTCAAGAGATGCAGAATGTTCAGGTACTAACAATATTTTTTCATGATTATTTTTAATATTGAAACAATGTTTATTTAATTATTGAGTATCTATTAAAATAATCACAATGAAACGCTTGTAAGTTGTGTTTTTTAGGGCATTGTTATAGATAAACCAACTCTGATTATTGATGGGCTTCCCCTTGATTTTTCTAAGTACAATCAGGAAGATTTCGTCTGGAAGCACAGAGGCAGGCCAACCCGGTCAAGCAAGCCGCGCGTGCCAAGCCGTTTCCGCCTCAATGGCCCCAAACCATCTTGAAAGCAGAGCGAAGCCAAGCGCGCACGCACGCGGAAGAAGCAGGCACGCCCCCGCGCAAAAGGCGCATGCGTGGTTCCACGCGGAATCGGCCAGGCGCACGCACAGGTGCGCGATGCCCTGCATGCGGTCCCGTGCGCGCGCTAAGCGAGCGCTCCTCGCGCACGCGCGCGGCGGCGGCCGCTGCTGCTGGTGTAAGCGGGGACCCGGGGGCATGCCCGTCATTTCATGAAAATTAGCGCACAGGCCCAGGATACCAGCATGTCCTTCCAGAAAACTATAAAAAAGGCCCCCAAACCTTCATTTGAATACAAGAAACTCCAGAAACTAAAGAGAGCTCTAAGGTTTTTTGGCGAGAACGTGAGACTTAGATCGTTTCTTCACTCGGAATTCACTCCGCTCCCTCTCTAGCGTGCACGACGCTCGACGCTCACATGGACGCTTTTGTGAGCCCGGGGAAAAGCACTGGAATTCGCTTCCGCGGGTGCTCGCTTAAGGCACTACAAGGATTCAAGGACTTGACATTTTTCTTTACGAGAGCGTTCTCATCAAGAATCCGACTCTGCGGGAGCTCTCTCTTCAAGGCTCCGAGAACTTAGTATTTTTCCCCATCGGAACGCTCTCATCAATGCTCAAGGGACTAAGTTTAATTTTTGCTGCTTTTATATTCAAAGTTTGTAATAAAGAGGTGTCCTGTCACTCTCCGACGAAACTCCTGAAACTTGTAAACTCAAAACGAATCACTATCCTAAAACGAACTCCGTGACAAGGAGGGTTAGGCAATAGAACTCCTTTTCGTACTCAATCACAGACCAGGCAGGCTGCTAGAGGGTCAAGAACTTTTCAACTACCCTATCTCGCTCCATAGAAGAGAGAAATTTCTCCAAGATTGATTCCTTAAATTGACCCCAGGTCAAGGTGGTAGAATTTGGGAGATTGTGGTGCTAAAGACACCATATTTTGGCATCTTCGGTCAGCTAGTAAGCCATAAGGAGAACCTTCCAAGCTTCTAGATCTCCAACATACTTGAGGTGCTTCTCCATCTGGGAGATCCATTCAAAAATGACGAAGTAGTCATGATCGCCACAGTCGGATGGTGTCTTTAGCCTCTTTAACACTACAATATCTGCAATCACTACAGGAGGAGCAATTGGATTTGATACGGGCAGTGTCACGAACTTAACGGCAAGCAAGCTGGTTCTAGAATCAAAAGAAGGATGGCTGGCTCCAGGAAGTCAGTTGTGATAGCTGCTCCTACTATCCCCGCGTGGCTAGAACTAGAGGCAAGATTAGGAGTTTGGCAATCCACTTTTAGGATAGTGACTCGTTCCAGAATTTGCCTTAGAAGCTGGGCAGTGGAGTCTCCAGAAGCTCCCCTAGCAAAAGAGGCAGCCTGTTTATGTTGCGACCCCTTAGGATCCATTTAGAAATATATATAGAAGAATCTGGTAAGAGAAACAGTCAAGCTGAACCAAAATAATAGAGACTAGAGGTTTTAACACTTAAATATTGTCGAATACATAGATCATGTAATAATTATAAAATTTTCATTGGATAACTCTAGGTAATGATCATGTAAATGCAACAACAAAATCACGTGAAGTGGATTTTGGCCCGGCACATATCCGACTTTCACCCTTTTCGGGTTTGTCACGGTAAAAAATCCTCTTATCATTGCTGCTGGATTTTCATTGACTGTTTGCACGTCTGGTCCAACTCCGAGCTAAGGCGGTCCGATTCTCCGGACCGGAGAAAACCGGGTGACTCGCAACAACTATAATAAACCATTTGTTGAAACCAGTTCAACGTAGTTCATATCAAGAGAGTGTACCTTGAGTTACTTGTCTCGCAGTCGGACTCCTAGAGATGACAATTTCGAGCCGAGGGCTAACCCTCGCCGATTGGAATCTATGCATATTTAAAGACCCGCAAGCTGCAGCGGGGAGGCCCCGCCACAAACCCAAAAATTTTTGAGTACTTTTCCTCCCAAAGCCAAATGTTGAGTTAGCACTTCGGACAACACAAAGAAAAAAAATGACAGACGGAACAAAATATCCGTTTTCAAGCTCACATAATGGTCGTTCCATGTAAACGCTATATGCGCCTAAGCTTCAATCTTCAAACAACAAACAAATGGTTAGCGTCATAAAGAATAATCAGTTCAAATAAAGTTGAACGACTCACTTACCACGCCACTCATTGCCTTTAAAGATGAAGACATTCAGAGGGCAGAAGTCTCGGAACAAGGGGCTTGGGGGGCATAGGTCTCTACCACCTCAAGATAAGAATCGGCTGGAGCAAGCTCGTCACACGGGGCCTCCTCAACCAGGTCCTCTCTTCGACTCGGCAAAGTCTGTAATCCCTCAACTGCGTCACAATTGCTCCTCAAAATAAGCTTCCTTTTGCAAACTAATGGCGGGGTGCGCTCAGCCTCAACTGAAAGGTCGCACTGGGACATGCACTTCCCTTCAACGAACAAAACAATGTTGAGCAAGCGGTTCGCTAACTCCCGAGAATCTGAGAATCCCAATATCAGTGTAAAGTTCCGCTCTTGCCCTCTCTGACGCCGACAACGACTGAGCAAGGAATTCCAGAACTCTGACTAGCCCCAAGAATTTCTGACAAATCCGAACAAAATGTTCTCGTGATGACGATCTGTACGGGACTCAAAGTCAAGCAAATTTTTGTTGATGCAAATCTCGATGCGCTCACCACTATCGGCACAGACATCGCACCAGTCCCTGAACAACTCCAAAGAAAAATTGGAACCATATTCCCTGAAGAGTGACATCGGTCTCATTAGGCGAGTCATTCCTAGTGGAGTAAACTGGGATATCGGGACTCCACAGAATTTCAGAATATCAATCACCTTCTCGCATGATGGGAAGCGGAAGCCGGATTTCAAAGTCGTCTCGCAAATTGTCAACCAGCTACTCGGAGGGTTCTGAACTCTCTCTCTCTCTTCAGAATGAGGTATCCTCACATCAAGGTCAGCAGGTAACCCGTACCTTTTCCTCCAAACTGCAACTTGCTCAGTAATGAGCGTAGAGCGCAGCCGCAGGGGCCTTGTAGGGCGCCATGAAACCTGGAAATAAAAATCAAAGGTTAGACAAAATCAATTAAGTAACACGTATTCAAATTAAGCACCACACATTTGCAATCTCATCGCGGGATGTCAAAAACCGTGCAAGTCGCGTGCAAGCACGCACGCCTAAGAACGTGCACAATCCACGTGCCGAGCATACACAACAACCAACCCGCCTACCCAAGAGGGGGCGTGAGCTGCCTGACAATCAACGGGGTGCGCAGCGCGCGCCCAGCAACCCGCACACGCACAGCGCGCGTTTATGCAAAAAAAGCGTGCGCCCGCCCGCCCGCACCGGGTGCGCACGCGCGCACCCCCGGGTGTGCGCCCGCGTACACCTCGCGCGGGGCGCGCACCCATACACACCACGGGTGCGCGCGCCCGCACACTCGTGTTGGGACATCCAGGGGGCTACACTATGTCAGTTGGGACATTCTATGCTCACCGGAGAGGGCTGGAGGTTTGGGTATTCGCCAACTGCGATGCTGGGAAGGCCCCTTGCGGGCGCGAATTGCGTGGGATATGCTGGTGAATCTGACTTCTCTCTTCGGGTCCATCTTCTATGCGAAGTATGGGCCACGGATCGGCTCGCCCTCAACGTATCGTTCTGACTCCACGGCTTGGTCGACTGTTCAGCATGGTCTCGCTAGTCTTGCACCAATCATCCGGTGGCGGATTGGGGATGGAAGAAGATTGGATATTCTACAGGACACTTGGATCTTCGATACCCCGCTATCCCGGTGGCCTACGTTTGTGGATGCAGCGGTGATTGACGGACTTCAGGTGGCGGATCTTATTGATGCGGAGGGACGGTGGCGTGCGGAATTCCTTGACCAAGCCTTTGGGCATGCTCTGAGGTGTTCTATCTTGCGCATCGAGATTGCAGGGGGGGAGGATGTTCCGGAACTGCTACTGCAATTCAGCGGGGTTGGGAGTTCGACATTGGCTTACCCTCACTCACTTCCGACCTATCAGGAAAGGGATGTTACCTGGCTAAAGCGGCTCCGCCTACACCCACGGGAGCACTTCTTTTGTTGGCGGTTGTCTTGGGATGCACTGCCTACCCGCGCATGGCTTTTTCGACGTGGTCTGGTGGATACCCCCCTCTGCCCATGGGATTGTGGAGTGGCTGAGGACCGTGATCATTTGCTGGGCGGGTGTGCCCGAATCGTGGCTGTTGGCCGCGAGCTTGGACTTTGGGGAATGCGATTGCCTGCCGGTTGGAAGTGGGAGGAGCTACAACGAATGGTTAATCTTGGCGGGGAAGCTGCTCTCCTTCCGACCCGGCTCCTGTGCTATGCTATGTATCAATGTTGGCGGGCGCGGAATGCCAAATTGCACAACCGGGAGGTCGGCACGCCTGTGGTGCTTGCTGCCACCATTCTGGAGAACGTTTCCCTGTTTGATTATGGTCGTAGGCCGGGATGTTGGCGTACCAATGGCCCCTTGGGGTCTACTTCCTCTTCTTGGTGCCCACCACTGCCCGGGTGGATCAAAATCAACGTGGATGGTTCGTTGCTGCCGTCCAGAAATGCGGGGCTTGGGGTTGTGGTCCGATCGGTGGCTGGACAGGTTCTTGTCGCGGCTGGTCTTGCTTGGCACCACTAGGATCCGGACCGCGTGGAGCTTGAGGCTATTCTGGCGATCCGTCGTATTGCTCTTCCCTCAACTGCGGATGCTAGAGGAGTTATCATTGAAGGAGATGCGGCCAACGTCCTGGACTTTTGCTGCAAGGCCGCCTCGGGTTCCTCCCGCCCAAACACTTATCCGGGTGCTGTGGATCTCTCTTTCCTCTCTGAGTTTGCGGCCGTGCGCTTTCAACATGTGGAGCGTAATGCCAACCGTGCTGCCGATCACTGTGCTCGAATGGAGATTGCGGGCGACTTTACTTGGGAGACCGGACTTGGTGCGGATGAGACGTTCCTTGGTCTAGTGGCGGAGGACTGCCGAGTTCTTGAGGGAAGCTGAATCTTGTATCTTTTATTTTTGTGTTGTTCTCATGTTTCCCTCCCTTGTGTAATTCTTCTCTTATTTTAATGCAATTGCAAATTTCACGGATGCTTGCCGCCACGGATGTAGAAGGAAGTTAATGTCCAACCCCTTATTAAAAGGTGATTGTTATTAGCACTACAGTTTTGACTAGTCGCACAACATTTTCTCCTAATTGCTCGTGTCTTTTGAAAATACCCCTTTTACATGCATTTTTAGGAAAAAGTGTTCAACACGAAAGTTGTAGATCTCGTCGAGATCTACAACTTTTGTGTTGAACACTTTTCCTAAAAATGCATGTACAATGCGTACTTTGGAAAATACACACAGGTTTCGCGTCTTTTAGAAATACGTCTTGTACATGCATTTTTATGAAAAGTGTGCAGCACGAAAGTTGTACATCTCGTCGAGATCTACAACTTTCGTGTTGAACCTTTTTCCTAAAAATGCATGCACAAAACTATAAATCTATAATACTAATAACCATCACCTATTAAAATTTCTAAATCCATCACTATGAAGCTGAGCAGCCACCCAATATTTAAAATTGGAGCTAACAATTATAAAAAAAGCAGCGGCTCCAAATAATAACTTGGGGGACTGCCTAGCCAGGCCCAAGCTTAGTCTGGTTTGCCCGGGCTCCCAAGGGGCTTGGGCCCCACATATCTTATTTACATGCCTGACATACTTGATACGTCTAGACTAATGCATTTAATTATATAATAAAAAATCTATAATATAAAATGCTATATAAATCATAAAAACAGTATATCTATCTATAATAAAAGTACGAGTGAAAGACAAGAGGCCCCTTTTTTCGAGACATTATCCTGATCATGATATTATCTCAGAGACGGCACTCTCGTCACTTGCAAATCCCTAAGTGTTATACTTCGTTCATCGCTTATTTTTACGGTGTGCACGGGTTCGCGAGTGATGAGGAGAATATTTTTTTATTATAGGTAGCTGCCTTTGTTTATATAAGAGCATATATTTTAAAATAAAAGAAAAAATATAATTTTTTAGAAACTGAATTTTTTTATGAAGAAGAGTAAAATAGAAAACGAAATCAAAGATAATTTTTCACTTTTAATATAATATAAATGATATTCATAAATAAGCACTGAATACTTGAATACAGTGATATATGAAATACTCGATTTTTCTAAACTTATCATAACTATTGACATAAATTCATAAAATTAAGGATTTAGGCCTCTTTTTTGAAAAAAAAAACCAATATGATATTTGTACAAAAGAGGTTGGTTTCTCTCAACCACACCCTAAACCGAACCCCCGGGACCCCTCTCCCCTCTCTTCTGCTTGCATCGTTTGCTCGCCAGCATTCTTTTTTTCCCTCGTAGCCCGTAGTAATTGTTCCGTAAGGGTAGCGTTCCCTCCTCTGAGAGCGGGTGAGATCCAAGCCATCCAGCCTTAAATCCAACGTTTGTGATTTACAATAATAAAAAAACAAAAAAAAAACACAAACAGAGCCTGTTTTTTAAAGCTCATCGGACGGCTCCTACGCTACCTGCGCTCCTTCCTCTGAGAACAGGTAGCACAGGAAAAAAAATTTCGCATCCCGACGCACCCCCCCTCTTCGTTCACAGTCCTCTACCCATTTCTTCGTTCACAGCCTGTCACCGGCGAGATTCTTCACAACACCATTTTAGATCTGGTAAAAGGCGGAGCTCCCTTTCGACTTCTGGCAGCCCGCTATCCCTCTCTTCAATTCTATACTTCTTGTTATCCGGTGTTCTTCTGATTGCAGATGATTTCATATTTCTGGTGTTCCTCTGATTGCGGGCTCGTTGGTGACCAATTTATGACCAATTTATTCAAAATCCGGCAATTTTTCAAAATACCAGCAACATAGGATACACAACCTCTGCCAGCTATAATGAGAAAAAAATGTAGGAAAGAGAATTTCAAAGCCCTAGCCAAAATCACCCACTACTCAGAAATTAAGCCAAGTAATACTTCATAGACAAGCTGATAACTTCTCAAAACGAAGTTATCTAGCCTAAGTTTCGGACCTTTTGCTTGTTGATCCGGGAGAAAAAACCATTTAGTTGAAGATTAAATACAAGTAAATTCACATTTATCTTATTTATGTTTAAAGCGGTTTTTTCCTAGGTGTTGGTGCAAGAGAAGCAAAGGAGAACGACTTGGAAAAATGATTTGGTCAAATATGTTGTCCTGGAGAAAAAGTTGCAGAATCCTGAAATAGGTTGCAACCCTTTCTGGACGAAATTCAGATTTTTAAATTCAAATCTGCCACCGTTTTCAGATTTGGAAGGAGACACCTTTTGGGCAAGAGATTCACGTTTTTGGAGGGAGAAAATTTTCGGATTTAAGGAGGGAGATTTAGATTCAAGGGGCAGATTTCTGATTTTCTCATTCTTCTTGGAAAAAAATAGTCTTCTTCTTCCTCATTCTTTAAGGGGGAGGCTAGAGAAAAAGAGGAGATTTTCCGGGCTGATCGAGGGAGCGACTCCGGCGAAGGAATCCCACGTCGTTTAATCTTTAATTTCAACATTTTTAATCGTGTATTGTGAAAGTACTTAGTCTTTTGTGTTGATGGTATCTTAAACTTTTCTTTGTGAATGTTTGGTGTATGTCTTTATCGAATATATAATCTTTAATTTGAAATTTTTGGCCAAAGTTTCGTCATTTTTCTACGCATCATAATTCGAGAGAGAAGTTGCGTAAGTGTGTTATAAATCCAGTATAGTATTTGGAGGGAGAAAAAGATTTCCCCTTGATATTAGCAACTTTGGTTTTCGAATTTTATGCGGTACTTGTCTCTCCCGAGGGAGAAATAGAGGCTAGTGATTTCCGATATCGAGACGTACGGATCTTCTACCTTAAAATCGTTGCAAGATATGTCATCACTCACTATCACAAAGTCATCTTCACAAGATCCATCACACTAGACTTAGAAAATCATAATACAAGATTATTTCTTCGAAAATCAAGTTATTTCTTTTAGCGAATCGTAGTCTACTTTCATTCGTAGTTTTTGTCATTCATATTTGTAGTATTTGACAAAATCACAATTTTATCTGACTTGGATTTAAAGAAAAAGAATAACTCGTAGTTGCGAGCACTAAATCCACCACCTCTCCGTGGAAACGAACTTTACTCACTTTTTATTACTTGATTCGGCATATGCACTTGCGTGTAATACGTATACCTGCTTTGGGCGTATCAAGTTTTTGGCGCCGTTGCCGGGGAGGTGCGAAAATTTAGCGTGTATTTCTTGCAATATTGGTGAAACTTTAGTATTTAGAGTTCAATCCTGTACTGTTGTTTATTATCAATTTTACTGTTGTTTCTGCTGCATTGCTTGATTGTTTTGTTTGTGTTTTGTCAATTTTCATTCTGCTTCCGTGCTTAGTTTATTTTCAGGTATCGATCGCCTGAGTTATTACCTCTAAACCTTGAAATTGAACGGACTTGCATGCAGAATAGAAAAGCTTCTCAATTAGAACATAATCGACCAGCAACAATGAATCCTAATAATCAAAATGTCAATGCTAATAATAATCAGGAGGATTTAGGTCAGGAGGGTGCAGTAGAACAGAATGTACAACCCGCTGAGGTTAAGAGAACCTGTAGAGAATATAATATGCCTTTTAGTGGAGGGATCCATCATAGCATCATTAAGCCGGCCATCGAGGCGAACAATTTCAAAATTGATTCAATGTTTATGAACTTAGTTCAGCAAAAACAATTTAGCGGGCTTAGTCATGAGGACCCGAATTCCCATATACGGATGTTCATGGATGTGTGTGACACATTCAATATTAATGGTGCATCAGACGAGGCAATTAGACTACGCTTATTCCCATTCTCCTTGGATGGTAGAGCAAAAGAGTGGCTTGATTCACAACATGGCCTCACCACTTGGTTACAAGTGGTAGAGAAATTTTTAGCCAAGTATTTCCCACCTGCTAAGACCGCGAGGTTAATGCGGGATATAACGAACTTTACTCACGGGAACGGTGAGACGCTCTATGATGCGTGAGAGAGATTTAAGGAGTTGTTGCGTAAGTGTGCTCATCACGGTTTGACCATACGCCAACAAATATGGACCTTTTATAATGGCCTCCAGACATCGACCATGATTCAGGTAGATGGAGCTGCGGGAAGATCACTCATGGGCAAATACCCTGAGGATGCATATGCCATCTTAGAGGACTTATCCTCTAACAACTACCAATCGTCGAGAGACAAGTTCCTTCCTCATCTGCGAGTGGATTGTACCAAGTAGACCAACTGAACTCATTTGTTGCACAAATGACTGCTCAATTTAACACCATTAACAAGATGTTAGATGGGTTAACTTTAAATTATAATCAGATGAACCCACAAGTGAATAACATTATGACACCTCTTCCCACAAACCCTACATTTACTATTGAACAACTCGTAAGCAACCCGACCCCGAGTTATAATGAAGAAATCAACTACATAGGAGGTCAACCTAGGTATAATAACAACAACAATGCGATCCCAAATTATTATAGCCCACAGTTGCGTAACCATCCTAACTTCTCGTGGAAGAACAACACCGGAATGACACACCCACCCGGTTTCAACTCAAACCAATGTCCACCCCAACATAATAACTATAATCAACAAGGTCCTTCTAGGAAATATTCTGATGAGTTGATTGTCAAATCAATCCAAAAGATTGACGACTGCATCACTAGTTTGGAGGGTTCCTTACGGGTGATTGAAACACAATTAGGACAGATTGAGAGTGTATTGAGCCTTAGACCCCAAGGAACACTCCCAATGGACAACATTCCAAATCCAAAGAGAGATAATCAACACTGTAAGGCGGTCACTTTAAGGAATGGTAAGGAGTTAGTGGGTACGCTAGCAAGGGAACAGAGAAGGATGGTAAGCGAAGAAAATGAATTGGAGGAGGTTAGTCTGAATGTGCCTATTGAGGAGCCAAAACAAAACGATATGGTTGACGAAGGAGTGGAAGTGTTAGGGGAGAAGGAAAGTGAGCCACTCGTAGAAGATATAAAGAAGAAGAGTAGTGTGATAGTCTATCCACCACCACCATTCTCTCAACGGTTGAAGAAGAGTAAACTTGACCACTAATTTCAAAAATTTGTTGAAATGTTTAAGAAATTACAAATTAACATTCCTTTCGCAGAAGCTTTGGAACAAATGTCAAGCTACGTGAAATTCATGAAAGATATCCTATCTAAAAAGAGACGATTTGGTACGAATGAGACGGTGACACTCACTCGAGAGTGTAGTGTCATTCTTCAAAAAAGACGCCTACCTAAGTTAAAAGATTCGGGGAGCTTTACGATACCATGTTCCATAGGATATAAGTTTGAGGGTAAGGCCCTGTGCGATCTTGGAGCAAGCATTAACTTAATGCCGCTCTCGATATATAGGAAGCTAGGGTTGGGGGAAGTCTCTAAGTCTTCCATAACCTTACAACTGGCCGATAGAACCCTGACATTTCCGAAAGGCATAGTTGAGGACGTACTAGTAAAGGTGGATAAGTTTATTTTTCCGGCAGATTTTGTGGTCTTAGATATGGAGGAAGACAAGGAAGTTCCTATTATCGTAGAGAGACCGTTCCTAGCCACGGGTAGAACATTGATTGATGTGCAGAAGGGAGAATTGACGATGATGGTGAACGACGGGCAAGTGACATTTAACTTACTTAAGGCAATGAAGTTTCCCTGTCGAGAGGAGGACAACATGGAGGTGGTAAATCATATCTCCATATATGATTATGAGTCGACTCGCCCATTGTCTGATGAACAAGATATTCTATTGACTCACATATTGACAGAAGAGGATTTATCCGAGGAGGACAAAGACGTTCATGAATGCCTACAAGCATTTGAGAAGCAGACTGCTTGGCTTCGTAAGCCGGAGCCACTTGAGATGCCCGAGAAGTCCACTTCAGTAAAGCCTTCCATTGTTGAGCCACCATCATTAGAGTTAAAACCACTTCCCGAACACCTTACTTAAGCGTATCTAGGTGAGAACGATACTCTGCCGGTAATTGTTAACTCTAAATTAGAACCGGAACAACTACTAAAGCTTATTGAACTCTTAAAACGATATAAGTTGGCAGTAGGTTGGACCATAGCAGATATCCGGGGGATCAGCCCATCATTATGCATGCATAAGATCCGCCTTGAGGAATCTTGTAAGGGATCAATTGAACCCCAACGCCGTCTAAGCCCACCGATGAAGGAAGTGGTAAAGAAAGAAATTATTAAATGGCTAGACACGGGGATCATCTATCCTATCTCAGATAGTTCGTGGGTGTCACCGGTGCATTGTGTCCCAAAGAAAGGTGGGATGATGGTAGTGAGGAACAAAAAGGGTGAGTTAGTATCCACAAGAACAATCACCGGGTGGCGAATTTGTATCGATTATAGAAAGCTGAATAAAGCCACCAAGAAGGATCATTTTTCCCTTCCCTTCATTGATCAAATATTAGACAAACTGACAGGGAATGATTTCTTCTGCTTTCTAGATGGTTACTCTGATTACAATCAGATTATGGTGGACCCAGCGGATCATGAAAAGACTACCTTCACCTGTCCTTACAGGATGTTCGCATTTAGAATGCTGTCTTTTGTCCTATGTAACGCACCGACTACTTTCCAACGTTGCATAATCGCACTCACCGCAAATATTCTAGAGGAGGGCGAAGACCGTGAAGATTATGGAATCGAGGTCTACATGGATGATTTCTCTATATTTGGTAAGTCATTTGAGGTTTGATTGGTTTGTTTAGAGAGGGTGCTGGCGCGGTGTGTGTAGGTGAATTTGGTGTTGAACTGGGAAAAGTGTCACTTCATGGTACGCGAAGGGATAGTGTTGGGTCACCATGTCTCCAAGAGTGGGCTAGGTGTAGACAAGGCAAAGCTAGACGTGATAGAACAACTACCTCCACCCACGAGTGTGAAGATGTTGAGGAGCTTCTTAGGACATGCTGGCTTCTATCGTAGATTTATCAAAGATTTCGCTAAAATAGCAAAGCCACTAAGTGGGTTATTAGAGAAAGACACAAAGTTTTATTTCAACGATGAATGTTTTGAAGCGTTTAACGAACTGAAGAAACGTTTAACAACAACACCGGTTGTTGTGACACCTGAGTGGAAAGAGTCTTTTGTTTTGATGTGTGACGCAAGTGATTATGCGGTGGGAGTCGTCTTGGGCCAAGTGCGGGACAAGATATTCCATACGATTGCCTATGCTAGCAAAACCCTCATTTACGCCCAAGTTAACTACACTACTACTGAGAAGGAGTTATTAGCAATAGTGTTTGCATTTGAAAAGTTCACGTCATATCTACTATGCACAAAAGTTGTTGTGTACACATACCACACAGCGATTCGCTATCTGATGGAGAAGAAAGACGTAAAGCCGCGCTTGATTCGCCGGGTACTCCTCCTACAGGAGTTTGATGTAGATGTTAGATAGGAAAGGAGCGGAGAACCCGGTAGCGGATTATCTGTCTAGAATTGAGTTTGCACATCTGCCATTATGTTCTTGGATTGACGAGAGATTTCCCGATGAGTGGCTTCTTGCTATATCTGAGAGTGATGCACCTTGATATGCTGATTTCGTGAATTACTTAGCAAGCAACATCCTGCCTGTTGAACTTACCTTTTCACAGCGGAAAAGATTCTTACACCAGGTGCGTTCATATTTGTGGGACGACCCGTATCTGTTCAAAATTGGAGCCGATGGAGTGTTGAGACGTTGTGTTCCGAAGGGGGAAATGAGAGCTATCTTGGAGAAATGTCATAACTCGCCATATGGAGGTCATTTATGGCACTAGGACGTCCATGAAGGTGTTAGAGGCCGGTTTCTTTTGGCCTAACTTATTTAAAGACTCCAACTCGTTCGTTAAACAGTGCGATAGATGCCAGCGAGTAGGGAACATACAAAAGGATGATTCGATGCCCATGAACGTCATGTTAGAGGTTGAGTTATTTGACGTGTGGGGTATCGACTTCATGGGCCCGTTTGTGAACTCATGTGGGAACACTTATATTCTTCTAACCGTGGATTATGTATCAAAGTGGATAGAGGCCATCGCCACGCCTAGGAATGATGCTAAGGTGGTTCTGAACTTCTTGAGAAATTTCATATTCAATCGATTCGGAGTGCCGAGGGCAATAATTAGCGATGGAGGAAGTCATTTCTGCAACACCCAATTCGATGCACTACTACGGAAATACGAGGTGACGCATAAGGTCGGATTAGCTTATCATCCACAAACGAACGGGCTCGCAGAAGTCTCAAACAGAGAAATCAAGAAGATTTTAGAAAAGACGGTGAGTGTTAGCCATAGAGACAGGGCACAAAAGCTGAACGACGCCCTGTGGGCATATCGCACTGCATTTAAAATGCCAATTGGACTAACCCCATATAGGTTAGTGTATGGAAAATCATGTCATTTACCACTCGAGTTAGAGCATCGTGCCTATTGGGCGATAAAGAAGATCAACTATGATTTCAGGGATGCAGGAAAAAATTGGCTCTTGCAACTAAACGAATTAGAAGAGATTAGGATGCGAGTCTATGACAATTCCAAAATCTATAAAGAGCAAACCAAGAAGTGGCACGACCGACGGTTGAAAGAAAAACACTTCGAGCCGGGACAATTAGTCTTGCTGTTCAATTCTCGTTTGCGATTATTTCCCGGAAAGCTTAAATCGCATTGGTCAGAACCTTTTATGGTCAAGGAGGTGCATCCGTATGGTGCGGTGACTATCCTAAACGAAAGTGATGGAACGGAGTTTAAAGTGAACGGCTCAAGACTGAAATTTTTCCTTAGGGAAGACGACGACCGCGCGGTGTCGTGCGTGACGCTCTACTAGTTTCGTACCGTCCTGCCGGGATGGTAAATTAGGCACTTGGTGGGAGGCAACCCATCTTATATATATATATATTCCGTATTAGTAATAATAATAATAATAATAAATTTTAAGTCAAGAAACTTATCTACTTCAGATTTTGTTATAGCAATTGGCAGGAGGAATCCTTGGACCGGATTTAAGTTATGAGCATATTTCGAATGTTGCAACTCACAAAAATAAGGTCGCAACCTTTATTTTTCTGCTTGGATATGAAGAATACAAAGCTGGCCCGGTTCAGATGAACCAGTGCTTTCCCTGGGCAGAAATTAAGTTGTTGCAACCCAAAAAAAAAGTTGCAACCATTATTTTTCTGCCTGGTGCGTATGGACGACACCGCTGAATAGCTGCTGGACCGGTTCAATTGAACCGGCGCGCCATTTCATATTAAAATGAATTAGTTAGGATTAATATATTATTCCTAATTAGAATTCCACCCAAATTAAAATCTCTTAACATAAACCTTCCTCATTTAAATCCTCTCCTTTAGAGACCGCCTGCCCTTGCCTTTTCATCTTCCCATTTCTGTCGCGATCTAGGGCACGGGCGAGCTCCGACGATCTGCGTAGACAAGAGAGAATGAGCGGCCGCCGATTTCATCAGGGGAAAGGGCAGCATCGTTGAATGCTTACTCGAAAGACGAAGCGTGGGGTCCTTCGATGTTTGGCCCCGACTTGGGCAAGCTGGCCCGCCGGCGAGCTGCTTCGACAGGAGAAGACGACACCCGGTGATCTCGATTTTGAGGAGAGAATCTTGGGCTCCGGCGATCTTCATCGATGAGAGAGTACACGACCACCTGCAACCTAGGAGGCGAGATTTCCAGAAGGTATATCCTCGACCCCTAAACCCGATATGGAAGAACCCTTCGATTGCTTCAGTTTTGAGTGATTTGGTTTTGATTGTCCCCGCCCTGTACGTGCTTAGGGTGGAGTAGGGTTTTGGGCTATGCAAAACGTGTTTTGCCAAGACAAGGAAGTGAAGGAAGCAGTTGCGACAGCGCACGCAACACGCAGCAGAGACCTTCCTTAACTAAGTTTCGATCATCGCGAGGTAACACGAATTCTCTCTTCCTTTGTTGCTCTAATTCTGAATGTGTGATCCTTCCTCTAGACTGTTAGTTTTTTCTATTATTTAGAAGATGGCTCCCAAGTCCCAAGAAGAAAGATACGGGGAAGGAGAAGGAGGTGGCCCAAATAAATGTGAAGTTACAATCAGAGGAAGCGTGGCACCGTTTTGAGGCTCTCAAGTCCGCCCCTTTCATCTATGAGAGGGGATTCAAAATGGAGATCATGGAATGGAATCAGGAATACGTTGGACACATTAAGGCCCTCCGGTGGGAGACTTTTTTCCATCCGCGAATGGAGGTCGTGCTTCCTTGGGTATACGAATTTTATGCCAATGCAAGGTACCGGGAAGGCAACTCAATTCTAGTCTGAGGCATACAGGTGGATTTCTCTGCAGCCACAATCAACAATCTCTTCGAGATGGACGACAACACTGAGAGCAACCTAATGGCACTACAAGCAACCGTGCCACCAACTGACATTGCAGCTGCCGTTTGTTGTGTAACTAAACCTGAATGGGCTCGCAGGTCTTTCAAGGCAATCAAGTCTACTAGCCTGTCGAGGGAGGCCAAGGTATGGCTCCTTCTCATCAACGCCAGCATTCTACCGACTCGCCACCAAAACAACATTTCATTGGACCGCCTCACTTTGATTTACAATATCTTGAAGGGTAAAAGGATCAACATAGGAAGGCTCATTGCTGAGCAACTGGCATATAGAGTGATGGAGGACAAGGTGCGGCCGCTTTGGTTTCCCACACTTATCACGGAACTATGCCGCCTAGCCGGTGTCAGGAGTGAAAAAGGAGACCTTATGATGCGGGTGGGACACCATATTACTGAGACGGTAGTGGAGGTTAACATTAAGGTGGCTGTTGAAACCGGAGAAAAGAAATTGAAACTGAGCAGGTTGCGGGGTGCGGAACCTGAGCCATCTGAAATACCTACGATGGCTGCCCCTATGAAGGTGGTGATCGGACGATCTAAGTATGAGGGGGAACGTGGCCTAGCAACAAAAAATGCAGAGTATATCAAGACCTACCTCAGATTCCAGCACATGTACTTTGAGTCGAGATTTGAGGAACTCCATCAGAACTAGGAGAAGCTGATGCATGCAGCCAGGATCCTGATGGAGGCCCCTCATACCAGTTTCAGTCGCAGTTCGACTCAGAGGGATATTTGCTTCAAAGCGATTGGTCACGAGTCGACCCCGCCAAAATCGCTGCAACGGAGTCCGACTTGGAGGAGGAGACCGACCCCGAAGATGAGGATGGTGAGGATAAAGAGGAGTCGGGCGATAACATAGCTGACTCATAGTTTTGTCTTTCCTACATTACTGTTTTGACATTTTGAAATAGGGTGCTGACGGGTTATATTTTGATATTTTGATGGACATGATTTCATTTGGTGTGATATTTTGATGGACGGGCATGACTGTTGATTCATATATATATATATATATATATATATATATATATATATATATATATATATTCTGTCTGACTATAGTACTGTTGACTGTTGTTATGGCTTGTCTCGACATATTATTTGGAATACATTTCATGATATGCCCTTTTGATTTGATGATGTCCTGTATTTATGGTTGAGATATATGTAACTATAAATGATACTTTAACTGGTTGTCTAGTCCGTGCCTTGAGTGCTTTGCATGATTGCAACACACGGGTAGGATTAATGAACCATCATGTGATAAAAGGGTCTATTGAACACAAGAATGCAACTTTGGAACGCACTTCAGACACCCGGACTTCAGGGAAGTTTTTTTTTCAATTCAATATTTTGTGCTTTTATTATCCTCGTTACATTTGACCTTTCTCAAAAGGAAAACACATATATTGTTATGAGTAATGAGGTCGCTTTACTAGGGACTAGCAAAGAGTAAAGTGTGGAGGTGGGGGTAGTGTAACCCCTACCAATTGGGTGACGAATGAAAATATAATAATTGTTAATCCTAGTTCTCAAAATAACTAATGAATAATACATTTCATGTTGATTTTAATCTAGGAGGATAACCGACACTAATGGTTCACATCATTTTGATTCGAAGTTAGCAAGATGAGTCAAATTTCTTTTAATATTTCATCTTCCCACAGTATCCTTTAAAAATAGTGATCTTCTTAAAAAATATACCCGTTTGAACTTCTAAAAATAATAATGGAGGGTGAGCAAGAACCGAATTGGAGATATAAACCAAAGCAGTGACCATCATTTATACCCCATTTGGATTTGAACGTTGATCTTTTATGCATATTTCCCTTAGACGCCTATTCAATGATTCTTAGTATACACTTCAATTATAAGTGTTTGGTAAAACAAAAGTGTGTGAGTCGTAGTGATATGTGGCCTAAGTGTGTGTACACCCACTTGGAATGATCTCAACTATGGACTCTCTTTTTAGGAAAAAAAACTTTATATATATGAAAAATGTGTCATAGTGATATGCGACTTAGGTATGTGCATTCATACCTAGAATGATCCCAACTGTGATTATAAAAAAAGATAGAAAAGAATCGTAGTGATAAGTGGCCTAAGTGTGTGTACACATACTTGGAATGATCACAACTACGGACCAAAAAGAGAGAAAATGAACCTCATAGTTTGGATAGTCGCTAAGAATTTTTCATCTAAGGAGACACCTTCTACCATCCATACACATTTCTAACCACACCAAAGTCACGCTCGCCACTAACCTTCATGACATCTCTTCAAACCTAATTACCAAATCTTGCAGAGGTTAAGTCAAAGACACGACTTATTCTCATTCCTTTTTAAGTCATTAAAGGAAGTTCGATGAGAAAGTTGGAGGGAAGTGAACGATTTTAAAGGGTAGCACACACCACACTAGAAATTTTAATTGAGATTTCTTTTCCATCAAACTAACGAATTATCAAATGTTTTGAACACTTAATGGTCGGCAAATCCTCAAATGGATTAATCGGTACTCTGGAATATACCTTTTGAGTTATCTTCGAGAAAAAAAGTATCATGTGAGTTATTTATTTTAACTATCACCTCACTCAATTCGTTGATTAGAATTTTCTTTGTTAGGGACTAGCAAAGGTTCAAGTGTGGAGGTGTGATAACTTCTCAAAATGAAGTTATCTAGCCTAAGTTTTGGACCTTTTGCTCATTGATCCGGGAGAAAAAATCGTTTAGTTGAAGTTTAAATGCAAGTAAATTCACATTTATTTTATATACATCTAAAGTGGTATTTTTCCTAGGTGTTGATGCAAGAGAAACGAAGGAGAACGACTTGGAAGAAGGATTTGGTCAAATATGATGTCCTGGAGAAAACGTTGCAGAATCCTGAAATAGGTTACAACCTTTTCTGGACGAAATTCAGATTTTAAAATTCAAATCTGGCACCGTTTTTAGATTCGGAAAGAGGCACCTTTTGGGCAAGAGATGCACGTTTTTGGAGGGAGAAAATTTTCGGATTTAAGGAGGGACATTTAGATTCAAGGGGGAGATTTCTGATTTTCTCATTCTTCTTGGAAAAAATAGTCTTCTTCTTCCTCATTCTTCAAGGGGGCGGCTAGAGAAAAAGAGGAGATTTTCCGGGCTGATCGAGGGAGCGACTCTGGAGAAGGAATCCTACGTCGTATAATCTTTAATTTCAACATGATTTGTAAGATCTCTCCAACCGTTATGAGTGATTTCTCCGCCGCCATGAACTAAAAATTTTTAATCTTGTATTTGAAAGTACTTAGTCTTTTGTGTTGATGGTATCTTAAACTTTTCTTTGTGAATGTTTGGTGTATGTCTTTATCGAATCTATAATCTTTACTTTGAAACTTTTGACCAAGGTTTCGCCATTTTACTACGCTTCATAATTCGATAGAGGAGTTGCGTAAGTGTGTTATAGATCCGGTATAGTATTTGGAGGGAGAAAGAGATTTTCCCTTGATTTTAACAACTTTGGTTTTCTAACTTTATACGGTACTTGTCTCTCCCGAGGGGGAAATAGAGGCTAGGGATTTCCGATATTGAGAGGTACGAATCTTCTACCTTAAAATTATTGCAAGACATGTCATCACTCACTATCACAAAGTCATCTTCACAAGATCCGTCACACTAGATTTAGAAAATCATAATACAAGATTATTTCTTCGAAAATCAAGTAATTTCTCTTAGCAAATCGTAGTCTACTTTCATTCGTAGTCTTTGTCATTCATATTTGTAGTATTTAACAAAATCACCATTTTATCTGACTTGGATTTAAAGAAAAAGAATAACTGGTAGTTGCAAGCACTAAATCCAACACCTCTCCATGGAAACGAACTTTACTCACTTTTTATTATTTGATCTGGCACGTGCACTTGCGTGTAATACGTATACATGCTTTGGGCGTATCACAAGCTCAGTAATACTTCCTCTGATTTCATTCCTGAAAGTTATAACTTGTACTCCCAGGAAGGCACGCAAATGGAAGCTCTCACTGTTGTAGTTTAATTTTATAAGTCACGATAGTGGTGATAGGAATAAGACTTCTTTTATAAGAATTTTGGGGTGCGGATAGCCCACTCCTCATGTCCCCACTATCTTAGTAGGGACATGGGTTTGAACGTCGTGCATGATCCCCACACGCGATCGCGCGCGACCCGAGCGTGCGGGATCCCACTCACGGTGACCGATCGGGGCCAGCAAAACGGTCGGCCCCTCTCCCCATCCTCCCTGCCGGTCGGCCCATCCGACTTCCGATCGGTAAGGAGGCCGCCCCTTGCGGCCGCACCTTTGCGGCCGCATGGCACTGCCACCCTGTCGGATGCCCCGACCAGTGTGGGCGCCCCGCTCCCACAGCAGCCATTGCGGCTGTGACAAGACACGGGTGGCGTCCAGCCGCACCCGGCAGGGCATGCTTGGTCGGTCACGCCCTTGGCGCCCCGGATCAGGCTAGCCGCACCTTACGCTTGGCCTGATTCTCAATCGGCACCGGTCGCGCAACCGGTGGCCGGTGCTGGAGGGGCTCCCGGCCCCCGTCGGCTACGGTTGCCCGCATCCCGCGGCCGGCCGGCGCCGCGCCGATGGTTGGCAGATAGTCCATTCCTCATGTCCTCACTATCTTAGTGGGGACATGGGTATTACCGCCACGCGCGATCAACACACATGATCGCGCATGACCTGCGTGCACGGGATCCCACTCCCGGTGGCCGATCGGGGCCGGCTAAACATTCGACCCATTTCCCTCTCCTCCCCGCCAGCCGACCCGGCTTCCGGCCGGCAAGGAGGTCGCGTCTTGCGCCGCATGGTGCGGCCACCCCGTCGGATGCCTCGACCGGCAGGGGAGCCTCCCTCCCGTGATAGCCATTGCGTGCGGCCGTGGGTGGCGGCCTTCCGCGCCCGGCCCTCCGGCCAACACGCTTGGCCAGTCACACCCCGGCTTAGGCCGACCTCACCTTGCGGCTAGCCGATAATGGATTCTTAGTCGGAGTAGGCCCCGCAACCGGCGGACGGAGCCGGAGGCGCGCCCGGCCCCTGCCGGCTCCGTCCGGCCACTTCCTGTGGTCGACTGGCACCACACCAATGGTTGGAGGCTGGCCGACACCTTGCCGGCAGGAGGTGGCCGACGCGGGAGCCCACCGCCTCCCTCTCCTATGAGCGACATCTCTCCCGTTGGTCGCGGCGCCGCCCCTTCCTCCGCCGTCTGATCGACTCGCCGCAGTCGCGACCATCCGTTCCGGGGAAAAACTGCCTGTGTAACTTCCACCGTTAGTGGGGGGCATCATGGTCATAATGTCGGCTTGCATTTAACGAGTATTATACACTCTAAAACCATGATAAAAATATTAATGTGGGTGGTTATGGTGTGTGGATAGCTGCATAACTACCGTAACCACCATCTGGGGGCTATAAAAGGAGTCACAGGCCTGCTCATTTCTTATATTTTTCCTCAGTGCTTTCTTCTTCCTCAGGCTAGAGCTCTGCCAGATCGGAATTCTCATACGAGCCATCGTTGCTCCGCTAGAATTCTCCAACGAGTTACTGTCCCTCCACCAGAAACCTCTTGCGTGCCATCGCCGCTCCATCAGAAACTCGACAAAGTCCGCAACACCACCACGAAGAAGACGCTCTATCCATTGTAGGAGGAAAGCCTCACTCATGCTCAGCCTCCAGAAAGTCCGCTCCAAGCTCACTCTGCGCGCTCCGCGCCCGTCCACGCACCAAGATTGTGAAAGCTAAACCTCATGTGGAGTAGTTTGTTGCCCGTCGAGCGACTAAGATTCTCTCTCATCTCCCGAGTGTAATGAGGAGCGATCCATCTCCCTCAATTCTTCAAACAAATTGTAACATGTACTAATAGTGGAATTTGACCGGAGCAGATCTATTCACGTGGTTTTTTACCCGGTTGAGGGGTTTTTCCACTTTAAAATCGGCTTGTTCACTTACTTCTTACTCTGTGACTGATTGCGCGCTCGACTGCTCCTGGGCTAAGACGGTCACATCCAGACCGGTTTAGGAGTGCCGAGTTACCGCAACAAGTGGAATTGCGCCAACAATAAACTTTTAGAATTTGACATTGCTCTGATACCAATTTGTTAGTATCCAAGCAAAGGAACTAAATTAAACAGTAAATCATGCAAGTGAAGTGAAGGCTCGCAGTCGCAGGTGTGCAAGAAAATATAAGTGGATGTTTTTGTTGAGGTATTTTGAATTAGGTGTGACGAGTGCTTAATGAGTTGCGGTTATGATCCTATGGGAATCCAACAACCCATAGTCGGGTATTTAGGGTTTGCCTATAAATACTTATGCTAGGGGCAACGAGTAGATCGTTCCAAACTAGACGGTCACGCAGATGCTTCGAGCACAGTCTAACATTCTCGAAGAGTCGTTTTGTTTTGCCCTAGCCCCCCCCCCCCCCCCCCCCCCCCCCGCCCTCTCTGGTGTAGCCGCCGCACTTGTGCGAAATCGTAAGAACGCCGCCTGCAAGGATGATCCAGCCGTCGCTGTTCTCCTGAACTCCAGTCGCCGTTCGTGATATCCAGCGCCACCATTTAGATCTCGTCGCTCGATCGATTGAGAGCAATAGGTCACCGTCCAGATCGGTCGCCGTTCGTGATTTCCTGTTCTCCCCATCGCCAATGTCTAGAATTAATCTGGAGAATCGTAGCTGCTGCCGGAAGGGATCGGAAAACCTCTGACTGTTTTTGTCGATCGCGAGATCATCGCTGTCGCACGTTGTATGTTCTGCGCCGCCCTAGGTCGAAAAAAGGAACACAGCCGCCGGTGTGATTTGCCGAAGAAGAAACCAGCCGTGTTTTCTTCTGCATAGTAGTCATCGATCTGTGTCGTCGCCGAGGTCTGCAAATCTGATTGGGGTGAGTTCGCCGCCGCTGGGATCTGCTCTGTTGCTGGAGAGACAGAAATCGAAGTCGGTTGTTGCTCGTTGTTCTTCCTAAACTAGATCGAGAATAAGGAAGGGTTATCACCTGGATTCGGTCTGCTCCATTCCAGGGATCTACTTGTTCCTTGCCGCAAGAATTCCAGTGATCTCTTCATTCCTTGATCCAATTTGCTCTCTCTCCCCATCTTGGAGGAATTTCCTGCAAGTACAGATCTAGAGGAGAGGTGGTTGAGAGAGCCGATCTCTATAGATTGGTCTTTGGCGACCGTGTTCAGCTGGAAAGGAGCAGAACAAAATTCTTTGGATTGGATTTGAAGACTTCATCATCTTCGCGGCTTAGGTGATCTCTTTCTAGTTTTCTGCTTGTGATTTAGGTTGCTAGTGGAATTCTACTGTTTGGATAGAGTCACACAATGTCAAAGGGAAATTCTCCGGTCCCGATGATCAAGCTGGAGAAATTCTCCAACTCAGAGTACAATGCCTAAAAGCGGAACATGCAGTTCGACATGAAGTACCTGAATATTTTCTACATTGTGCAGTCCGATTTTGAGTCTTATAGAGGAGGAAAGGACGAGGATAACTGGATCAACGACAAGGATTTTTGTCGTGATTACCTCCTCAACTGCCTCTCAAATAGACTTGCAGAGATGTACAATATGATTAAAAGAGCCATGGAGATCTGGGAAGTCTTGGAGGAGCAGTTCAAGAAAGAAAAGAATATGTCCAAGACACACCTGGTGGACAAATTCATGGCTTTCACCTTCACTGAGGAAAGCGAAATCCTTCCACAGGTAGCTAATTTTAAAACTCTGGTGGACAAGATGAACAATGAGAACATTCCTTGACAGATGGTTTTGTTGCAGGTGCGATAATTTTCAAATTACCGTCAGCATGGTACTCCTTTAAGACTGAAATGTATAGGAAGAAGACACAAGTGAGTCTGAAAAACCTCAAGCGCTTCATATGAATTGAGGATGAGAACCGAACTAGGCACGCCTTAGAGACGGTTAGCAAGCAGAACTCTGCTGCTAATATGTTCATGTATCCTAAGCGCAAGATTAAGCCTGGAAAGCCAGACCACCGACCCGTGCACCCGCAGTTGCTGTCACCAGCAAAAAGACTAAAAAGTCAAAAGACAAGTGCTACAACTGCAATAAGTGGGTTCACTGCACTTCCGAGTGCAAGCAGCCCAAAAGGGGCGAATCTGACACACCCGGGATTGATAAAAAAGCCAATATGGTTTATCAGACTGCGCCTACCAACTTTTTTTGCCATGGTCAGAAAAGGGAAGGACAGTTTAGAGTGGTGGCTCGATTCAGGTGCTACCTGCCACTTCTGCAATGATTCTGCACTTTTGGAGAATGTCAAAGAAGTTAAAGAGACAATCATTGTTGCTAATGTCATTGTAGCTGATGTGCTGAGGGTGGGGAATGCTACTCTGACTCTCTCTTCAGTTATGCATTTACTTTTAAAGTATGTTAAATTTATACCCTCATTAGCTACTAATTTAATTTCTATTAGTTCGTTATACAATGCAGGTATGTCATTTAACATTAATGATAGTAGAGTAACTTTAATGGTTCACTCACATTATTTTGGTTATGCTTATGTAGTAAATGAGATGTAAAAGTCTCGTTTTCAAGACTAGATAAACACCTAGAGGAAGTTGGGGGGGGGGTGAATAGATTTTTGTCTCTATTTGAATTTTCTTACTTGTTAGCAGATTTTTGTGCTTGGTGATTAGGTTAGTTTTTATCTATCAAGAGCAATCACAGATGATACAACAATTTTATAGCTTTTCCCTAATCTTGGGTACATCCACTGCCCCTCTACATCTATCTAACAGTGTGTTAGACTCGACTCTCCCTCCAGAACTCAGCTCCTTAAGAGCTTACAACACAGATCCCGCAGGATCTCATATGTCACACAGACCTACTACTTAGGTGAAAAATAGGGGTTAGATCTGATTTACTCTAGAGGGGGGGGGGGGTGAATAGAGTAATTAAAACTTTTTGGCTGTTTTAAATATTATCAGAGTAAAGTAAGTGATACCAATAGTAGTAATAGAAAAGGGAAAATAATCTAAGCTAATCTACCACCGTACATCAAACTAATCTATTACAGCATAAATAAAATAGACAACCAGACGACACAAGAATTTTATAGTGATTCCACAACTTGGGTACATCCACTCTTCTACCACCCTGATAGGAATCCACTATCAGGTTTTTGATCAGGTGACTGCCACAACAAGATCTATTTCCAAGGAGATCTCACAACCCTTTAGGCTTTTGATCAGGTGCCCAAAAACCAAGAATAAACTTTTGAAGGGAGTTAATAAACCCTTTTACAAGAGGAGGAGGGAGATTTGATGGTGTCTTCTCTTTCTCTAATCAACGGAGAAGATTAATGGATTGTTGTTGTCAAGGCTCCTTCAGAAATCACTTGGAGCCTTGCTCAGGGTGTAGGTCTTCAGCCTTGACTTGAAATGATCCAGGAACTTCTGACTAATTCAGATTTGTTGTCCTTGAAGAATCCTGGAGTAGAAGTTGAAGAAGACTCTTGATATGTGATTGTTGTTCTTCTTCAGTCTTCAGAAAGATCAAGGGGAAAACAAAGTGTTTTTTGCACAGAGAAGAGTTCTGAATATTTTTCTGTTTATCTCTGTCTGTTCTTCTCTATTACTTCTTGTCGTCTGAAAAGAGAAAATCTCTTTTATATTCTCTATCGAATTCTCCTTTGAAATTTGAATTTCAAACCATTAATTGATGATAGTCTGGAGAATGAAAATCGGCTGGTGAATATTGTCTTCAATGAGTTTCCCCAACTGTTCCAATAAATTAAGCAATTAATTAACCTGATGAAAACCATAATTTATACTGCCAATAACGGCTATATTTAGAAAATATGAGCATTAATTACTGAGGAAATTACTGCTAAATAATATATGGAATAAGGACAGAAAAGTGAAAAAAACTGTAGGTCTGGAACTGGACAGAATTCATCGACCTCTAAACAGATTCTGGAAATATCTTTCCATATTTGCGGTCCAAGTTCGTCGAGCACAAAATCTGTCTTCGTCGAGCTGAGTTCAGCGAAAATTATCTCGAAAGAATCTGTTGAAGTTGAACTCCAGACTTCGTCGACCTGAGCTCTAATATCTTCGAGCTTAACTCAGAGAATTAACTCTGAGTTCGTCGATCTGCGATCGACGATCGTCGAGCTGAGTTCGAAGAATTTCGAACTGATAATTTAAACTTTGAATTCTTCTAAATCTTGAGTCCACTGATGTCTTCTGCAGGCTGGTCCATGTAAGTTGAACCTAATGACTTAGCCTAGACTATAGGACACAAAGACATGACCCTGGCTATACATTATGGGTCAAACATCCTAATTAGTGAACCTAACCCAAATCCAAACTAGGGATCCAACAATCTCCCCATATTTGGGTAAGGTCACTAACAATATAAAAAGAAAATGATCACAAAGAAACATAAAATATATCTGACAGAAAATTAAAAATATTCAGCAGATATGTACATAATAGAAGCTTTGTGACAGATTAAAACAAATATAGTTCAGACATATAAGAACTAAACAGAATGTTCATTTGTTCTTTTTTTGCTTTTCCTTATCAGCTGGTTCAGAGGGCTGTCTGAATTTAATTTCTCTATTGGGATTGACTGCTTCTCTTTTGGACATTATCATGTCAGCAACTCCAGTTATGTTGACAGAGGTAGCTCTTGGTACAACAGCCTCTGGATGCAAGTTCATGTAATCATCTACATTAAAGAACTTATTTGCTTTATCATACCTTTCCAGTTCCTTTCTGTAGGATGACATTGTGGAGTACAGAGAAGGATCTCTGCCTTCAGCTTTAGCTTTGTTGATCATGGAGAGTCCAACTAGTTCTTGAAATCTGGTCATTCTTGCAGTGGTTTCTTGTTCTGGATCTATAAATGGGATTGGTGGTGATTCTGGTCTTTTTGGACTTTCAGCTTTATCCATTTCAGATGCTTTCTGTTGAATGTCTTGATGTTGTTGATGTCAGTTGCTACTTGAGTGTTTGTGCTGACTGCTTCCATGAAATTTTGAAGATCTATCTGGTTGTCTTTGATAAGTTTGAGTATATGAAGTAGATCTCTGAGGAATATGTCCTGAAGCACCAACAGCTGGAGGAGGAGGAGGACCTATCCAATTCCTTTGAGAAGGAGGAGGAGGAGAGTACCTTCTGCTCTTCTTCCTGGTTTTTTTGCTCATTTTTGGATAGCCACATCCATGAGGGCATCCCTGGGTAAGGGGTGATATTCTGTAGTATGTAGTAGGGAGTATCATGGGTGGGATTAAGCTTTGGAGCAGCTTTAGGAACATCCTTTCTTTTCTTGATAACTTTCTTCTTAGCCTTTGAACTATCAGAATCCTCAGAATCATCATCATCCTCTTCATCAGATGAACCTGGAGGATTGGCATATAAATCATCAATCTCTTTCAAAACATCTTTGGATATCTGTTTTTCAACTTGAAGCTGTACAGGAATATCTGACTCTATAATACTTTCAGTAACTATCTTGTTCTCTTCTTCTATATCAGCCAGAATAATATCATCTAGATTAGGTAAAAGACTATCATCCATTCTGTAGGTAGGAGGAGAGATAGCCTTTGGAGAAGAAATAGCCTTGGGGGTTGATACTGTTGGAGGCTCTGCTACTGCAAAACTTGTCTTAAGTTGCTTAGCAATTGTAGGGCTTATTGGAGAAGTATATAGTACAATAGCTCTAGATTACTAGCTATCAATACTGGGTAGAATATTTCTATAAACAAAACTGAATGAATCTAGTAAAGAATCTAGATTAACTGTGAGATTTATAATGTAATCACCAACAGTAATTATTTATGTCACAACTGTGTCAGCCATGTCTATATCAGAATCTGTAAACAACTCAATTATTTCTGCTGGAAGGGCTGCTTCTGATGAATCATCTGACATCTCAGAATCTACTGCTGCTGCTGCCGCTGTACAAGGATGAACTGGAGATTCTTCATAGAACATCTCCCCCTTACTGGGTTCAGAGGGTCCTAAAGTCAGTCCTCTAGAAGAAGGAACAAAAGACAGGTCAGCAACTCTGGAAGAGAGAGAGATGATGGAAGCAGAGAGAGGAGCAATAGCATTAGCTATAAGTTTCTCAAGAGTGGGAGAAATAAAAGCAAGAAGGTCTTTTTCTATATCAGAAAAGTTTAGGTATAGGGATTCAGGAGCAGAGGAGTAAGGAGTGTGATGTCCACAATTTGAACATACAGAGAATGCATTGGAGAAGTCTGTATGGGTATAGTCTGGAAGTGTGGGAGGAGTAATAGATGAAATGTCAGTAGGGATGACTGGAGGGATATCAATTGAAGGAATTGCAGTGGTAGAAGGGGTAACAGTGGTTGTGGGGGAGGAGATGGGTTCTTGAATTGGAGAGTTATTTGGAGATGGTTGAGGGGACAGTAGATTGAAAGAGGGTTGTGAAGTAGATGGAATGTCAGAAAGATTAATGTGATGTGGAGAATGAGGAGGTGGAGATGGAGTATCCTCATGAATGATTGTTGGATAATGTGGAGGTGATGGTACAAGATGAGGTGAAATAGGAGGGATAATGGAAGATGGTTGTTGTGGAGAAGGTGAAGGAATTCTGGTGGAGGGAAGGACATCATCTGGAGGTGGAGGAGTGGTTGTCACTGCCCTAGTGCTCTCAGAAGTCCGGGAAGAGGAGGAAGCCTTGGATGGCCTTGCGATTGCCCTCTCCCATCTGCCGAAAAGAGCAGATGTAAGCCTCTTTGAGACATTAATGGACATTGTCGGGGAGACCAGTAGTTCAGGTGCCTTTTCTTGAAGGAAGATTCCCAGAATCCTCGCAAAACACACTTCCTTCTTTGTATTCTTCTTCTTTATTAACTCAAACAGTAGTTTTCCCCAGTTAACTGCTTTCTTATTAACCAGAGCACACATCACTAGGAATTGGTGTCTGGTGATAAAATCGTGGGCTGTATGCTTGCCCAGTAACACCTTTCCAACTATATCCGCAAGAAACTTGTATTGACCAGACAAGTTCTTTTTCAATAATTTATTGGGGTTTCCTCCTAAATGCCCCATAGTGTTCAGCATACTCTCATATTCATCAATATCTATTTTTATATCATCTTATCTAGTAGATAAATCAAAAATCTCAGTAAGAATTGCAGGAGTTAGAATAACCTGTGTGCCGCTGATGGTGCCTATCATGGTATCTGCGTCAGGAGACGTTGCAGTGAAAACCCATTCCCTTATTTCATTTGCTGAAATTTTGATCCGGGTTGTCATGAACCTCTTCAGTTTTTGTTCCTCACACAACTGGAGGATGTCGATGAATATTTGATCTGTATGGGAAAACGAGTCAAAATCAACATCAAAACTGGTGTCGAACTTCATTGTTGCGAGGAAGTTCGCTGAAATCGCCATTTGTTCGCCTGCAAAAGAAAATAGAGAGATCAAGTGCAAAGGGGAACAAAAAGCGCGGGACGGAGCTCGAAGAAAACCTAGATATATGGTTTTCAAAATATGAAGCGGCAGACTCTGTCCGACAAAATAAATAAAATTCTTCGAACTGCGTTCAACGAAATATTTTATTGACAAAATAGTTCATCGATCTCAGTCAGAACAAGTGAAAACATTTTGTCGAGTTCAGTTCGACGAAAATTTTCTGAAGCTATATCGTCGATCTCCGTTCGACGAATAGAAATTCACACACAGAGAGTTCGTCGATCTTAGGTCGACGAATTTCTCAAGAACTTTTCTCAGTTCGTCGATCTCCGTTCGACGAACTGTGGCAAATTCTTCAACCACAGACAGAAAATAAAATTAATGCATCTACATTGATCATACCTAGCTAATTCATAAAAAACAGATGTTTCTTCTCATTCAAGGGTTTGGTGAAGATATCTGTCTTTTGTAAATCAATAGAGACAAAGGTAAGATTAATTTTCTTTTTGTCTGCACACTCTCTAATGAAATGATGCCTTACATCTATATGCTTTGTTCTACTATGATGCACTGGATTATGTGTAATAGAAATTTCACTTGTGTTATCATAAAGAAGAGTTGAATTATTTAAGTTGATACCATAATCTATGAGTTGGTTTTGAATCCACAACATCTATGAACAACAATTGTCAGCGGCAATGTACTCAGCTTCTGTTGTTGAGGTGGACATAGATGTTTGCTTCTTACAAAACCAAGATACTAGCCTATCACCAAGGAACTGACATGTCCATGATGTGCTCTTTCTATCCACTCTATATCCAGAAAAGTCAGCATTAAAGTATCTAGTTAACTCAAATTCTGACTCAGTTGGATACCAGAGTCCTAGATTAGTGCAACTCTTTATATATTTTAAAATCTTTTTTAAGAAAATAAGGTGAGATTCTTTAGGGTTCTCCTGAAACCTAGCACAAAGGCATGTAGCAAACATGATGTCTGGTCTACTTGCTATAAGATACAACAGGGACCCAACAATGACCCTATATAATTTCTGATCTACAGGTTTTCCATGTTCATCAGAATCAATTACAGCATTGGTAGTCATAGGTGTTTTCTTTGTTGAAGCATCAGTCATCCCAAACCTTTTAATTAGCTCTTTAGCATATTTAGATTGGGACAAGAAGATGTCATCAGGTGACTGCTTCACTTGGAGACCAAAGAAATAGGAGAGCTCACCCATGCTACTCATTTCAAACTTAGAATGCATAACGTTGGAGAACCTTTTGCATAGTTTGGAATCTGTAGAACCAAATATGATGTCATCTACATATATTTATACTAATAAAATTTTATTATGATGATGCTTAATAAATAAAGTACTATTTACCATGCCTATAGAAAATTTATGCTTTAAGAGAAAGCTAGTTATGGTTTCATACCAAGCTCTTGAAGCTTGCTTTAGACCATAGAGAGCCTTATGCAATTTGAAAACATAAAAGGGATGACTATGAGAAATAAAACTTGGTGGTTGTTCTACATAAACCTCTTCTTTTAGTTCATCATTCAGGAATGTACTTTTGACATCCATCTAGTAAACCTTGAACTTCTTGTAGACTACATAGGCTAGAAATATCCTTATTGCCTCAATCCTTGCAACTGGTGCAAATGTCTGGTCATAGTCTATGCCTTCTTCTTGTTTGTATCCTTGAGCAACTAGTCTGACCTTATTCCTTATGATAAGACATTGAGCATCAAGTTTGTTTCTAAATACCCATTTAGTTCCAATGACTGGGTAGTATTTTGGTCTTGAAACTAAATCTCAAACTCTGTATCTCTCAAATTGGTTGAGCTCCTCTTACATTGCAATAATCCAGTGTGGATCTTGCTCAGCATCTTTAATGGATTGGAGCTCAATTTGAGATATGAAGCAGGCATGCATCATGTCATGGTGAAGTTGATGCCTTGTCTGCACACCAGCTGAAATGTCTCCAATCACTTGAGATACAAGGTGATCTCTAAGTGTGACAAATTCAGTAGGAGTTGGTTGAGCAACAACTTGGGGAATTAATTCTACATGTGGAATTATAGCTTTTGTTGGCTCTACACTGAGTTCAGTGTCTTCATCTTCACTGTCTTCAGCAATATGTGGAGAAGGATGGCTAACATCCTCATTGGTGAGGGTTAATTCATTTAACTTCTCATAAAATGTGGTTCCTGCAAATTCTCATTAGTAGAAGGAATCTTCTCCTTGTAAAACATGTTAGTTTCATCAAATGAAATATGAATAGATTCTTCTATTTTCATGGTTGATTTATTATAAGTCCTATAAGTCTTGCTTACTTGGAAATATCCAAGAAAAATTCCTATTTTAGCCTTCTCTTCAAACTCTCTAATGTGTTTCTTATTATTGTTGTGAATATAACACATGCAAAAAATTTTTTAAAGTAATCTACTTTAGGTTTCTTCCCTTTAAGTAGCCCATAAGGAGTCTTATTCTTGAGCTTATGTATCAGACTTCTGTTCAGTACATAATTTGTTGTGCTCACAGCCTCTGCCCAAAAGGATATGGGCAAGTGAGCATCTACAAGTAATGTGTCTGCAGATTCAATTAGGGTTCTGTTTTTTCCTTTCAGCAACCCCATTTTGTTGAGGTGTTTTAGGAGCTGAGAAGCAGTGTCGGATACCTTCCTTCTCACAGAACTCTTGCATAAGAAGAGACTCAAACTCAGTACCATGATCACTTCTGATCAATGCAACTGGAGTAGAGTACTCAATCTGTATGTTCTTGAGAAAATCTGTAAGAACCTTGAAGTTATCTGACTTAGATCTCAGAAAGAATACCCAAGTGAATCTTGAGAAATCATCTACAATCACTAAAGTATAAGATTTTCCTTCTAGGTTTTATACTGCAATAGGGCCAAAAAGGTTCATATGTAGCAAGTATAATATTCTAGGTGAGTCACTTTTATTTACAGATTTAAAGCTGTTTTTAGTTTGCTTGCCTAATTGACAAGCCCTACAAAAGCTTTCCTTCTTGTAGGGGCAAGAAGGCAATCCTATAACAAGGTTGTCCCTAGAGAGTTTGGCAATATTTTTCAGAATGACATGTCCTAATCTCTTATGTTAAAGGTCATTATTATTACTAGTTTGATTAAATAGACAAATTTCTGTTTTAGCGGACTTAAAATTTACTATGTAAATGTTTCCTACTCTAGTACCGGTTAACACTACTAGGTTATCTACTGAAGTAATAATACATGAAGTTTTATTAAATGATACCTGAAACTTTTTATCACATAACTGACTTATGGATATCAGGTTGTGCTTCAGTCTACTTACATATGCTACCTTCTTGAAGGTGACTGCTCCAATTTTGACCTTTACATAGCCTTCAGTCTGGCCACAATTGGAATCACCAAATATTACTTTGGATCCTAGCTTTGACTTAAAGTTGATTAGGTTGTCCTTGTTTTCAATCATGTGTTTTGAACAGCCACTATCCAGATACCAACTGTTGCTCTGTGGTGGGATAGTCTTTCACCTACAATGAAATAGATTAGCTATTCTTGACCCAGGTTACTTTGGGTCTTTCTTTCTTCACATAATTAAAACTGGAAATATATGAGTATTCAGGTTGACATTTATAACCTAAAGGATGATATCTTATTGGTGGAATAATCCATTGATTAAATTGATTAAAAGAAGATCTTGGTTGATTATAAGTTCTAGGGAAATTAAAGTTTCTGTTAACATGAACTGGGTTCGACAAATTCAAGTAAGTTTGTCGGTCTGAGTTCGACGAATGAGGATGAGTTCGTCGAACTCCACTCAGAGAATGAAGGTAGTTATTTTCTAGGTCCTAATATCGTCGATCTCGGGTCGACGAACCATACTAATTTCGTCGATCGTAGTTCAACGAATAATTATAATAAAAGTTTGAGTTCGGAGTTCGTCGACTTGAGTTCGACGAACTGTACACATTTCGTCGATCTGAGTTCGACGAAATCTGTTGACCATTGTTATGATTAGGATTTTTCTTATTCTTTTTCTTTTTCTTTTTCTTTTGTTTTAATTTAGTTTGTTTAACATTATTATTGCTATCTATCTTTTCTTTACCTTTCTCTGAAACAAATTTTATAGGTTTTGTTAAAATATTCTTTTGAATTAAGGGGGTTGTCTTGATGAAGCACCTAAGCCCAGCTTGTCATTAAGTCTAGCATTCACTATGCTTGTGTGTCCATCAACTTGATGCTTTTCCTATTTAGGGATTCTTCAAGTTATCTTGCCTCGACCAATTCAGTTTTTAAAGATATGATTTGTTCTTGAGCTAGAGTTAATTCATCTTTTAACTTAATGTTTTCAGAAATAAAGTTTTCATGATATGTCAATTTTTTTCTAAGTGTTTTAATTTCCTTTTCAGAATTAATTAAATCTATACATAAAGATTTAAATTCAGTTTTAAAATTATCTGAATTATAATTAACAGATGATAGTACCTGATCAGCCTCAGATTCTGATTCTACTTTTGATTCTTCTACTTGTTCCTCAGCATTAGATTTGCTGCAGGAGGCATCAATGGACATCAGGCAAATCTCCTTTACCTTGCTTCTTCTTCATCTTCACTGGAGCTAGAAGATGAAGATTCTTCTTTAGTGTCACTCCAGGTCTCAGCCACAAAGCCCTTCTCTTTTCTCTTATGCTTGTTGGAGGAAGGCTTGCTGTAATGCTGTTTCCTGGTTTCTTTTTCTCTTCTTTTTTCCTTCTTTTAATTCTTCGGACACTCTGAGATAAAGTGCCTTGACTTCCTACATCCAAAACAAACAATTTCTTTAGTGGGTTTCTTGTCATACCTTGGTTTGTCATCTTGTCTAGATGACTTTCTTCTGAAATCCTTCTTTGTCATCTTGTAGAATCTCTTGGCTAAGAGACTCAGAAGTTCTTCACTTGCTGTTGGAGCTTCTGTTTCTTCTGAAGCTTTGAAGGCTATGTTCTGCTCCTTTCTAGCTGCTGATGGAGTCTTCTGCTCTACAGCTTCTCTAGACTTTATTAGTTTCTTATATGATTTAAGCTTTCCAAGGAGAGATTCAGTGGAAATCTCATTTAAGCTTCTGGCCTCCTTGATTGACCATATTCTGGAATCCCATGAGCTAGGGAAGCACATGAAGATTTTGTCATTCACTTCAGTGAGAGTGATATCCTTATCCAGAGTCTTTAGCTCATTTATGATTGAGTTTAGTCTGTTGTGCATATAACTGATATACTCAGATTCTTCTTTCTTGAAATTCTCATATTATGGGATGAGAGTTGATCTCCTGTCCTTTCTCTCATCTGCAAAACCAACCATCATGTGGTTAAGAGAATCCCATATAGCCTTGATAGATGTGCACTCAGCCACTTTTTGGAATATGTCATCTGATATAGTCTGTGCTAAGATGTTCATATCCTTTGCATCTGCTATTTTGGCCTTCTTTTGAGCATTTGTCCACTCAGGTGGTGGAACATCATGTGTGCTTGAAGTAGAGGTAGATGCAGTAGCAGATGTAGGTTTAGGAGGACCTGACAAAATAGAATTGTATATGTCTTCATCAATAGAATTCATATAAAGACTTATTCTTGTCTTCTACATGACAAACTTGCTCAGATTGCAAACTGTAGGTCTGGTGCTTGCATAATCTTTGTTCTGTGTCATGCTATGAAATAAACAAAAATAACTAGAAAAGAAAAAATCAGAGCTAACAAGGATCTTTTAATTCAAGTGTTAGCTTGTACAACCAAAGGAACCTCCCTCTAATACCAATTGAAAGATAGGAGTTAGATCTGATTTACTCTAGAGGGGGGTGAATAGAGCAATTAAAACTTTTTGGCTGTTTTAAATATTATCAGAGTAAAGTAAGTGATACTAGTAGTAGTAATAGAAAAGGAAAAATAATCTAAGCTAATCTATCAAAGCACATCAAACTAATCTATCACATCACAAAGAAAATAGGCAACCAGACGATACAAGAATTTTATAGTAGTTCCCCAACCTGGGTACATCCACTCTTCTACCACCCTGGTAGGAATCCACTATCAGGTTTTTGATCAGATGACTGCCACCACAAAATCTATTTCCAGAGAGATCTCACAATCCTTTAGACTTTTGATCAGGTGCCCAAAAACCAAGAATAAACTTTTGAAGGGAGTTAATAAACCCTTTTATAAGAGGAGGAGGGAGATTTGATGGTGTCTTCTCTTTCTCTAATCAACAGAGAAGACTAGTGGATTGTTGTTGTCAAGGCGCCTTCAGAAATCACTTGAAGTCTTGCTCAGGGTGTAGGTCTTCAGTCTTGATCCAGGAACTTCTGACTGATTCAGAGTTGTTGTCCTTGAAGAATCCTAGAGTAGAAGTTGAAGAAGACTCTTGATATGTGATTGTTGTTCTTCTTCAGTCTTCCGAAAGGTCAAGAAGAAAACAAAGTGTTTTCTGCACAGAGAAGAGTTCTGAATATTTTTCTGTATATCTCTGTCAGTTCTTCTCTATTACTTCTTGTCGTCTTAAGAAAGAAAATCTCTTTTATATTTTCTGTTGAATTCTCCTTTGAAATTTGAATTTCAAACCATTAATTGCTGATAGTCTGGAGAATGAAAATCGGCTGGTGAATATTGTCTTCAATGAGTTTCCCCAACTGTCCCAATAAATTAAGCAAGTAATTAACCTGATGAAAATCATAATTAATACTGCCAATAACGGCTATATTCAGAGAATATAAGCATTAATTACTCATAAAATTACTGTTAAATAATATATAGAATAAGGACAGAAAAAGGGAAAAACTCTAAGTCTGGAACTGGATAGAATTCGTCGACCTCTAAACAGATTTCGTTGATCGGAGATCTAAGTTCGTCGAGCTGAGAAATCCTGTTCGTCGACTAGAGCTCAACGAACTGCATTCTGGAAATATCTTGCCATATCTGCGGTCCAAGTTTGTCGAGCACAGAATCTGTCTTCGTCGAGCTGAGTTCAGCGAAAATAATCTGGAAAGAATCTGTTGAAGCTGAATTCCAGACTTCGTCGACCTGAGCTCGAATATCGTCGAGCTCAACTCAGAGAATTAACTCTGAGTTCGTCGATCTGCGATCGACGATCGTCGAGATGAGTTCGAAGAATTTCTAACTGATAATTTAAACTTTGAATTCTTCCAAGTCTTGAGTCCACTGAGGTCTTCTGCAGGCTGGTCCATGTAAGTTGAACCTAATGACTTGGCATAGACTCTAGGACACAAAGACATAACATTGGCTATACATTGTGGGTCAAACATCCTAATTAGTGAACATAGCCAAAATCCAAACTAGGGATCCAACATTAGGCACTAAGCCAAACCACAGGTCACAAAGACCATTCACCCGACACTAAGTCAAAACACAGGTCACAAAGACCTTTCACCCGACACTAAGTCAAACACAGGTCACAAAGACCTTAGCCTTTATAATACAGGCTTACAACTTCAGACTCACAAAAAATCTAAACAAAAGAAACAAAAGGTGATTTGCTTAGACACCAGAGCAATAACTTTGTGTCTACTTCTTCCTGGACTGAGCAGATATCAGCCCAAGCTTTTGCTGTTGAAGACAATGAAGTAAGCAATTGAATCTTTCTTCAAACAGCTTTCATTTCTTTGCAGAGCTTGTTGATCTGCTTCCTCAGAATAACTTCTGAACCTGCTATTGTAGATGGTGATCGCTTCAGCTATCTCTTTCCTCAGCTAGGTTATCTGTGCAGAACAACTTCTTCAGGCTCGACAAAAATGGCAAGGGAGAAGATTGAAGTTCGGCCGCACTTTCGTTTTCAAAAAACCTAGACAAGGATTCAATTAATTTGCTCTGGCCAATTTGCTTCTTTTTATTCTCTGAATGTCAATTGAGCAGTGGGCCCACCACCAGGATTGATGGCTGATATTTAGCCATTCAGCACATGCTTTCCATTTACTATTGATTCAACGACTCTTTGTTGTATGTGGGCCCCAGCACTTAATGATGAAAATATTTTTTGGAAAGTGCAGAGGATGATAACAGCTGGCAGCCATCGTCTCTGACAGCATTTCCGCAACATTTGAATTTTGGTTGACTTTTTGACTTTGTTGATGCCAGCATGACTCAGCATCTCTGGACTTGGACAAAATTCAAGCATTAGAAGCAAATACGTTGAGTGAGTAAGCATCACTCAACGTCATAACACTTAGACAAAATTCTATCTATCTAGGCGTTGAGCTCGATGAACGCTGAGCTCCATTCGACGAAAGTCAAGCTCAGTTCGACGAAAGAGTAAATTCAGTTCGACGAACTTTAGACTCAGTTCGACGAAGGAGTAAATTCAGTTCGACGAACTCCAGGCTCAGTTCGACGAAAGCTAAGCTCAGTTCGACGAAGCTCAGTTTGACAAAATCCAAGCTATCCACGCATTTGGACTTAGCCAAACTTTCTGCGTCAAGGCGTTGAGAGCGTTGAGTGAGCTTGTCTCACTCAATGCTATTTGCCTTAGCAAATATTTCTGCGTCAAGGCATTGAGAGCGTTGAGTGAGCTTGCCTCACTCAACGCTATTTACCTTAGCAAATATTTCTGAGTCTTAGCGTTGAGAGAGTAAGCTCCACTCAATGCCAAACTACTTAATAGAACTTCTCTGTTATCTGGCGTTGAGTAAGTAAGGTACACTCAACGTCTGTGGACTTAGTGAAAATATTGCCCAACGTTTTTGTGAAGTTGACAGGCACAACAACAATCAATGCTAAAAGCTGTATGACGTTGAGTGAGTAGACCACACTCAATGCCAGTGGACTTAGCTACATTTTCAGCCAATTTCTCTAGGCTTTGACTGACTCAGCCTGACTCACAGCCTTTTTGCTGTATGACGTTGAGTGAGTAGACTACACTCAACGCTTTTATACTTAGCTATATTTTTGGCTATCTATCAGTTAGGCTGAGATAGACTCAACGTTATTTGTTATATGGCATTGAGTGAGCTGTCCTCACTCAACATCTATGGACTTAGGTAAATTTCTAGATAGACAAAAATGAATCCTTACCTCTGGCGTTGAGTGAGCTTGCTCCACTCAACACCTGTGGACTTAGTAGATTTTTGCTATGTCCAACAACCAATTATTGTTTTCTCTTGTCCAATCAATGTGATACGGATTAACATGCACTCAAGACCTTAAATACACATCAAATATAGTTGATGTGTATGACATTGACCTTTTTGACTTCTCACAAATCAGGGATATTGAGAATAATGGATCTAACAATCTCCTCATATTTGAAGAAGTCAAAACCCTTATCAAAATTATTTTATTTCCTTGGACAATGACACACACAACCTATACAACAAAAAAATATTGAAATTCTAACATGCTATAAGGAAGTGTACCTCATTTCTTGCTTGTATGGTGAGCATCACTCACTCCCCCTATTTTGTTGCAAGGTATTTTTTCTTACTTGAGTTCCACATGTCCTTCTCTGGATGACTGGATATATCATTCTTTCCCCTATGTCTTCTCTCCCTCTTGCTATGACCTTCTCTATTCTCTCCACCTTTTTGACTTCTGTAGAATATGCAGATAGGGGCTGGCTCTGCTAGAGTAACTGACTCCCCCTTAGTAGAAGCATCAGTGAACTGATACCACTGTGGAGTCTTTATCTCCAGCAAGATGAACAATACCTGCACCACAAAAAGAAATGCAAAAGGGAGTGCCTGAAGCTAGGCCAAGTTCAACATACCCAACTCAAATTTGAGGGTGTTGAACTTTGCTTCATCTAATGGCTTAGTGAAGATATCAGCTACTTACTTGTCTGTGGGGACAAACTCAAGACTGATGTCTTTCTTCTCCACATGCACCATAATAAAATGATATCTAATTTCTATATGCTTAGTCCTACTATGTGAGACAGGATTCGTAACAATAGAAATAGCACTTGTTGAATCACAGTAGAGAGGAGTTCTACTTACCTAAAGGTTGTAATATTGGAGCTGATGTTGAATCCACAACAGCTGAGCACAGCAGCTGCCAGCTGATTCATACTCTGACTCAGTAGTGGATATAGCCACACTAGTTTGTTTCTTGTTGCTCTAAGATACTAGTCTTCTTCCTAAGAACTGACAGGTTCCAGTAGTGCTTTTCTTGTCTTCTTTGCAGCCTGTAAAATCTGCATCTGAAAATCCTGTTAGATCAAAATCCCTATTTCTAGGGTACCATAGGCCAAGATCTGGTGTGCCTTTAAGATACCTCAAGATTCTCTTTACAACAGAGTAATAAGATTTTTATGGGCAGACCTGATACCTGGCACAGACACTTGTAGCATACATGATGTCAGGCCTACTAGCAGTCAGGTATAGAAGGAAGACAATTATCCCTCTATACAAAGACTCATCAACAGGTTTCCCTAGCTCATCTTTGCTTATAAACATACTTGACCATATGAGAGTTCTCATGGTGGAGGCATTCTCTATACCATATTTTTTGATTAGCTCTCTGGTGAACTTGGAGTGGGATATGGGCAAGCCATCATCAGTCTGTCTTACTTGGAGTCCCAAAGAGAACTTGAGCTCACCCATGCTGCTCATTTCAAACTTTCCTTGCATAAGTTTAGCAAATTTCCTGCAAAAGTTGTCATCAGTAGATCCAAAGATAATGTCATCGACATATATCTGGACTAGGATAAGCTTGCCCTTTGATTCCCTTAGGAATATGGTCTTATCTAACTTCTTCCTTGAGAATTTGTTCTCAATGAGGAAGCTGAACAAGGTTTCATACCAAACCCTGGGGGCTTGATTTAGCCCATATAGAGCTTTCATAAGCTTATATACAAAATTAGGAGAGTTAGGTTCTACAAAACCTAGTGGTTGATCCACATATACTTCCTATTTTAGGTCCCCATTCAGGAATGCTGACTTAACATACATCTGGTAGACTTTGAATCCCTGATAGGCAGCAAATGCAAGGAATATCCTTATTGCTTCTAATCTGGCAATTGGGTCAAAGGTCTGGTCAAAGTCTATGCCTTCTTCTTGTTTGTAGCCTGTAACCACCAGTCTAGCCTTATTCTTAACAATAATGTCATCTTGATCCAACTTTTTCTTGTAGATCCACTTGATCCCTATGACATTTTGTCCTTGTAGTCTGGGGACTAACTTCCAGACCTTACATCTCTTAAATTGGTGCAGTTCCTCTTGCATTGCTCCAATCCAGAATTGGTCCTTGATTGCTTCTTCAAACTTCTTGGGCTCTTCTTAAGATAGAAAGCTTGAGTATATAGATGTATTCATGCTCCCGCTTCTGCTCTAGACTCCATGATTTGCATTGCCAATGCTTTGGTGTGTTGGATGGTACCTTAAATGTCTGGTAACTGGAGGCAATCTAGCTGCAACTTACTGATCTTTAGAGTTTTCAGCTAGCTGGTCTTCAATTTCTTCAGGTATGTCTTGCCCTTCTCTTGGAATAGGCAGTCCATCATCATTATCCTGGACTGTGAGGGTAGCTTCCTGGATGGTCAGCTTGTCCATCATCTGCTCTGTACCGGCAATACTATAAGAGGATGAGCTAGACAGCTTACAGTTAACCATGTTGGATTCATCAAAAACAACATGTATTGACTCTTCTACAACTTGGCTAGTTAAATTGTAGATTCTATATGCCTTACTATGAGTGTTGCACCCAACAAAGATCCCTTCATGAGACTTGCCAACAAACTTAGTTAAATGGACTTTTCCATTGTTGAGCACATATCACTTGCAACCAAAGATCCTGAAATGGCTCAGGTTTGGTTTTCTGCCCTTTAAGATCTCATAGCGAGTCTTCTTGTGTCTCTTGGTGATAGAAGCTCTATTAAGGACATAGCACGCAGTGTTAACTACCTCAGCCCAGAAGTATTCTGGGAGGGATGAGTCACTTAACAAGGTTCTACCAGACTCTATGAGAGTCCTATTTTTCCTCTCAGCAATTCCATTTTGTCGGGGTGTTGTAGGAGATGAAAATTCTTGATGAATCTCTTGCTCTTCACAAAACCTTGTCATGCACTCAGACTGAAACTCAGTACCATGGTCACTTCTAATTTTGACCACAGTGCTGTTGAATTCATTCTGAATTTGCTTGATAAATGTCTGAAAGACATCAGGGTTTCAGATTTTTTCCTTAGAAAAAACACTCAGGCAAATCTGGAAAAGTCATCAACAACCACAAGGGTGTAAACTTTTCTACCTAGACTTTGAATTGACATATGACCAAACAGATCCATATGCATGAGGTATAAGCACCTCACTGAGTCTTTGGTGCCAATGCTCTTGAAGGAGGTCTTAGTCTGTTTTCCCTTTTGGCATGTAGAGCAGATACCCTCCTTAGTGCACATAGACTTAAGGTCATTCCTAACAATCTTATTGCTGAACATCTTGCCTATGGTCCTATAATTTAGATAGGCTAGCCTCTTGTGCCACTGCACATAGGAAGAGGTTTTCTCATCTGCAACTAGGCATACAGGTGAGTCTTTGCTAGAGCATAGGAAATCTAAATAGTAAACATTTTCACTCCTAGTGCCTGTTAATATGACCTCTTGATCACTTAATCTCCTAATTTGTCACTCATGCTTATGAAATACTATGTCATAGCCAAGATCACAGAGTTGACAAATGCTTATCAGGTTGTGTTGCAACTCTTCCACATAGACTACTCTAGTGATAGTGACTATGTCATTAGAGATCTTACAATAACCTATAGTCACCCTTTTTTCTGACCCACCAAAGATAACCTTTAGTCCATTCCTTACTGGTGCATAATCCTTCAGCATGCTCCTTGTTCCATTCATGTGCCTGGAACATCCACTGTTCAAGTACCATATATGGGTATGAGTACTTGGATTAACCTGCAAGACACAAATCAGTTAACCTTAGGACCCTAATTTTTATTGGGTCCTTGATGCATGTTAGACTAAAAATAATTATGCCTGCCTGTAGATTTTCTGACATGAAAGCTAACATTAGCTCTCTGCACACTAAGATTGTGCCAACATTTAACAGCAAAGTGGTCTACCTTGCCATAACATCAACACTCATGGATGTTGTACCTTCTTTTCAGAGCAGGTCTAGTGGCTGTGTTAACAGCTTCTCTTGGTTTAGAAGGGGTAGCAGCAGTCCTGTTCTTTAGTTTCTTATCCCCAGTCTGACAAGTGGTGGGTCTGTCAGTAGAAGTGCTTCTAGTATCCCTTCTAGTAGCCGCTTTCTTTTCAGAAAGCATACTCTTGATGGCCTCAGAGATGCCCAGGTCTGGTCTACTGACAGCCTTGTCCTTTATCTTAGAGTGGGCTGGAGGAACTGGAGAACAGTCGGCAGCTTTACCCTTGACTGAAGGGGCAGTTGCACCAAACACAAATGGTCCAGGATGGGCCATTTGTATTTCCTCATAGGTTGACTTAAAGGCACTTGCACCCCTGTTGTATCCACCACCATATTGTGGAACATCTTTATTCACACAAGAGGGTCTAGCATTATTTCAGTGACCATAAATACTCTCATGGTCATGGTTGTTAGAAGGTAGTTGCACTTTATTAAATTTAATAGGAGGCTTAGAGGTTAGTTGACTCCACTTGAGCTTTGTCATTTCCCTTGGGATTAACAGCTCTTGTCATTTTCTTGAATTCCAACTCTTTCTTTCTCTTTTAAGAGCAGAAGGAGTCTATCAAGGGCAACACTGTGTTAGGCTTGGAGTAGCTAGCCACTAGTTTCCTCTCTTTTTGGAGCTTTCCTTCAAGATTCCTGATATGGTTATTCTTGAAGGTTATGGTGCTCATCTGAATGATTGTTACATTCTTCAGTTTGTTGACTTCTTGCATCTTCAGATCCAGCAGTTTTGCTGATTCTGAAGCAGCAAGTTGTAGAGAAGTAATTTCCTGAGCCTGCTGTTTGGTCAGGAGCTTGCTTTTCTTTAGAGCCTGCAGAAGTGCACCATAGTTATCAATCAATTGATTGATGTGCCCTTCAGATTCTGAGCCATCATCACCACTTGATGCAGAAGCACAAGAATCTGGAATTGATTCATAATCTGAATTAGAAGAGCTAGTAATAGAGATTACCTTGCTTGGACCAGACTGATCCTGGCTGATTTTTTCATCAGACCTAGCCATCAGACCAAGGCAACAACTGTCTTCTTCATAATCCACCTCTGAATCACCATCAGACTGTGATAGAGGGGCAATGTCTTCAATCCTGGCAGCAGAAGTACCTTCTCAGCTTCTTCTTCTATAACAGCCAGCCTTTTAATGTAGTCTACTTCTACAGCTCCATCTTCAGTAGAGTACAACCCTATATAGGCTTCTTCTTCTTCTTCTTCTTCTGACTCTGATGAGGAGAAGTCAGTCCAGCTTCTTTGCTTCTTAGCAATGAGGGATTTCTCCTTCTTGCCTTTTTGATAGTAGTTCTTTTTCTCACCATGTTCCCTTCTTTTGACTGGGCAGTCGGCTATTACATGCACAGGCTTTCTGCAATGATAACAAGTCATGTTATATGAAACCTGTTTACTAGTTTTGGAACCATATTTGTCCTCCTTAGACGATTTTTTCCTGCCCTTGTAGTAGTCATCCTTGGGATGAGAGGAGGAGGAAGGTCGGCCTCTCAAGTGCTTCTTCTTCAAGAACTTTTGGAATTGTCTGGTAAAGGCAGCAAAATCTTCATCATACCATTGACAAACTGATGTGCTTTTCTCTAATCTTCCAGAATTAGATTCAGCATCTCTCTTTGGTGGAGAGGGAGACTTTCTTCTGATTTTGCTAGAGCCTTCAGCTTTGAATGCTACAGTCTTGTATCTTGCCTGAGACTTGTTGTGGTACTTCTCTTCTTTCCTATCAGCCAGCTGCATCTCATATGACAGAAGCTTCCCAAAGACGGTGTGAGGAACAGTGTCACCCAACTTTGCCACTTCTCTGATGGCACAGATCTTTGTGTCTCACTCTCTAGTGAGAGATCTAAGGAACTTATCATTCAGTTCATAGTGACTGAATACCCTTCCATAAGTCTTCAGTTCATTCACAATCCTAAAGAACTTTTCATAACAAATGGTTATGTTGTCCCCCTTGGATTACCTGAAAGCATCATACTCTTGCTTGAGCATGGACTTCCTATCATCTCGAACTTCATCTGTCCCCTCCATGTAGATCACAAGTGTGTCTCACATTTCCTTTGCTATTGTGTAATGAATTAGGTTCTGAAGTGTAGATTCATCAACAACACTCATAATTATATTCTTTGCTCTTTTGTCTATGGAGGCCAGAGCCAACTCATCCTTAGTCAGCTTATCAAATGTCTTGGGTGTCTTGACATTTGCATCCAGTGTAGAGACCTTCATTGGGATGAACGGTCCCTCTTCGACTATAGTATACATCCTAGGGTGAACAACTTCCATGAACTGCCTCACCCTTGCTTTTTAGATGCTAAAATCCTCCTTCCTACAGATTGGAAGCCGCACAACACTCAGCTCCTTATTGATCATTCCTGAAACCAAAGAGACAGACTTCTAGCTAACCTTGGAGATCTACTCAGACTGTTATGCTTTTAAAGAGTAACCTCCTTCTGATACCACTTGAAAGTCTTGTTTTCAAGGCTAGCTAAACACCTAGAGGGGGGGGGGGTGAATAGTTTTTTGTCTCTATTTGAATTTTCTTACGTGTTAGCAGATTTCTGTGTTTGGTGATTAGGTTAGTTTTTAGCTATCAAGAGCAATCACAGACGACACAATAATTTTATAGTGGTTCCCCAATCTTGGGTACATCCACTGTCCCTCTGCGCCAATCTAATAGTGTGTTAGACTCGACTCTCCCTCCAGATCTCAGCTCCTTAAGAGCTTACAGCACAGATCCCGCAGGATCTCACAGGTCACACAGACCTACCACGTAGGCATTAAGCCAAACCACAGGTCACAAAGACCTTTCACCTGACACTAAGCCAAATACAGGTCACAAAGAACTTAGTCTTTATAATACAGGCTTACAACTTTAGACTCAAAAAAAATCTAACAGAAGAAATAGAAGGTGATTTGCTTAGACACCGGAGAAATAACTCTGTGTCTACTTCTTCTTGAACTGAGCATATATTAGCCCAAGCTTTTGCTGTTGAAGACAATGAAGGAGGCAATTGAATCTTTCTTCAAACAGCTTTCGTTTCTTTGCAGAACTTGTTGATCTGCTTCCTCATAATAGCTTCTGAACCTGCTATTACAGATGGTGATTGCTTCAGCTATCTCTTTCCTCAGATATATTATCTGTGCAGAACAACTTCTTCTGGATCGACAAAAATGGCGAGGGAGAAGATTGAAGTTTGGCCGCACTTTCGTTTTCAGAAAACCTAGACAAGGATTTGATTGATTTGCTCTGACTGATTTGCTTTTTTTTATTCTCTGAATGCCAATTGAGCAGTGGGCCTACCACCAGGATTGATGGCTGAGATTTAGCCATTTAACACATGCTTTCCATTTATTCTTGATTCAACGGCTCTTTGCTGTGTGTGGGCCCCAACATTTAATGATGAAAATATTTCTTGGAAAGTGCAGAAGATGATAACAACTGGCCGCCACCGTCTCTGGCAGCATTTCCGCAACATTTGAATTTTGGTTGACTTTTTTACTTTGCTGACATCAGCATGACTCAGCATCTCTGGACTTGGACAAAATTCAAGCATTAGAAGCAAAGCCATTGAGTGAGTAAGCATCACTCAACGCCACAACACTTATACAAAATTCTATCTGTCTATGCGTTGAGCTCGATGAATGCTGAGCTCCATTCGACGAACGTCAAGCTCAGTTCGACAAAAGTGTAAATTAAGTTCGACAGATTTTAGACTCAGTTCGACGAAAGCTAAACTCAGTTCGACGAAGGAGTAAATTCAGTTCGACGAACTCCAGACTCAGTTCGACGAAAGCTAAGCTCAGTTCGACGAAGCTCAGTTCGACGAAAGCCAAGCTATCCACGCATTTGAACTTAGCCAAATTTTCTGCATCAAGGCGTTGAGAGCATTGAGTGAGCTTGCTTCACTCAACGCTATTTGCCTTAGCAAATATTTCTGCGTCAAGGCGTTGAGAGCGTTGAGTAAGCTTGCCTCACTCAACGCTATTTGTCATAGCAAATATTTCTGAGCCTTGGCGTTGAGAGAGTAAGCTTCACTCAACGCCAAACTATTTAACAGAACTTCTTTGTTATCTGGTGTTGCGTGAGTAAGCTACACTCAACGCCTGTGGACTTGGTGAAAATTTTGCCCAACTTTTCTGCGGAGTTGACAGACACAGCAACACTCAACGTCAAAAGCTGTATGACATTGAGTGAGTAGATCACACTCAACGCCTATGGACTTAGCCACATTTTCAGCAAATTTCTCTAGGATTTGACTGACTCAGCCTAACTCATAGCCTTTTTGATGTATGGCGTTGAGTAAGTAGACTGCACTCAACGCTTTTATACATAGCCATATTTTTGGCTATCTATCAGTTAGGTCGAGATAGACTCAACTTTATTTGTTATATGGTGTTGAATGAGCTGTTCTCACTCAATGCATGTGGACTTAGGCAAATTTCTAGCTAGAAAAAAATGAATCCTTACCTCTGGCGTTGAGTGAGCTTGCTCCACTCAATGCCTGTGGACTTAGTATATTTTTGCTATGTCCAACAACCAATTATTGTGTCCTCTTGTCCAATTAATGTGATATGGACTAACCTTCACTCAAGACCTCAAATACACATCAAATACAATTGATGTGTGTGACATTGACCTGTTTGACTTCTCACAAATCAGGTACATTGGGAACAATGGACCCAACAAGATGTATATGCCGAGTCTAACAAATGAAGTAGTAAATCAGGTCAGCTCAAATTTGATAGATCCTAAGACTTTACATGCAAGACTATGACACGTGAACTATAGAAAACTACTACTGCTAGCTAAAACTCACAACAAACCCTTAGACACAACAATCAAATTTAAAAATATGAAATTTGTGCTCAAACAAGGATAACTAGAACACATTTTAGTCAGGTTTGTAGGAGCACACAATTACTAGAGTTAATACATTCCGACATATGTGACTACAAAAGCTTTGTCACAAGAGAAGGTCGGAAGTATCTGATAACATTTATCGACGATTACTCTAGTTTTAGCCACATTTATCATCTTAAATTCAAAGATAAAGCTTTTGAAAAATTTTGTGTATTCAAAAATAGGGTTGAAAATCAACAAGACATGAAAATTAAAAGGCTAAAAAGTGATAGATGAGGCGAATATGTCTCGGGAGAGTTCAGAGATTTTATTGTCAACAATGATATAATTCCTGAAACCACTGCCCCGTATTCACCACAATCCAATGATATCGCCGAAAGGAAAAATTGGACTTTAACAGAAATGTTGAATTTCATATTGTTGACTGCTGGTATGCATGCGGCCTACTGGGGTGAAGTCGTTCTCACGTCAAATCACATTCTTAATAAAGTACCTCATGCAAAATTGACTAAAACGCCAGATGAGCTTTGGTTTAAGAGACCTCCTATATTTGACAATCTTATGACTTGAGGCTGTATCACTTATATTAGGATACCATACTCTACGCCGCGTTGAGTGGTGTTGATACCACTCAACGTCGCCAGCAATCTTAAGTCAAGGCGTTGAGTGGTGTCAACACCACTCAATGTCGTGTTGAGTGGTGTCGATACCACTCAATACCGCCAGTAATTTTAGTTAAGGCATTGAGTGGTGTCGACACCACTCAACGCCGCGTTGAGTGGTGTTGACACCACTCAATGTCGCCAGCAATCATAAGTCAAGGCGTTGAGTGACGTTGACACCACTCAACGCCGCCAGTAATCTTAAGTCAAGGCGTTGAGTGGTGTCGAAATCACTCAACGCCGCGTTGAGTGGCGTTAAGACCACTCAGCGCCAACAACATCCCACAGCGTCTAAGTAAAAAGGCTTCGAGACCACTCAACTCCACGTTGAGTGGTGTCGAGTTAACTAGACGCTTCGTCGAATGGAGTCGAGATCACTCGACGCCTAAAGTTTCCCAAGTATTTTCTAAGTTAAATTTGTCGAGTGCCGTCGTGTTCACTCGACCCACTCGACTTTTCCCTAGCTCGAGTCAATTTCATTGGCTCAAAAACTTATTCAAGGGGCCTAGCACGAAATGGGATGTTACAGTGTCTATCTAGGATGTGCAGAGGGTTGTGTTGCAGACAGATTTCTAGATCTCTCGACTAATACTGTAATAGAATCTAGAGATGTAGTTTTCTTTGAGGATAAGTTCCTTAAGGATAAAAACCTAACGGTTCCAGGTCTACCAGTTACCACTACTGAGCCTATTATTGAGCCAGAAATAAGAAACCTTGACACTGAGCTTATAGATACTAGTGTTTTAGCATCTAAAAAGTTATCTAATAGAGAACGATTGCCTAAAAGTTTCGGTACAGACTTTGTGACTTATCAAGTGGAAGCTGATCCATCTACCTATAAGAAAGCGATCTGATTTAGGGATTCTCTATTATGGAAATAAGTCATAGATGATAAGATGAACTCTCTCCTACAAAACCACACTTAGACTTTGGTTGACTTGCCCAAACGGGCTAGAACCAATGGAAGTAAGTGAGTTCTGAATAAGAAGCTTAATTCTGATGGGAGTATCGTTAAATACAAAGCACGTCTAGTTGCCAAGTGCTACACTCAAGTGAGTGGTATAGACTACTTTGATATATACTCACCTGTTTGTCACATTGTGACAATTAGGATACTTCTCGTTTTAGCATCTATTAAATATTTTGTTGTTCATCAGATGGATGTCACGACTGCATTTTTAAATGAAGATCTGACAGATGAGATCTACAGGCACAAACCTGAAGGGTTTGTCGTAGAAGGTTTAGAAAATAAGGTATGTAAGTTGATTAAGTCACTCCACGGATTGAAGTAAGAACCAAAATTGTTGCACGAGAAATTTGACACTTCTGTTAAAGACTTGTGCTTCAAGTCTAGTCTATCAGATAAATGTCTGTACGTAAGAACAAATTCAGATAAAATTACAATTATTTGCTTATATGTTGACGACATGCTAATTTTGGGAACTGATCAGTCTTAGGTGGAAGACGTGAAAGTTGTCTTGACGGCACAATTTAACATTATAAACTTAGGTGTGGTGAAAACCATCCTAGTAATGGAAGTAAACTTCACTGAAAAGAATATTACCCTAAGTCAAAGTCACTACGTTAGAAATATACTTGAGAAGTGAGGTTACGTTAATAGCAAGAATATTGAGACTTCATACAACTACAACAATAGACTGAAACCGAATGAAGGTTCACCTATTAGATAGTTTGATTACTCCAAACTCATAGAAAGTCTTGTGTATGCTACAACCTGTATTAAACCTGACATAACCTTTACGGTCTACATATTAAGTAGATTCACAAGTAACCCTAGGAAGGACCACTGAGATGCCGTAGAAAGGCTAATGCGATACTTAAAATATACTGAGAAGTATGTTTTATGCTACAGTGGACATCCTCATGTGCTTGAGGGATATTTTAACGCCTCATGATGCTCAGAAATTGCTGATAGTAGATTCACTAGTGATTTTGTGTTTACACTAGGAGGAGCAGCAGTAGCTTGGAAATCAAAGAGGCGGACGTGTATTGCACTATCCTTAATGGAATCAGAACTCTATGCTCTCGCTTCAGCTGGAGAAGAATAATAATCAGAACTTTATGATTAGTTGTCAGCTTGTTTTATCATTCCAAACTTGATGATATAACATAATTGTGAAATGGTGAATACTAATCTTAACAATCGATTGAACATGGTTTGATTCTATGAAATCAATTTTCTAATTTTGTGTAAATTAGATAGAGATGCTGATATGTGGTTCTTTCTTTCTGCTTAGAGTATTACGTTCTTTTACTGCTATAACTAATAACTTTAATTTTGATTGGCAAATTTTAGAATTCATACAGATTTGTCTCATGACATTCTTATGATATTTGTTTGCATATCAAATGGAGATTGGAGGAGAGAAAATTGATTTCGACCCGGATGAAGATGATCTGATATTTGCGTAGATCAATTTTTAGTTTGCGTTTTTCTTTCAGATTTCATATTGCTATGTTTGGGACTATGTGTTTGAGTTTTGATATTCTGTATTCTAAAACTCATATTTATGCTTTCTGAAAACTCACTTTTTGGTTGTTATTAACTCTTATTTAATTAACATGTACTGTGGTAACACCTATTTACAATATAGGAGGAGATTGTTGATGTATATTGAATTAAATGTGACAGGTGCTTAATGGGTTGTGGTTAGGATCTGATAGGAATCCAACAACCCATAGTCGGGTATTTAGGGTTTGCCTATAAATACTCATGCTAGACGCAACGAGTAGATCGTTCCAAACTAGATGGCTACGTGGATGCTTCGAGCACACTCTAATAGTTTTTTCTGTAAGCAGGTGCTATTTGTACATTTTGTTAAAGTTTTAAATTGATTAGGTGTTTGAGGTCAAAAATACTATGATTATCAAGCATGAATATAAATATTCATGTGTTATGAATATTTAATTATAAGGTACCAATAACAACTACATGTGTTTATTTATTGCCTTTGGCACGTGGTCAACAAAGCATATTTTTATGCCCAATGGTTTTAATTTGTTTTTATTCGGTATATTTATTGCTAGATAGAATTAATTATAGGCTGTTCAATTGAACATGGAACATCAACTTCTCGCTTAGACGTGCACATAAAGACTGGGCCTGGAAAGCCTACCTGGGCCCGGCCTTGAAAAAGCCTGGTTAGGACTGGGCCCGCGTAGGCCTGGTCCAGGCCCAGGCCAGTCCTGGAGGGCCTAAAAAGGCCTTAAATATCATGATTTATCTGGCCTGGTGCCCGGCCCGGGCCAGACCCAGGCTAAGCCCGGTCTTAGGCTTTGCCTGGGCCCGGGCCCAGGCAAGGCCTGGGCCCGGGCCAACGTCTCTCTAGAGAGACGTTGGCTGCCAACGTCTCTCTAGAGAGACGTTGGCCACGTTGGCTGCCAACGTCTCTCTAGAGAGACGTTGGCAGGCTGGCAGCCAACGTCTCTCTTGAGAGACGTTGGCTGCCAGGTTGGCACGCCTCTTTAGAAAGAGACGTGCCAACGTTTCTTTCTAAAGAGGCGTGCCAACTTCTTTTTTTTAATAAATGATTTAAATTTTTTTAATGATTTTTAAATTGTTTTTAATAAGTTTCTAAAATATTAAATTTATATATCTATAAATATAGATAGATGAGAAGGTGGGGGGTGTTTGTTACTCACACTCTCATTTTATCTAATCTCAATTTTAATTTAATATATGACGTCGCCATCCGTTCCTGTGCCGGAAGTTATCGAGCACAAGCATAGTGCTCCAATTTGGGAGCACTTCGAAAAGGTGCGCTTCGGCACCGATATGAAGGCGAGGTGTCGTCATTGTTCGAAGTTGCTAACGGTGAGCGGGAACTCGACGCTAGTGCGGCACATCAAGTCATGTCTCGCTAAACAAGCTCCAGAATCTAGTCAATCTCAACTGTCAGCTACCGGACAGATTTGGATGTACGATCAGACGCGTCAAAGAGAAGCGCAAATGAAAAATATCATCGGACGCGGGTTGCCGTTCAACCACTATGACAACGCTCGTGAAACCTCTTACATTCACAAGACTCTCCAACCAAAGTATCAACAGGTTAGTAGATCTACAATTCGGCGTGACGCATATAAGGCATATATTAAAGCGAAAAAAAATCTAATAAAATATTTTGAAAATTTAGAAAGTAAAGTGAGCTTAACATGCGACATTTGGAGTAGCGGTTTAAATTTAGGAAATTCATATATTTGTATCACAAGTCACTGGATAGATCCTACATCATGGGAGCTATCCAAACGTATTATTAGTTTTACAACTTTTGAGGTTCCTCATACCGGACAAGCTATTTATCAAGTAATTATGAATTGCATCCGTGAATTTAAACTTAAGGATAAAATTATTAGTATTTCTTTTGATAATGCAACAAATAACACCTTAGCAATCGAAAATTTGAAAATAGATTTAAAACCAATGTTAAATGGAGTATTTTTTCATACTCGTTGCGTATGTCATGTTTTAAATTTAATCGTTCAAGATAGTTTCAAATTTATGGAATCTTATATTCATAAAATTCGAATCATGCTACAATATATATATAGTTCACAGAAAAGACGACAAGATTTTAAAAAATTTGTAATAAACCAAGGACAAAAATTTCTAAAACCAGAATATGATATGCCAATTAGATGGAATTCAACTTACAAAATGCTAAAAAGAGCAGTACGTCAAAAAACACTACTAATGGAATTTTATTCATCTATAACAAATCATAATTTAACCGATAATGATTGAGAAATTATAGAAGATTATATGCGTTTATTAGAATGTTTTCACCGAACAACCGTTTTTTTTATCTGGAGTGTATTATCCTACTAGTCCTCTCGTTATTGAAAATTTTGTAATTATAACAAGAATATTTAATCATTTTAAACAAAATATACTGTGGCGTTCGGTAATTGAAATAATGGAAACTAAAATTTTAAAATATTATACAGAAATGCCTCCTATGTTTTCATGTGCTGCGGCTTTAAATCCTTTATTAGGTGTAGAAGGCGTCGAAAATCTTTTAGATGAAATAAATAATAATTTGCACTTAGATTTAAATTCGTCGGTTTATGAAGATACTTATGTTTCAAAGTTTAATACAAGTTTTACAAATTTGTATAATTATTATTATGAATTATATGGCTCGCGACCGAGAGAAGATATTACTTCCACTCAAACCACCGATAGTTTTAAAAATGTCATTTTTGAAATCGCGTCTAGAAAAAAATCGCGAACATCCAGTACGTTAAATGAGTTAGGCTTATATACTAAAATACATTTTAGAGATTTTATGAGTGATTTTGAGGTTGAAAATTTTAATATATTAGAGTGGTGGAAAAATAAAGCGAACACGTATCCTATTTTGGCCTTAATGGCCCGAGATATTCTAACTATCCAAGCTAGTACAGTAGCTTCGGAATCTGCTTTTTCTTTTAGTGGCAGGATTTTGAACGAACGTCGCAGTCGACTTAACGAAGAGTCACTAGAGATTTGCATTTGCTATAAAGACCACTTGGATGCGCAAAACCGAGAACAACACACTGCCACTATCGAAGATAGCTCGTCGGAGGTTGAAGAAGACTTAAGTACTTTGGACTTAAATGACGAATTTTGATTATTGTTATATTTCAATGTACTGTTTGGACATTTAAGTTTTTTTTATTTTGAAGTTTGATTATTGTTATTTTTCAATGTAAAAGTATTTATGTTTGTAAAATTTTGAGAATCAATCTTGATAATATTAATGGAATTTTTTTTATACTGTGTCAAAATATATTTTTGAATATATTTTTGTTCAATATAGTTTTAAATTTTTGATAATATGTTTTTAACTAATCTTTATATTTTGCAATTGAACTTCTTTACATTTAAAAACAAAGTTATTTAAAAGGGGATATCTAAAATGCGGGCAGGCTAAAATGCGGACGTACGGACAACCCGTTTTCGGCATCCAGATGGTTTTAAATCGAAAAGTGATCAACATGAAAGTTGTAGATCTCGGCGAGACGAACAACTTTCATGTTGATCACTTTTTGATTTAGAGCCGTCTTGGACCTCGATTTGGGTCCCGAAATCTGGGGCGCGGTACGCTTTACTGTAGCAGTTCCGCCGCCCCAGTTTTCGGAGCCCAAATCGAGGTCCAAGACGGCTCCAAATGAAAAGGTGATCAACATGAAAGTTGTAGATCTCGGCGAGACGAACAACTTTCATGTTGATCACTTTTTGTTTCAGAGCCATCTTGGACCTCGATTTGGATCCCAAAATCTGGGGCGCGGTACGCTTTACTGTAGCAGTTCCGCCGCCCCAGTTTTCGGGGCCCAAATCGAGGTCCAAGACGGCTCCAAATCAAAAAGTGATCAACATGAAAGTTGTTCGTCTCGCCGAGATCTACAACTTTCATGTTGATCACTTTTCGATTTGAAGCCTCCTTAACCCTTGCCGCTGAACAGTGAACTAGGCCCGGGCTTGCCCGATAGGCCTTACCAGACCCTCTTTTTGGAGGAGAGCCTGGGACCGGCCTGGGTCTGGCAAAAGTCAGGCCTGGGCCTGGGCCTGCAGTGATAAAAGCCCGGGCCTAGCAGGCCCAGGCCCGGCCTGGGCCTGACAGGCCTTATGTGCACGACTATTCTCGCTTATTCGCTTTTGAAACTTTCAGATAATTTTAAATTAAATTATTTTTTATATTTTTTTTGAAGAGATGCGTTTTTTCAGTTGCTAAATGTTTTAAATGTTTTTTTAAGGGAAAAGGGATTTAATTGTTGGATATCATGGGTAAGTTACAAGAGAAAAAAATAGTATGTGCAACAAACGATATGGGTGAAAGTCTCACTGTCCGACTCGCAAAAATACGATCATATTTGGAAGTTAAAAATATGATAGAAATTTGTCCCAAAATTCCAGCATAGAATTCCGGATCATGAGGTTGAATTGAAATTAATCCCCCACGATTGAAAATAGGTGCGTTATAAGTATCAAATTATTTCTCGTAAGTTAATTACACATGATGAGGTTCCCTGATCGGATTCTGTTGAACTTTCATTAAGCACAATTGAAAATAGGTTTAGATTTCATTAAGCACAACCACGATACACGCCCGCAAGCGCGCTCCGGCGGGGCAACTGTTGAAAATTGTGAAGTGAAAGTGGGGTTGATCAGGCAGACCGCGCGGCCTGGGCGGACAGTCCTGCGGACTGATGGTGCGGCCTGATGTTGCGGCCTGGTGATTGCGACCAGCTTGTTTGGCTTGTTCTGTTGTTGGCTGTTCTCTGAAGTAACCATGCAGATAGATGGTGTATCCGCGGAGAGCGGGCGGACTCTTTCTGAGTTCTCGGAGTCCGCTTGAGGCGGACTGCATGTGGAGGTCGGAAAATCGACTTCGGTTGTTGCCCTTGCTCTGGTGGAGCGGCTAGGTGTTAATCACAGAGTTCGCGTGTTGGCGGACTGTCTTGGGAGGTGGCGGACTAAGTTCTTGTCCACCGAGCTCGCGCCAGAATTTGGTTGGTTGCTGGACTTGGTCACAATCTGTGACAAGTTCAGGTTGATCGCAGAGTCCACAATGTCCCCTGGTTTGTTATGCAATCGGACCGAGTACCGCGGTAGCGCAACGGAATTAAATCGAGCAAAAACAATCGCGCAAAATAAAAAACCACAGAACGAGATATCCAAGCACACAGACGACACAGAAAATTTACGTGGTTCGGAGAGAAGCTCCTACATCCACGGGGAGAGCGCGCCGAAGAAGATCCACTATAAGGTATGGAGGTACAGATTACAATAAAGACCGTAAGGTCGAGCAATGAAGAAAAAACCGAAAAAGGTGAAATCGGACTGTCGCCTGCGATAGTGATGTCGCCGGGCGATAGTGGTACTGTTCACCTCCTTTGCGGAATCGCCGCCTGGACTGCACGCCTGAAGCCGACCTCGCCTGGGTTCGGACTCCTGATGTCTCCGCGCTGCCTGGGATCACCTCCGCTGCCTGGAAACACCGCGGGAGACCAGCCTGATGTCGATCCGACTGGATTCGACCGGATGCCGCTCCGATAGCTCCGCCTGAAGTCGTCCGCCTGGAGTCGCCCCCTTGCGCATCTGCTGCCGCCGTCGCCGCCTGATGCCGTTGGAATGAGAACGGTGGGTGGCTAAGAACTCCTTTGGATCGTTGTTGGTGTTGGGATTAATTTGAATCATAGCCTCCCCCTCCATTTTATAGCACAAGAGAGGGCCGGACATTCCATGTTTGGAGAGCACAAAGGGGGAAAGGAGAATAATCTCCTTTGATGAACTTCCTAAAAAGGATTTGGTCTGGATTAGGAAAATGGGAATCCCACGGATTGGTGACATGGCGCAATCCTAACGGTCCGGGCGCGAATAGGTGTCACAATCTAACAATCTCCACCTTGACGCCTCACGCGACAGACTCCACTTGAAACTTGGATCTCCTCCCTCCGGCAAACTACCCCCTCTCCCTGGCGTTCCCACGATCAGCACGCACAGATATGAGCCAAGTCAAGGCAGTGCTTGAACTTGACTCCGGTCAACGGCTTGGTCAACATGTCTGCAATGTTATCCTCAGTGTGCACCTTTAGTAACTGAATATCTCCGCCAGCAACGAACTCTCTCAACTTATGGTACCGCACATCAATGTGTTTTGTCCTGGCATGATAGACCGGGTCTTTGGCCAGACAAATCGCACTCTGACTGTCACAGTGCAGCTTCACCGCTTCCTGAGAAATCCTGAGTTCTTTGGCGAGACCTTTGAGCCAGATAGCTTCCTTCGCAGCTTCCACTGCGGCAATGTATTCAGCCTCTGTCGTAGATAAAGCCACAATGTCCTGCGGAGTGGCTTTCCAACTGATGGGGCCCTCACCACAAAGGAAGATGTACCCGGAGGTAGATCTTCTTCGGTCGAGGTCGCCCGCATAGTCGGAATCAACGTAGCCCTCTAGGACTCTAGAAACTCCGCTCTTCTTAAACAGCAAACCGACGTTTTTCGTTCCGTTCAGATATCTTAGAATCCACTTGACTGCTTCCCAGTGTTGTCGCCCCGGATTCCCCATATATCTGCTGACTACGCTCACAGCCTGAGCGATATCTGGTCTGGTACAGATCATGACGTACATCAAGCATCCTACCGCACTAGCGTACGACACCCCGAGCATCTTTTGTCGTTCTCCCTCTTTGTCTGGACACTGCTGTGACGATAATCTAAACTATTGCCCGAGAGGGGTTGAAACGGGCTTAGATTCAGTCATATTGAACTTTTCCAGAACCTTCTGAATGTACCCTGTCTGAGAAAGCCAAAGCATGCCCCGCTTCCTATCTCTCTTGATTTCCATGCCAAGGATCTTCTGTGCTTGACCCAGATCCTTCATTTCAAACTCAGCTTGCAGTTTCTGCTTCAAAGACTGGATCTCCTGAGCTGACTTGCACGCAATCAGCATGTCGTCGACGTATAGCATCAGAATCAGAACGTCGTCGTTTGCCAGAAACTTGTAGTAGGTGCAGCTGTCGTACTGGCTCCTGCAGAATCCTTGTGAAACCATGAACGTATCAAATCTCTTGTTCCACATTCTTGGAGCCTGCTTCAGACCGTAGAGGGACCTTCTTAGTTTGCACACCTTCTTCTCGTCACCGGGTTGTACAAACCCTTCAGGCTGCAAGATGTAGATCTCCTCTTCCAAGTTACCATGAAGAAACGCCGTTTTCACGTCCATCTGCTCTAGCTTCATGTCGTTCATTGCCACCATCGCAAGAAGCACCCGTATGGAGCGGTGTTTTACCACGGGTGAGAATATTTCATCAAAATCGACACCCTTCTTATGCGCGAACCCCTTGGCAACGAATCTGGCCTTGTATCTCCACTGGTCTTTGCCGGATGTAGATTCCTTCTTCCTGAATATCCATTTGGAACTGATTGCCTTCGCCCCTTTGGGCAGACGAACCAAGTCCCAAGTCTGGTTTTTACGAAGGGACTCCATCTCTTCTTCCATAGCTGCTTTCCACTGAGAACTCTCTCTACTCTCTACAGCTTCTTTATAAGATCCAGGATCTGTGGAGATCACCTGGAAAGTGTACGCTACCGTGTCCTGTAGCCTGAGAGGCAGTCTGACCTCTCTCCTTGCCCTTTCTCTAGCAATAGAGTACGGCTCTGCTTCCGTAGGTTGCACAGCATCCGCATTTTCTGGGTTAGAGGAATCACCGTGGTCGTCAGCTTGGTCGCTCCCTTCCAGCTCCACCTCTAGGGGTGTGACTGGAGTCTCCTCCACCTCTTTAGACTGAGCCTCAGATTTCTTGAGCATAGAGGCCTCATCGAAGATCACATCGCGCCTGACCTCCACCTTCTTTGTGTCCGGGTTCCACAGTTTGAACCCCTTCGTGCCGGTCTTTCGTCCCAGATAGATGCACCGTTTGGACTTAGCATCCAGCTTCGTCTTCTCAGAGTCCTGTACAAGGGTGTACACAGGACAACCAAAGATGTGGATGTCAGAGTAGTCAACCGGCCTGCCTAACCAAACTTCCTGTGGCGATTTCAGATTCAGTGACATCGATGGGGATCGATTCACTAGATAGCATGTCGTATTAATGGCCTCGGCCCAGAAGGACCTTGGAAGGTCTGCAAATAACCGCATGCACCGAGCTCTCTCTAGCAACGTTCGGTTCATTCTTTCTGCCACGCCGTTCTGCTGCGGTGTATCAGGAATAGTAAGGTGTCGAGTGATGCCCTCCTGATTGCAGTATTCCTGGAACTCCGCTGAGGTGTACTCGCCACCGTTATCAGATCTCAGATATTTGACTCTTTTTCCGGTCTGCTTTTCCACTGTCGTCTTCCAGACTTTGAATTTCTCGAATACTTCGGACTTGTGCTTCAGAAAGTAGATCCAGACTTTTCTCGAAAAATCATCGATGAAAGTCACGAAGTATCTGGCCCCACCAAGAGACGGCTCTGGGGCAGGCCCCCAAACATCTGAGTGTATATATTCCAGTGCCTGCTTACTCCGCTGCGTAGATGTCACGAACTTCACTCTGTGCTGCTTCCCGAGAACGCAGGTCTCGCAGAAGTCTAACTTGCATGTCTTGACTCCTTTCAGTAAGCCCTTCTTGTGAAGCTCCAACAGTCCTCTCTCGCTCATGTGGCCAAGTCTAGCATGCCACAGCAGAGAGGAGTCCTCATCTGTCGTCTCAGAAACCGCCGCGTCGCCGGCGATGGTAGTGCCGATCAGTTTGTAGAGAGTACCAGAGCGCTCTCCTTTCATGACCACCAGAGCGTCTTTCTTGACCTTCAGATATCCTCCCTCGCCGGTGTATGAGCACCCAGCCGCCTCTAGAGTGCCTGGGGAAATTAGACTCTTCCTCAGATCGGGCACGTATCTTACATCAGTAAGGGTCCTGATTGTTCCGTCGAACATTTTAATTCTGATACTGCCGATCCCGAGCGTCTTGCACTCCGAGTCATTTCCCATCAGAACGCGACCGCCGTCACATTGCCTGAAGCTAGTGAACCATTCTATGTTCGGGCACATGTGATACGAGCATCCCGTATCCATGATCCATGTGTCGGTGGTATCGAGGGTGTAGTGTACATGGAGTACGTTAGCATCGCTCTCGGGGTCAGACGCCACAGCCGCCTGTTCCTGATTCCTTTCTTTCGCCTTTTTCTTCGGACAGTTGTTTTTCCAGTGCCCTTCTTCCTTGCAGTAGTGGCACTGGTTCTTCTTGTCCCGAGACTTAGACCTAGCCCGATTGAATTTCTTCCCTCTGTCTCTCGATCTCCCTCTGACCGGTTCTTTGTGTTTCACGAACAAACCTTCGCTGGTGCTGGGGCCGGGTTTGCTCCGCGTTTCGTTCGATAGCAGCGTCGTCATCACCTCCTCCATTTTGAGTGTATCCTTTCCGTAGAGGATCGTGGTGACCAGATGGTCGTAGGACTTCGGTAGAGAAGACAGTAGTAGAAGCGTCTGGTCTTCCTCTTCGACTTTCACGTCCATGCTCCGCAGCTGCGAGATCAACTTGTTGAACGCATTCATGTGTTCTAGCAGCTTGTTGCTCTTGGACATTCTTAAGCTGTATAACTGTCTCTTCACATAGAGCTTGTTTGTGAGAGATTTCGACATATACAGCTCCTCCAATTTCTTCCATAGGTCTACGGTGGTGTCAGCGTCGACCACGTTGTACATGACCTCGTCGGCGAGACTCAACTGGATTGTGCTGATGGCCTTCAGATACAGTTCCTCCCATTCCTTGTCTTTCTTCACGCCGGACTTCTCCTTGCCGAGTAGCGCCTTGTGGAGTCCTTGCTGAACGAGAACCGCCTTGATCCGCTTCTGCCATAAGCCGAAATCGATCTTGTCGTCGTACTTGGAGATCTCGAATTTTGCCGCCATTATTTTGCTCGCAGTGCTACTGAGTGATCAGAAAAATGTTCTCGGATCAGATCTTGAGAAGGCAGGGAGAGGACCTTGTCGTCACCTACCGTTGACCCAGATCTAGAACCAGAACGCCCAGACGATCACCCCCGCGGAACCTCCCTCTGATACCAATTGTTATGCAATCGAACCGAGTATCGCGGTAGCGCAACGGAATTAAATCGAGCAAAAACAATCGCGCAAAATAAAAAACCACAGAACGAGATATCCAAGCACATAGACGACACAGAAAATTTACGTGGTTCGGAGAGAAGCTCCTACATCCACGAGGAGAGCGCGCCGGAGAAGATCAAATATAAGGTATGGAGGTACAGATTACAATAGAGACCGTAAGGTCGAGCAATGAAGAAAAAACTGAAAAGGTGAAATCGGACTGTCGCCTGCGATAGTGATGTCGCCGGGCGATAGTGGTACTGTTCACCTCCTTTGCGGAATCGCCGCCTGGACTGCACGCCTGAAGCCGACCTTGCCTGGGTTCGGCCGCCTGATGTCGTCGCGCTGCCTGGGATCACCTCCGCTGCCTGAAAACACCGCGGGAGACCAGCCTGATGTCGATCCGACTGGATTCGACCGGATGCCGCTCCGATAGCTCTGCCTGAAGTCGTCCGCCTGGAGTCGCCCCCTTGCGCACCTGCTGCCGCCGTCGCCGCCTGATGCCGCTGGAATGAGAACGGTGGGTGGCTAAGAACTCCTTTGGATCGTTGTTGGTGTTGGGATTAATTTGAATCATAGCCTCCCCCTCCATTTTATAGCACAAGAGAGGGCCGGACATTCCATGTTTGGCGAGCACAAAGGGGGAAAGGAGAATAATCTCCTTTGATGAACTTCCTAAAAAGGATTTGGCCTGGATTAGGAAAATGGGAATCCCACGGATTGGTGACATGGCGCAATCCTAACGGTCCGGGCGCGAATAGGTGTCACAATCTAACACTGGTTGACCGGGAGATTTGTGTATGTTGGTCGTGAACTTGTTGTTGCAGGCTGATGCGGTGTCCGCGGGGTGCATAGGATGTTGTTGTGTCCGCTGCAGCGTGCAGACTGGTTCGGTATCCACAGGGTTGCGGACTGGCTTCTAGCCTTGGTGCCAGGTGGATAGGCTTGTGTCCGGCCTTATCCATGCAGACTGGACGGACTGCTTGTTGCCAGCTGCGAGCTGGGGTGGTGATTCTATTCACTAGGGCGGTGAACACACTTCTCTCCGCGCATATAAATAGAACCTCCTGTCACATCAACAGTAACTGAATGAACAGTAAGTTGAGCGTGGATTAATTGCCGCGGGCTCGAATTTTCTGTCCGCGCGGTTTGAGAAGGTTAACTGGTTTGCTGTTTGCAGGTTGTGCGACTAGCACTGAGAAGCCAGAAGTCTGGTTCTGACTGCGGTCAGGGATCAGTGAAGCTTGCGGTTAACAATCGACGGTTTTACAGCATGTTGTTTTTGCGGCTAGCCAGTCTTCTTTCCTTCACCAATTCTAGTTCAATAACATGTTCGCCGATCTGGGCGGACTGGGCGGTCTGTTCTTTCAGTTCGGCAGTGACTCTTGCGGACTCTGACAGCTAGGCAACCTTTGCAGTTAGGCGACTTGTAGAGAACAGACAAGGTGTTCGGCAGAATAACTGGTTGTCCGCGGTTTTTGCGGACTCCGTAGATCAGTTCGGTGCAGCAGCGGCTTAGCGACCTCATCAGTCTCGGCGGACTCGGCGGTCTCAGCTTCTGTCCCCCTGACTTGTTTGTTGTTTTCTGCTTCCCTTTTTTACTTGGCAAAATCATGTCTCGTCGTGTATGTCTTGTCATGTGATGAAGATTGTTGTTAATACAAGACTTCGTTGTTGCCTTCTTTTTCATTTGCCTTATTGAGCTCAGTTTACGGTTGGAGTGTTCATGCGGCTGGTTCTCGCTTTCCGCTAGATCAAGTTGTCAGCTTGATAGCTCTGAAATTTTTTACTTATGAGAGGTATCTCCGGCTCATCGTATAAAATTTCAACAGCAACCACCGAGCGAATTCTTGAACTCGGATAATGACACGCATTATATATATACCGATAATGACACCGATTATATATAATTTCAAGTTAACGCAGTCTAATTAAATTCATGGAAATAAAATTTAAAGACCCATTAAATCAAACTTAATACAGTAATAATTATGATATAATTAATTAAACTCACCTTCTTCCCTAACAGGTGGCCTGGACCGTGCCACCGTTTCCCGCGGCTTTGGCGGCGGCCCTTTCCTCCTCCCTGGGAAGAACACGAGGGAGAAGAACTGAACGGGGTCAAACCTCACCTCGCAGCTCACCACCGCAGCCCTTCCCTTCTCCTTCCCCGGCACCATACCGTCCATGTCCGCGCCAAGGCATTTCCGGCAGTCGCTCCCTTCCAAATCCATACTGCACCACACCATTCCATATATTTTCCCGGAACCATTTATAAGGCTCGTGTAACCCATTGCAAATTTTTCCCTCGTGGACACCGCCTGCTCAATCAGAGAATCCCTAACGAGGTTTTCGATTTCCAAACGCAAGATCAGGGAGGCGTTGTTGGCATCCCAGCCGCTGTAAACAAAAATCCGCTGTTCCACGGCGCCGAAGAATGACTGGTCGGAGTAGCGGAGGAGGCAGAGGTCGTAGCGGAGGGCAGCGGATTTACGATTGCCGCAGCCGCCGGTGGAATCGGAGGCAGCCATGGAGGCGGATTGGTTGAGGCAGGAGGAGCAGAGTGAAACAGAGGAATCGGGGCGGCATTGAGCGAGGCCGAAGATTTGCGGGGAGGAGGAGTTGGGGAAGGAGGAGATGGCATAGTAGGAAGAGGAAAAGGGAGTGGAGGCGATGAGGAAGGAGAGGAGCTGGCGGAGGTCGGATTCATAGAGGCTGGGAGAGGTGAAGTTGTCGCCGGAGCAGTAGGTCAGGAAAGGCGTGGTTTCGTTAAGGGAATAGCAGAGGAAGGGGAAGAAGAGGAAGGAGAGAAGGAAGCGTGGAGAGGAAGAAGGCATTAATTAATTCCTCATGGAAAAAAGCTGTTTGGAGGTGAAGAAGAAAGACATGAGAGGAACAGAGTGGAGCTTGACGAACAAATGAAACAGGGGTGCCGCTGTTCAGGGGATCCGGATCCTCTCCATTTCAAGTGAAATGGAGGGGATCCATTTCATGCTTTAGTGGACAAGATAAGTCCAAGAAAAATCTAGTGGCCAAGATTTTTTTGACTAAAAAAAATATAAAAGGATTGAAAATGCTGAACCCGTTGGATGCAAAAGCAATCAATCATAGCCATGAAATGGATCCCCTCCATTTCACTTGAAATGGAGAGGATCCTGGTACCTGTTCAGGACATCTCCAGCAAAGATTCTCCATTTTCGTATTCCCAACACGACAATAGGCTCACCTCAAAATTTCAAAAAAAAACCCCATGTTTTTTTTATGTTTCAACGCAACCCGGATTTTAAAATATTATTCCTCTTTTTCTCCCTCCTCGCACTGAAGTTGCACGACGCCTCATTGCTCGTCTGCCAGCTTGCTGATTTTTTTGGCCGGTGAAGTCAATTGGAGCTTCCGGGCTCATATCGAGTCGAGTTCGAGCGATTTTGGTTCAGCTCGAAATCAAAATTGATTTCGAGTCGAGTCGGCTAGACTCGAAATGACTCGATTCTGAGTCAGCTTGAAATCGAATCGAGTCGGCTCGAAATCGAATCGGGTCGACTCGAAATCGAATCAAGTCGGCTCGAAATTGAGCAATTTTTTGTTTTATTACTACTTTGCTCAAAATTAAATTGGACAATCTATAAATTTAGCAAATAAAAAAAATTAAAGCCTTCAATATTTTTATTTAGTTTTACATTTTGTTATTTTTAATCTTAAAATAAGAATATATTAATAAATATATAATTTTTTAATTAATTCAAGTTGATTCAAAACATATTTCGAGCGATTCAGGGCTGACTCAAAATCGACTCGAAATCAGATTCGAGTCAAATTGAATTGACTCAAATTTAGTCGAATAAATTTTAACCGATTCCGATTCGGCTCAATTTTCGAACGATTTTCGAGCGACTTTCGAGTTTCGAATAATATGCTCAGCCCTACTCCCGACGTCTCTTTCCTCCTATGAGGTCGAAACCGCCGCCCTCTGTAGATGGAGGAACTCCTAATGCCCAACATTTTCAACTCCTAATTAATATCTCTTGGATCCTGATTGCGTTTGGGTGTACTTGGGACTCGCAATGATTTTTGTGTGTGAAAAACTGGAGGGTCAAAAGTGGCAGAAGAGAAACAGTGCATATACTTTTGATCATTCTTCATAGTGAATTTCTGAGCAGGTGGTTGTGATTTTTTTTCCTGTACTTGAGGGTTTTCCACGTTATATTTGTGTGTTCCTGGTTATTTTCTGTCATTTCTCCTAACATCCGCATTCTTCTTCATCGTTTCAATCTTAGCTTTTGGATTTTTGAACTCAAGCGCGGGATCCTTGATTACTGTTGCTATAGATACGATTATAATAAAGGAGATCGAGGAGAGGTCGGCCGCAGCGGCGAAAGAACCCGGAGTTAGACCATTGATCTTCTTCATCCATGCTTCTTAGATTTACTCCTTTCATATGAACGGCTATGGAGAATACATTTTAGAAATTGTGTTTAAAGTTGGCCTCTTGTGATTGTTATGCCAGTAAATAATTTTAGGGTTTAGGGAGTACGGATTCTGTGGATACAGGAATTGAAGTGCATTATTATATTCATGTCATGTAGTTTGTGAAATTTCATATGCTGAGTTCAGTTGAATTGTTCAGATTGGCGTTCTTATTTGTACAAATCACACCATTCTTCTTCATAATATGTTTAGCCGGCCATGAAAACCCCCATAATAATCTGCAGAAGGCTCCGCTCAAGATAGTCTACTAAGGCTCATCAGTGTGTAATGACCTTATATAGTATATCCAGCGTAAAGCCGTTACACTCTAGTGACACGAAACACAAAGGGTCGTTCCGAGTCGGTCCTGACACGCGCGGACGTATAACCAAATATCCTAACAATCTCCTTCTATGTCCGCGGTTAGACCTGTTAGTGTATATTTGGACGAATAACGGGTTCGGAGGCTTAACGGGTTAGTTAGGGTACGCGGTTAACTCATACCCGTAGTAACTCCTACGAGTTTGCCAATTTATACCCACCTAGGGGCAACGGGTAGGTGATTCCACTTTGATCCCCACCCGAATGCTTCGAGCAACACCCACATTCTCGAAACATACGCCCCGTTGCTCGAACTCCTGTAACCGCTCCATTCGCGATTACAGAAAACCGCTCCCGTGCTCTTGTTTTGCCGGCCGCCGCTCCATTCGCGATTAAGAAGGAAAAGCTCGCCCGTTTTTCGTGTGCTTCTGTGTCGGTGGAGAAGAAGGAGCCGCCGCCGCTGTTTGGAGGAAAGAGTCTGCCGCCGCTGGGTTCGATCGAAAAAGGAATCAATTCCGCCGGGATCGGGAAGCCGCCAAAGCAGTTGCGTTAATTCTCCTTCTCCGCCGCTTCCGTTCACGAGAGAACCACAACCGTTGTTTTTTTTCCTTTCTCTCGTCCCGGCGCCGCTGTTGTTCTCCCATCTGGCCAGTGATTGCATCAGAAAGGGAAGGGGAGAGGCAGCCTGCATCAACGTTTTCACTGCCGCCGCTGCTCTTGTCGGCTCTCGATCTAAGAAAACAAGAGAAGGAAATGTATCGTGGTTCTCGCTAACTTTGTGCGAAACCCGCCATTGCAGTCGGGAAGTAAGGACGAAAACGTCGCCTGCATATAGGTCTCCGCCGCTGGATCAATTGGTGCGCCGCCACCGTTTTGCGAATTCCTGTGCTGCGATAAAAAGAAAATTAGATTTTTGTGGCCGCCAGACCTCTGGATCGGGAAAAGGATACAACTTTCTCACCGCCTACAGTTTGTTCTGGTTTTCCTTCGTCGCCATTGTGTTGGATCTGTGAAGGAGAGGTCATCGCCTCTTTTGCCTCAGCTCCAGCAAAACTCTGCTCCAGCAAAGCCTAGGGCTGTTTGATTTCTGCCCCGGGAACGGGCATTCAGTGTTTTCTGGAAGGAACTGAGCCTGCAGATCCATCCGACTTCAGTTTTCAGAAGAAGCAAAGGACAACTTTTTTTTTCTTCCAGATCTGATCAATACATTAAAAAAAGGTCCTTGTTGCTACGTACAGATCTTGAGTTCCTCTGCTTGACTAAAGATCAAAGAGACCTAAGATGATGAAAGGGAACAGTTTCTCCTCTCCGGTGCCGATGATAAAGCTGGAAAAATTCACGGCGACCGAGTTTATCGATTGGAAGTTGAATACGCAATTTGGAATGAAGTACCTGAACGTGTTCTACACAGTTCAGTCTGATCGTGCTGACGTTATGGGAACTGAAGAGGAAGCCCAGTGGATCGCTAATGAGGACTTCTGCCGCGACTACCTGCTGAACTGCTTGTCCTCCTGCCTGACAAAGACGTACATCAAATTGAAGACCGCCTAGGAAATCTGGGAGGCACTGGAGGAGCACTTCATGCAAGATGAGGATCTGTCCAAGGCGCACCTAGTGGACAAATTCCACTCCTTCATGTTCGACGAGGAGAAACCGATTCTATCTCAGGTATCAGATTTTGAAGCTCTAGTAGACTATTTACATAGTGAGAATATTTCTCTGTCAGACAGTTTTGTTGCTGACACGATTATTTTTAAACTGCCCTCTACGTGGTACAACTTTAAAACTGAAATGTACCGCAAGAAGATGCAGGTCGGTCTTAATGACCTCAAGTGATTTATTTGCATTGAGGATGAAAATAGAACTTGTTGGGTACATTGGTTAAATGTACCTGATTTGAAGAAGCTTCACTCAACTCAATGATATACATCATAATGTATTTGATGTATGTTGAGTTTACTTGTGCAGGTTAAGTATTCACTAGACTGAAGCAAAAAGTTTCTAAGTCCATGTGTCGACACCCAGAGGGAAAGTGTCGACACTTAAGAAGACATGTGTCGACACCCAGACAAGCTGTGTCGACACTTGAAGTCATTGTGTCGACACCTGGGATGCAGAGTCGACACCAGACAGAAAGTATCGACACTTGGAGCTGTGTCGACACTCAGTGAAGAAAAGTGCAGACAGAAAGTGTCGACACAAGGAGCTGTGTCGACACCCAGTGAAGCTGTGTCTACACCAGAAAGTGTCGACACTTGGAGCTGTGTCGACACTCAGCAAAAGTCTGCAGAGACTAAGTTAAAGTGTCGACACTCAGAATAATGTGTCGATACTCAACAGAAGAGTCAGCACTTGAAGTATGTGTCGACACCCAGCACAATGTGTCGACACATAACCAGAAAAGTCAACACATGAAGTAAGTGTCGACACCCAGCACAATGTGTCGACACTCAGCTAAAGACTCTACACTTGAAGAAAGTGTCGACACAAGGAGCTGTGTCGACACTTAGCAAAGATCAGAAAGATCAACAAAATTATTCTAAGTACAAGTGTCGACACTAAGGGAATGCGTCGACACTCAGCTGAAGTCTCAACAAGAAGAAGGTGTGTCGACACTCAGCAAGTATCGACATTGAAGACTATGTGTCGACACCAAGAAGCAGTGTCGACACTTAACAGATTCAACACAAGAAGTTGTGTCGACACAAAGGTAATGTGTCGACACTTAGAAGAATTCAGCTAAAGCTAGGAGAACAAGTACTTGTGTCGACACTCAATTTCAGTGTCGACACATGCAGAAGAAACTGTGTCGAGACATACAAGGAGTTGCGTCGACACCTTGTAGACTTGTGTCGACACTTACACAGCATGTGTCAACACTTGGACTATAAGTGTCGACACTTAAAGACAGAAAGTCTCGACACTTACAGACAGTTAGAGATTTTCAAGAAATGACTGGATGACATGACAGCTGCCGTTCCAGCCGGTCTACAGCACCTGTCAGAGATATCAGAAGTCAGTTATGGACCGGACCAGCCGGTTACCATGAAGAAGGCCTATAAATAGGCACCTACAGTTTACAGAAACGGTCATTGAAGAGTGATTCAGATTGTTGTTTAAGTGAATCACATTGTTGAAGAACAAGTCATCAAAGTGGTACACAGAGTGTCAAATCAAGAAAATCTTGCAGTCCAAGTACAGATCTAAGAAGTTGGAGAGAGATGGCTCCATCCAAGAAATCAGCCTCTGGAACTAGGCTGAGAAGAAGGATTCAGATTCATTCTGGATCTTAAGTGGCAGAGGTCAAGGAACTACTGCAGGAGGATTCAGTCTTATTCAGTTCTACTAAAGAAGCTTTGAAGAAAGCTAAGTCAGATTGAATCCAGCTGAGTTCTTCCAAGAACTCATCAAGAAACTCTCAACTCCCCTCTTTTATTTCTGAGTTGTTGAGTTAATATTTGTAATACATTTTTATCTTGTAGGATCTTTTGGATCTGAGTGAATTGTAAGCCTATAATTATAAAGGCTGAGGGTAGGGCTTGAGAGCCTGAGTGTAGGAGATTGAGATCTCTGAGTGTAGGACCCAACAGACGATTGCTACTGGGACTGAGAGCGGCGGCCTCTACTTCCTCGACGATGTTTCCGCTCTGTCCGCCTACTCCTCCTCTACATATCTCCTTCAATGGCATCTTCGCCTTGGACATCCTCCTCCTCGGATTCTTCGACAGCTTCTGCCCCACTTACCTCCTACCAGTTCTCCGCTCAACTGTGATGCGTGTCAGCTTGACAAACATTATCGCTCCTCCTTCCCACCAAAGCAAGGTCGTGGCTCCTCTCGCCCGTTTGATCTTATTCATTCTGATGTCTGTGGTCCTGCTCCTACCCTCACTGTTGGTCGGGGTAGTTCCTATTTTGTCACTTTTATAGATGATTTTTCACGATGTACCTGAGTGTATCTATTAAAAGATCGATCTGAACTCTTTTCTGTTTGGCAATCATTTTATTTTATGATCCAGAATCAGTTTTACATTTCTATTAAAGTTTTACGTTCTAATAATGCCAAGGAATATCTTAATCATGAGTTCTCCTCTTTCTTTCACCAACATGGTATTCTTCATTAAACTACTTGTGTTTACACCTCCCAGCAGAATTGGGTGGCGGAGCGTAAAAACCGTCATCTGCTTGATGTTGCTCGTACTCTCATGACGCAGATACACGTACCTCGCTCCTACTGGGGCTACGATGTGCTCCTCGCCTGTTATCTCATCAATCGCCTTCCCTCCACAGTTCTCCACGGCCAAACCCCCTTCTCCATTCTCTACCCACACAAGGAACCTTTTCCTCTCCCTCTCCGTGTCTTTGGCTGTACGACCTTTGTTCACGCTCCCTCCGCTACCCGCGACAAGCTTTCCCCCAGTTCCACCAAGTGTGTCTTTTTGGGGTACTCTACCACTCAAAAAGGATATTGCTGTTTTGACCCCCTTCTACACAAGCAATTTGTCTACGCGGATGTGACATTTTTCGAGAATGCTTCATACTTCTCTCCTACCTCCTCTCTTCCTTCTGATATCTCTGTTCCCTCTACGCCTCTCGACGTCTCCCACCTCCGTCTCCTCCTCCACCGTCTCCTTCCCTGTCCGTCTCCCCACCCACCCCTCCTCCCTCCTCTCTGACGCCGTCTCTCTCTAGTCCCGGGCCAGCCTTCTCCGCCACGGACGCTCCGGTCGCTGATGCACCCGTCGACCTGGATCTTCCCATTGCTCTTCGCAAAGGGGTGGGGGCGTGTACTCAAAACCCGCTTGCGGTAGTTGTTTCCTATGATCGACTTTCTCCTTCTCGCAGGTGTTTTGCCTTGGTTATCTCCGCTACTTCTACTCCCCGCACTTACCAGGAGGCTCTTGCTCTCCCTCATTGGAAGTCTGCCATGGATGAAGAGATGGCTACTCTTACTGAAAGGGGTACCTGGACCCTTGTTCCTCCTCCCGTGGGCACTGATGTGGTTGGCTGTCGCTGGGTCTTCATTGTGAATTTCGCCCCGACGGCACTGTGGATCGCTACAAGGCCCGGCTGGTGGCCAAAGACTTCACTCAGACTTACGACATTGATTACTTTGACACTTTTTCTCCGGTTGCTCGCCTCAGCACCATCCGAGTTCTTCTCTCTGTGGCTGTTAACCGGGATTGGGTTATTTCCCAGCTTGATGTGAAGAATGTCTTTCTCTATGGCGATCTTCAGGAGGACGTCTACATGGAGCAACCTCCTGGGTATGTTGCTCAGGGGGAGACATGCGTATGCCATTTGAAGAAGGCCATTTATGGCCTAAAGCAGAGCCCTTGGGCGTGGTTCGACAAATTCAGTGGCATTGTGGCTACCATCGGCTTTACAAGGAGTTCGGCCGATCACTCCTTATTCATTCGCAAAATGGCCTCGGGACTGGTGGTTTTGGCAGTATATGTGGATGATATTCTTCTTACTGGCGATGACCGAGATGGGGTGGACTTGACGAAGAAGCACCTCTGTCAACACTTGGTCACGAAGGATATGGGCTCCCCGAAATACTTTTTGGGATATAAATCTCTCGGAAACTTCACTCGTTGGTTCTCTCCCAACGGAAGTATGCCCTTGATCTTCTACAAAAACAGGATTGATAGGTGCCAAACCGGCTCGGTTTCCCAAAGCTATTGGAGAAGACAAAACGTGGATGGATGACTCGCCTCTTCTATCTGATGTCACAAGGTACAGACATTTGGTAGGCAAACTCATCTATCTCACGGTGACGAGACCCGACATCGCCTATGTTGTAGGCAAGGTCAGTCAGTTTATGCAAGCTCCCAGGGAGTGCCATCTTCAGTCTGCCCTGAAGATTTTAGAGTATATCAAAGCATCACCAGACAAAGGGCTAATCTTTCAGAAGAATGGTCATCTGAGGGTTGAAGTCTACTCAGATTCAAGTTACGCGGATGACAAAGGCGTTCGTAAGTCCACATCAGGTTTTTGTACCTTTGTTGGAGGAAATCTTGTGAGTTGGAAGAGCAAGAAACAGTCTGTTGTCTTCAGATCCAGTGCAGAAGCCGAATACCGGAGTATGTCGTCAACCACGTGTGAGTTAAAGTGGTTGCGGGCTCTCATGCTTGACCTAGGGGAGGTCTATGATTATCCTCTTCCTATGTTCTGTGACAACGAGGCCGCTATATACATATCCAGAAATCCAGTCTTCCATGAGAAACCAAAGCATATAGAGGTTGACTGCCACTTCATTCGGGAAGAGATTTTGAAGAAACAGATCTGTACACCGTTTGTCACCTCTGACAAAGAATTGGCAGATATCTTCACAAAGCCGGTCTCTACTTCCTTCTTCCACATTTGTGACAAGCTGGGCATGATTGATATCTATGCTCTAGCTTGAGGGGGAGTGTTGAAGTATTAGACCGGGCGGCCTTGCGGTCTTGTCCAGCGGTTTGTTGACCGAGCGGTCTGGCGGTCTCACTCAAAAGCCTGAAGACCGGGCGGTCTATCGGTCTCCCATTGCGGCCTGTTCTTATCCTGCTGGAGTTGCCGAGCGGTTAACTCATTTGTCTAACCGCGCGGCCTGTGCGGTCTCCTTTATTTCTAGTCGCTCAGTACTGTACATGTTTAGTCCCACATTGTTTGTTTGTACTCTCTCATATCTCCTCCATTCTATAAAAGGGAGGTCATACCTTTGTAAATGATATCTTTTTTGGATAATAAAATTTCAATTATTCAAAATTCTATCCGTTTGTTCTTGCATGTTCGCTACTTTTTACATACCTATAAGAAAGCGATGTGATTTATGGATTCTCTATTATGAAAAGAAGTCATAGATGATAAGATGAACTCTCTCCTGCAAAACTACACTTAGACTTTGATTAACTTGCCCAAACGGGCTAGAACCATTGGAAGTAAGTGAGTTCTGAAGAAGAAGCTTAATTCTGATGAGAGTATCGTTAAATACAAAGCACGTCTAGTTGCTAAGGGCTACACTCAAGTGAGTGGTATAGACTATTTTGATATATACTCACCTGTTTGTCACATTGTGACAATTAGGATACTTCTCGTTTTAGCATCTATTGAACATTTTGTTGTTCATCAGATGAATGTCAAGACTGCATTTTTAAATGAAGATCTGACAGATGAGATCTACATGCACAAACCTGAAGGGTTTGTCGTAGAAGGTCTAGAAAATAAGGTATGTAAGTTGATTAAGTCACTCCACGGATTGAAATAAGCACCAAAATTGTTGCACGAGAAATTTGACACTTCTGTTAAAGACTTGGACTTCAAGTCTAGTCTATCAGATAAATGTCTGTACGTAAGAACAAGTTCAGATAAAATTATAATTATTTGCTTGTATGTTGACGACATGCTAATTCTGGGAACTGATCAGTCTTAGGTGGAAGACGTGAAAGTTGTCTTGACGACACAATTTAACATTACAAACTTAGGTGTGGTGAAAACCATCATAGTAATGGAAGTGAACTTCACTGAAAAGAATATTACCCTAAGTCAAAGTCACTACGTTAGAAATATACTTGAGAAGTGAGGTTACGTTAATAACAAGAATATTGAGACTTCATAGAACTACAACAATAGACTGAAACCGAATGAAGGTTCACCTATTAGATAGTTTGATTACTCCAAACTCATAGAAAGTCTTCTGTATGCTACAACCTGTACTAAACCTGACATAGCCTTTACGGTCGACATGTTAAGTAGATTCACAAGTAACCCTGGGAAGGACCACTGGGATGTCTTAGAAAGGCTAATGCGATACTTAAAGTATACTGAGAAGTATGTTTTATGCTACAGTGGACATCCTCATGTGCTTGAGGGGTATTTTAACGCCTCATGATGCTCAAAAATTGCTGATAGTAGATCCACTAGTGATTTTGTGTTTACACTAGGAGGAGCAGCAGTAGCTTGGAAGTCAAAGAGGCGGACGCGCATTGCACTATCATCAATGGAATCAGAACTCTATGCTCTCGCTTCAGCTGGAGAAGAATAATAATCAGAACTCTATGATTAGTTGTCAGCTTGTTGTATCATTCCAAACTTGATGATATAACATAATTGTGAAATGGTGAATACTAATCTTAACAATCGATTGAACATGGTTTGATTTTATGAAATCAATTTTCTAATTTTGTGTAAATTAGATAGAGATGCTGATATGTGCTTCTTTCTTTCTGCTTAGAGTATTACGTTCTTTTACTGCTATAACTAATAACTTTAATTTTGATTGACAAATTTTAGAATTCATACAGATTTGTCTCATGACATTCTTATGATATTTGTTTGCATATCAAATGGAGAATGGAGAAGAGAAAATTGATTTCGACCCGGATGAAGATGATCTGATATTTGCGTAGATCAATTTTTAGTTTGAGTTTTTCTTTCAAATTTCATATTTCTATGTTTGGGACTATGTGTTTGAGTTTTGATATTCTGTATTCTAAAACTCATATTTATGCTTTCTGAAAACTCACTTTTTGGTCGTTATTAACTCTTATTTAATTAACATGTACTGCGGTAACACCTATTTACAATATAAGAGGAGATTGTTGATGTATATTGAATTAAGTGTGACGGGTGTTTAATGGGTTGCGGTTAGGATCCGATAGAAATCCAACAATCCATAGTCGGGTATTTAGGGTTTGCCTATAAATACTCATGCTAGATGCAACGAGTAGATCGTTCCAAACTAGATGGTTACGCGGATGTTTCGAGCACACTCTAACAGTTTTTTCTGTAAGCAGGTGCTATTTGTACATTTTGTTAAAGTTTTAAATTGATTAGGTGTATGAGGTCAAAAATACTTGTTCTTAAATTTATCATATATGAATACGATTATCAAGCATGAATATAAATATTCATGTGTTATGAATATTTAATTAAAAGGTACCAATAACAACTACATGTATTTATTTATTGCCTTTGGCACGTGGTCAACAAAGCATATTTTTATGGTCAATGGTTTTAATTTTTTTTTTATTCGGTATATTTATTGCTAGATAGAATTAATTATAGGCTGTTCAATTGAACATGGAACATCAACTTCTCGGGTCCGGGGGTGGTGCAGTGCAGGAAATGCACTGTACCGTGCAGTGCGTGAGATCTGACGGGTGCGAGTGCATCTCAGCTCGCGCCGAGATCCATGCACACTTTGATCTCTTGCGCACTGCTTTGAGATATGTGCGCTGAGATGTGCACGCATCTCAACACACTCGCATCCATTAGATTGCACTTTACGGTAAAGTACAGCGGATCTCGTCCGTCCGATTTCCTGCTCTTTACCTCCTCCGGACCCCAACTTCTCGCTTATTCGCTTTTGAAACTTTCAGATAATTTTAAATTAAATTATTTTTTATATTTTTTTTGAAGAGAAATACGTTTTTCAGTTGCTAAATGTTTTAAATGTTTTTTTAAGGGAAAAAGGATTTAATTGTTGGATATCATGGGTAAGTTACAAGAGAAAAAAATAGTATGTGTAACAACGATATGGGTGAAAGTCTCACTGTCCGACTCGCAAAAATACGATCATATTTGGAAGTTAAAAATATGGTAGAAATTTGTCGCAAAATTCCATCATAGAATTCCGGATCATGAGGTTGAATTGAAATTAATCCCCATGATTGAAAATAGGTGCGTTATAAGTATCAAATTATTTCTCGTAAGTTAATTACACATGATGAGGTTCCCCTGATCGGATTCTGTTGAACTTTCATTAAGCACAATTGAAAATAGGTTTAGATTTCATTAAGCACAACCACGATACACGCCCGCAAGCGCGCTCCGGCGGGGCAACTGTTGAAAATTGTGAAGTGAAAGTGGGGTTGATCAGGCAGACCGCGCGGCCCGGGCGGACAGTCCTGCGGACTGATGATGCGGCCTGATGTTGCGGCCTGGTGATTTCGACCAGCTTGTTCGGCTTGTTCTGTTGTTGGCTGTTCTCTGAAGTAACCATGCAGATAGATGGTGTATCCGCGGGGAGCGGGGCGGACTCTTTCTGAGTTCTCGGAGTCCGCTTGAGGCGGACTGCATGTGGAGGTCGGAAAATCGACTTCGGCTGTTGCCCTTGCTCTGGTGGAGCGGCTAGGTGTTAATCACAGAGTTCGCGTGTTGGCGGACTGTTTTGGGAGGTGGCGGACTAAGTTCTTGTCCACCGAGCTTGCGCCAGAATTTGGTTGGTTGCTGGACTTGGTCACAATCTGTGACAAGTTCAGGTTGATCGCAGAGTCCACAATGTCCCCTGGTTGACCGGGCGATTTGTGTATGTTGGTCGTGGACTTGTTGTTGCAGGCTGATGCGGTGTCCGCGGGGTGCATAGGATGTTGTTGTGTCCGTTGCAGCGTGCAGACTGGTGCGGTATCCACCGGGTTGCGGACTGGCTTCTAGCCTTGGTGCCAGGTGGATAGGCTTGTGTCCGGCCTTATCCATGCAGACTGGGCGGACTGCTTGTTGCTAGCTGCGAGCTGGGGTGGTGATTCTATTCACTAGGGCGGTGAACACACTTCTCTCCGCGCATATAAATAGAACCTCCTGTCACATCAACAGTAACTGAATGAACAGTAAGTGAGCATGGATTAATTGTCGCGGGCTTGAATTTCTGTCCGCGCGGTTTGAGAAGGTTAACTGGTTTGCTGTTTGCAGGTTGTGCGACTAGCACTGAGAAGCCAGAAGTCTGGTTCTGACTGCGGTCAGGGTCAGTGAAGCTTGCGGTTAACAATCAACGGTTTTACAGCAGGTTGTTTTTGCGGCTAGCCAGTCTTCTTTCCTTCACCAATTCTAGTTCAATAACATGTTCGTCGATCTGGGCGGACTGGGCGGTCTGTTCTTTCAGTTCGACAGTGACTCTTGCGGACTCTGACAGCTAGGCAACCTTTGCAGTTAGGCGACTTGTAGAGAACAGACAAGGTGTTCGGCAGAATAACTGGTTGTCCGCGGTTTTTGCGGACTCCGTAGATCAGTTCGGTGCAGCAGCGGCTTAGCGACCTCATCAGTCTCGGCGGACTCGGCGGTCTCAGCTTCTGTCCCCCCGACTTGTTTGTTGTTTTCTGCTTCCCTTTTTTACTTGACAAAATCATGTCTCGTCGTGTATGTCTTGTCATGTGATGAAGATTGTTGTTAATACAAGACTTCGTTGTTGCCTTCTTTTTCATTTGCCTTATTGAGCTCAGTTTACGGTTGGAGTGTTCATGCGACTGGTTCTCGCTTTCCGCTAGATCAAGTTGTCAGCTTGATAGCTCTGAAAATTTTTACTTATATGAGAGGTATCTCCGGCTCATCGTATAAAATTTCAACAGCAACCACCGAGCGAATTCTTGAACTCGGATAATGACACGCATTATATATATACCGATAATGACACCGATTATATATAATTTCAAGTTAACGCAGTCTAATTAAATTCATGGAAATAAAATTTAAAGACCCATTAAATCAAACTTAATACAGTAATAATTATGATATAATTAATTAAACTCACCTTCTTCCCTAACAGGTGGCCTGGACCGTGCCACCGTTTCCCGCGGCTTTGGCGGCGGCCCTTTCCTCCTCCCTGGGAAGAACACGAGGGAGAAGAACTGAACGGGGTCAAACCTCACCTCGCAGCTCACCACCGCAGCCCTTCCCTTCTCCTTCCCCGGCACCATACCGTCCATGTCCGCGCCAAGGCATTTCCGGCAGTCGCTCCCTTCCAAATCCATACTGCACCACACCATTCCATATATTTTCCCGGAACCATTTATAAGGCTCGTGTAACCCATTGCAAATTTTTCCCTCGTGGACACCGCCTGCTCAATCAGAGAATCCCTAACGAGGTTTTCGATTTCCAAACGCAAGATCAGGGAGGCGTTGTTGGCATCCCAGCCGCTGTAAACAAAAATCCGGTTTTCCACGGCGCCGAAGAATGACTGGTCGGAGTAGCGGAGGAGGCAGAGGTCGTAGCGGAGGGCGGCGGATTTACGATTGCCGCAGCCGCCGGTGGAATCGGAGGCAGCCATGGAGGCGGATTGGTTGAGGCAGGAGGAGCAGAGTGAAACAGTGGAATCTGGGCGGCATTGAGCGAGGCCGAAGATTTGCGGGGAGGAGGAGTTGGGGAAGGTGGAGATGGCGTAGTAGGAAGAGGAAAAGGGAGTGGAGGCGATGAGGAAGGAGAGGAGCCGGCGGAGGTCGGATTCATAGAGGCTGGGGGAGGTGAAGTTGTCGCCGGAGCAGTAGGTCAGGAAAGGCGTGGTTTCGTTAAGGGAATAGCAGAGGAAGGGTAAGAAGAGGAAGGAGAGAAGGAAGAGGGGAGAGGAAGAGGCATTAATTAATTCCTCATGGAAAAAAGCTGTTTGGAGGTGAAGAAGAAAGACATGAGAGGAACAGAGTTGAGCTTGACGAACAAATGAAACAGGGGTGCCGCTGTTCAGGACATCTCAGCAAAGATTCTCCATTTTCGTATCCCCAACACGACAAAAGGCTCACCTCAAAATTTCAAAAAACCTGGCTTGTTTTTTTTTGTTTCAACGAAACCCGGATTTTAAAATATTATTCCTTTTTTGTTTCTCACTCCTCCCACGGAAGCTGCACGACGCCTCATTCCTCGTATAGGAGCCTGCTGATTTTTTTGGCCGGTGAAGCCAATTGGAGCCTTCTTATTAGAGTGGATATCGAGTCGAGTTCGAGTGATTTTAGCTCGCCACGAAATTGAAATTGATTTTGAGTCGAGACGGCTCGACTCGAAATGACTCGATTCCGAGTCAGCTTGAAATCGAATCGAGTTGCCTCGAAATCAAATCGGGTCGTCTCGAATTCGAATCACGTCGGCTCGAAATTGAGCAATTTTTCGTTTTTTTCTACTTTACTCAAAATTAAATGGGCAACCTATAAATTTACCAAATGAAACAATTAAAGATTTCATTCTTTTTATTTAGATTTAAATTTTATTATTTTTAATCTTAAAATAAAAATATATTAATTAATACATAATTTTTTAATTAATTCGAGTTGATTCGAATCATATTTCGAGCGATTCAGGGCTGGCTCGAAATCGACTCGAAATCAGATTCGAGTCAAATTGAATTGACTCAAATTGAGTCGAATCAATTTAACCGATTTTGATTCGGCTCAATTTTCGAACGATTTTCGAGCGACTTTCGAGTTTCAAATAATATGCTCAGCCCTACTCCTGACGTCTCCTTCCTCCTTCTATGAGGTCGAGACCGCCGCCCGCTGTAGATGGAGGAACTCTTAATGCCCAACATTTCGAACTACTAATTAATATCTCTTGGAGCCTGATTACGTTTGGGAGTATCGGGGACTCGCAATGATTTTTGTGTGTGAAAAACTGGAGGGAGAAAAGCGGCGGAAGAGAAACAATCCATATACTTTTGATCGTTCTTCATAGGGAATTTATGAGCGGGTGGTTGTGATTTTTTCCCTGAACTTGAGTGTTTTCCAAGTTATATTTATGTGTTCCTGGTTGTTTTCTGTGTTCTTCTTGTGATTTCCTTGGGTGTCATTTCCCCTAACATCCGCATTCTTCTTCATCGTTTCAATCTTAGCTTTTGGATTTTTGAACTCAAGTGCGGGATCCTTGATGACTGTTGCTATAGATTCGATTATAGTAAAGGAGATCGAGGAGAGGCCGGCCGCAGCGGTGAAAGGACCGGGAGTTAGACCATTAATCTTCTTCATCCATGCTTCTTAGATTTACTCCTTTCATATGAACGGCTATGCAGAATACGTTTTAGAAATTGTGTTTAAAGTTGGCCTCTTGTGATTGTTATGCCAGTAAATAGTATTAGGGTTTAGGGAGTAAGGATTCTGTGCATGCAGGAATTGAAGTGCATTATTATATTCAAGCCATGTAGTTTGTGAAATTTCAAATGCTGAGTTCAGTTGAATTGTTCAGCTTGGCGTTCTTATTTGTACAAATAACACCATTCTTCTTCATAATATGTTTAGCCGGCCATGAAAACCCCATAATAATCTTCATATGGCTGATCATGTACAATGAGATTCATATTTTGTGCAATTAATAATTTGTTATAATATATTTGGGTTTAGGATAATAATTTTCAATGAACTTATTTCACTTATTTCGCTCTATTGACAGGTCATTTGTAAATGGAGGAATTTTTAACTGAGATCATCAATATGTTGGATTATGGTACAATTTTGTCTTTATTTATGACTAGTAAGAGAAATCAGCACCGAGTACACAACATAGGTTCCTGAAACATGAGTGACCTTAAATATATATGAACGGCTCCTGTCATATGAACAACTCACTCAATTTATATTAATTCTGCGCTGTGGATAGCTGGAATTCACATATTCATCACTAACTTAGTGGGGGAACATAAGGGCCGAGAGGGTTAATCAAAGTCAACCCTACTAATGTCATGACAGCCCAAGGCGGCCAACCTGCCAGCCACTGCCATGCAGCCGCAAAGCACCGCGGCCGGCTTCCGCCGCAAGGTCGTGCGACCCCTTGGTTGCGTGGCCACAAGTGCCGCGCACGGCTGCAAGTCGTGCGGCCGACCGACCGCCAACCACACAACCGGGAAACCGCGCGGCCACGCACTCCATGCGACCGGCCTCCGCGCGGTCGGCCGTCCGGTTGGCCATCACCACGCAGTCGACCGTTTGTTCGGTCGCCGCCGTGTGGTCGGCCGGCCCCGCACAGTCGCGCGACCGGTCGTCCCCCTTGGTCGACCGGGTCGTCCCCCTTGGTCGACCGGGTCGTCGCCCCAATGGGGCACACGACCACCCATCAGGCCAGCCTGGTCGGTCGGGCACCGTCACCGACTTCCATTGGTCGACCTCGACCGGTCAGCCCCTCAGCCGCCGCCTAACCTCCATCGTTCAACTGTCGTGATTGTGTAACCACCGTGCCCACCATCTGTCTAACCACCCATTATAGGAGTGTGTATAACCGAACCAATAATGAGTGTGTGTAGCAAATATAGCAAGACAGTCTGCATATAATAAATAATATGGTTACGGTGTCCGTGGAGACATCCGTATCGGGTGTGGGTATAACACATAAATTAGTTATGATGTACGAATAGACACAAAACTACACATAATTGGTTATGGTGTGATGATAGTTGTATAACCATCCCGACCACTTATTTACGGAAATGTCACTCTCAAAAACAATAAAAGAGTCTATATGCCCTCCTTTCATTTCATCTTGTCTCTTACGCACGAGTGAGCTCCCAAAAAATCCTTTGAAGATCCCCCAGTGCGCTTGAAGGAATTCTTGAAGATCTTCAAAGACCTTTGAAGATTCCTTGAAGATCTCCATGAGGCCATCAAACGCCATCGAGCACACCGCTCCAGCTTCTAAGCATTGACATTGACAGAAGTCTCCAGAGTACAACGAGCACATTGTTCCCCTTTATACAAACAAAAAATACTTGCTCTATGAGCGGTGACCTGTCACACTCGGAGTCTCTCTCTCTCTCTCTCCCTCAACAACTGAAATGAGAGGTGACTTATCACCCTCGAGTTTTATACAAATCACCGTAACAACACCAAGATATAGTGGAAATTTTGTCGGCACAGTCTTGTCAGTCATCGATCTCATTCAACTTTGACTGTTGACACGCTCAACCACTCCCAATCTAAGATGGTTCTGCCTCCTCGCGGCGCCTTCGGGTATTTACCCCAATTCCCGTGAAAATCCTAATCTAATTCCTATGGTTTTTAATGTAGATATCTGCGAGCGTGCATCATCCTAATCATATTATTATTAAAACTGAGGAAGAAGATAAACTAGCACATGTTTTTTAAAAAAATTCTAGAGCACGTTTGGTTGTTTCTAGAACTTGCATCATCCTAATCATATTATTATTAAAACAGAGGAAGAAGATAAACCAGCTCTGGTTGTTTTTTTAAAAAAATTCTAGAGCCCGTTTGGTTGTTTGTAGATAGAAATTAGGGGTGTGTAAAAAGAACCGAAGAACCGAAAATCGACCCGAAATCGATCAATTCAAGACGGTTCTAATAGTTCTCGGTTCGAGTATGGTTCTTGAAAAAACAAGAACCGATCTTTCGGGTCGGTTCTCTGTTCTTGCGGTTGGGTACCCGAAGAACAAATTGAGAACTGAATACCTAATACATGTTTAAGAAAATCAGTTTTGATTCCCACTCTATATTCACTTTACCCACATTTTCAATCTCTGATCATTAAATCTCACTCGCCTAACTCATTTGTGCCCAACCCACGATTCTCCTAGGAGATATTTTCTAAACTCAACCATTCTACTTGCAATCTCTGTCCTTCCAGTCATATAAATGAGACTTCCACCGTTGAAATCTGTTGCAAGAAATTCATTCCAGCAACCTGATAACACTACCTGCCATTTTCCTCATTTGTCAAATCTCACCGTTGTTCAGTACAAATCTCATATGCTTTGCTTATGAGAGTGTTCTGTTACTGTTATGTTTTCTTTTGAATTGTGTTAATAGCTGCTAACTTGTACTAAACTTAGTTTTTTAAAATAAAGTTTCATTTGATTCGATATTTCAAATGATTACGAGTAGAATTGAGAACCGAACCGAACTATTCGGTTTCGGATCCAGTTCTATATTTTAGAACCGTGGGTCGATTCCGATTCCCAAAATCTGGAACCGACCTTACATGAGTCGGTTCCTAGTTTTGTGTGGAACCGAGCGAACCGATCCGAGTTGTACTCTTAATAGAAATTATATATTATTAAAATTAATATTAATTTTTCACTAGCCTCTATATTTATTACTATATATTTCTTCTAGAGAGAGAGAAAGAGAAAGAGGAGGAAAAGTAGATTCAAAAAAAAGTTCTTTATTAAGACGTAATTGATTTTGAATGCATGAAAGATTTGCTAGATTTATTAGCATTACTTTATTATATGTTATGCCTAAAAAATTATATTGACAAAATAATAATTTTGACATTTAGCTATTAAAATATGACAAAATACTGTGGTTTTGATTATTCCTATTTATCCGTAAATATTTTTTGATAAAATTATATCTGCAAATTAAAATTATATATGCAAAGCATTTCCCTTCTCGACCACCACCCACCCCCAACGCCTCCTTATCCAACCTCATCTTCCAAGATTACCTCGTAAGAGCTTTAGCTCTTAAAATTATAAAGGGGAATGAAGAGCCCTGCTTTGTTGATTATATAGGAGCCGAAAAACTTGAAGCCCTAAACGAGAAAAACCTCTAACCCTAAATAAGGATAGAATCGGCATCAACCGGGCCTAACTTTTAGATCATTTTCTTCATCGCTAGAAGCAAAGGCTCTTCTTCCTCTCGATTCGCCACCACGAGAAAGCATTTGCTTCTTTTGTTGCTTTTTTTGGGCTTGATTCGGATCTGTTCCACCTAAATAAAGAGCATAATAAAAAAATATTTATTTTTGTAATTACTCGTGAATTAGCTGTTAGAGTATTTATTATATATCCGCGCGTATCGAGACCGACTCGGAACGACCCATTGAGTTTCGTATCATTTTAGGGCAAAGCTCTACGCTGGAGATACTATATAAGGTCATTCCACATTTGATGAGACTTAATGGACTATCTTGAGCTCAGTACAAATCTCATATGGTTTGCAGTCCACCCTTTAAGGGTAAAAACCGGTCCCAGACCGGGACCAGTTTCGGAACCGGTTGGGACCGTAAAGAGCCCAACGACTCTTTTAATGAGAGCCGTTAAAAGAGCCGTTTGCCTCATTAAAAGAGCCGTTTGGCTCATTAAAAGAGTCGTTTGACTCTTTTTGTTTATTAATTTTATTAATTAAATATATATATTTTTTATTTAATTTATATCTTATAACCACCCCCCTCTCCCTCATTTCCCTCTCTTACTCTCTCTCTTTCACTATCTCTCTCACTCTCTCTCTCTCACTCATATTCGTGTTAAATGGCTTCCTCCTCCTTCATGCCGGCGTCCTCCTCAGCGTCTGTCGATCATGAGATCGTTGAGCACCGGCATAAAGCGGTGGTATGTGATAACTTCGATAAAGTGCGGATTGACGACGAAATTAAGGCGAAGTGCAAACTTTGCGCGAAGCTTATGGCTGCTAACAGTAGCAACACAATGCTCGCCCGCCACAACAAATCGTGTCTTTCCAAACAAGCCCCGCCGGAGGCCAACCAAGCTCAAATTTCGACGACCGGGCACATTTGGACGTATGACCAAGCTCGGCAACGAGAGCGACAAATGGAGAATGCCATCAAAAGCGGACTTCCGTTCAACCACTACGACAACGACGAAATGACGTCTTACATACACGAAGCACTCCAACCAAAATATCAACAGTAAGTCGTACTACAACTCGACGTGATGCTTTACTAGCTTACCTGCAATCAAAATTATATTTACAAAATTATTTTAAAACATTCGACGGTCGAGTTAGTTTAACGAGCGACGTTTGGACTGGCGGCTTAGTTGACGGACTTTCTTATATTTGCATAACTTGTCACTGGGTCGATCCCGATAGTTGAGAATTAAATAAACGAATAATTTGTTTTGAAGGTTTTGAATATCCGCACACCGGTAAAGCGATTTATCCGGTGACTATTAAGTGTATTAGAGATTTTAAAATAAAAGATAAAATTTTAAATATTTCGTTTGATAACATCTCGAATAATAATATGTCTATTAAATATTTGATTAATGATCTGGAACCTATGCTAGATGGTATTTTTTTCATACACATTGCGTATGTCACGTTCTTAATTTAATTGTGCAAGATAGTTTAACTTTTATGAAAAATTATGTTATTAAAATACGTACTATGTTACGAGTTATTTATAGTTCAAAACGACGAAAACAAGATTTCAAAAAATTTGTTATAGCACAGGGTAAAAACTTTTGGGTCCATCTTATGATATGCCGGTACGATGGAATTTCACGTACAAAATGTTAAAGCGGGCTTTGTCACAAAAATCGTTATTGATAGAATTTTATAATAGTGTAGAAGAATCACATGATTTAGATGCTCCAGATTAGGCTATAATCGAAGATTACGTAAATTTATTAGAAAATTTTTATCGGGCAACAACTATTTTATCTGGAGTTTATTATCCTACTAGCTCGTTTGTTATTGAAAATTTTTTATTAATTACTGAAACGTTTAAAACTTACAAAATTAACCCAATGTAGCGTCCGTTAATATTATTAATGGAGGAAAAGTTTTTAAAATATTATCCGCATATGCCACCTATGTTTTCTTTTGCTGCGGCTTTAAACCCTTTAATGTGTGTAGACGGGTTTGAAAATTTTATAGAGGAAATTAATCAAATTTAGAGTTAAACGAATCTTCTAGTGATTTTCACAACGTTAGTGTTTCAAAATTTAATTTGATTTTTCTCGCCTATATAATTATTACGATCAACTATATGGAATGCGACCTCGCGAGGAATCCACCGACCCTCGAACAAAAGATATTTTTAAAAAATAGATTTTTAGAATTAGCTTCGGAGAAAAAACAAAGAACTTCGAGTATTTTAAACGAATTAGGTTTATATAGCAAAACACAGTTTCCAGATTTTATGACCGCGTACGAAATAAAAAATTTTGATATTTTAAAATGGTGGAAAATTAAATCTAATAATTATCCTATTTTGGCCTTAATGGCCCGTGATTTACTAACCATTCAAGCTAGTACGGTAGCTTCGGAGTCTGCGTTTTCTTTGAGTGACAGATTGATTAATTTGTTGTCCTTTGAAGTTATCCTGTAGAGATGAAGGAAGAAGACTCTTGATAGTATTTGATTGTTCTTCTTCTTCTTGAAGATGTTCTCTGGTCTGGGCTTATTGCATTAGAACTTTTGATTTGTGTATGATTGTTCTTGGTGCAATCTGAGTGTGTCTGTCTGATTGTCTGTATTGTTGTATGTCTATCTTGCTGGTAGTGGTACTTGATCCTTTCTTTTCTTCACTTTTGACTGACTGCGAACATTTGAAATTCGAATGTTGAGCAGTAATTGCAGTCGGGCTTGGAAGGAAGCGGCAATCAATGATTTCCCCAACTGTCCATGGAAAAAATGACATGTAAAAATCCAAGATCAATGTGCGTTCTAACGATAACATTCCGAGAAGATCTCGCATTGATTACTCCGAAATCATCGCCATGAAACGGGACGAGAAACTGGAGAAGACCTAGTCTGGAATCGTCGAACGAAGAACACAATTCGTCGAGCTGAGTTTGAGTTCGTCGAGCTGAGCTTGAGTTCGTCGAGCTGAGCTTGAGTTCGTCGACCAGACAATAGAAATAGTCTTCAAGTCAATACTGCTACAACCTTCGTCGAACTGACAATCTACATTCGTCGAGCTGAGAACAAAATCGTCGAGCAGATAACTATCACTATCAGACAGTATTCGTCGAACTAAGATCCAAATTCTTCGAGCGAAGAAAGATTGTGGACTTGGAATCTGAGAAGTCTCTGACTGAGAAGAAATCAAATCGTAGACCACAAATCTTCGAGCAGGGTACTGAATTCGTCGACCTGAGAAGCTGACTTCGTCGACCTGAGAAGCTGTGAATTTGAGGTCCAAGTTCGTCGAGCTCAGAATCCAATTCGTCGACCAAAGCTTAAAGATGGACTCAGAAAATTCTGAAGTTGTCCTGACTTTAGCTTGATGAAGAAACTCAGTCTTCGTCGAACAGAGAACAAGGATCGTCGAGCTCATCACTAAGAATTGCCTGACGATTGTCGAACGCCGAACACCTTTCGTCGAGCTGAGTTCGAAGAACGTCGAACTCATTTTACTTGGTCTTGAAATCTTGTAAGTCTGGAGACTCTGATGGTCTTGTTGAAAGCTGGTCCATCTGAAGTTGACTCTAGGACACAAACTTGACCCTGACTATACATGATGGGTCACAACCTAAGCTAGTGAACCTAGCCCAAATCAACTAGGGATCCAACACAGAGCAATTTTTCGCTTATGCGTGCAAAATGATGGAGATGTTTAACGACCAAGCCACCACCATTCAGCTCCTACAAACTGTCATAGGGATTCTCACGGAAACGTTATTACGTTCAGTCGATCAGAAACAGGAAACGGTACATACAATGAGATTGAGAAGCGGAAAAGCCTAGAGAGGGCCTCGCCTCCTAATCCTCCCACACAATCACTCCGCGAGCCATTGCCGATTCGATAAAGGAACCTCTGTCCTCACCGACCGAGCAAGAACCCATGGCAGTACCACAACCTGTGAAGAACGCCGTGAAGCCGCCATTTCCCCATCGACTGCAAAATGAAAAGGCTGAAAAGCAATTCCATAAATTCCTCGAGATCATGAAAGGAGTCCAAATAAGCATACCTTTGACAAAAGCTATCACTCAGATCCCAGGATATTCCAAGTTCCTAAAGAACCTCATCTCGAGGCGTAAATCTTTAGAAGGACTGAAAACGATCAACCACACCGAAGAATGCTCAACTCTCCTCGCCAACTATTCCCCAACCAAACGCAGAGATCCGGGCAGTTTCACCATCCCCTGCAGAATCGGCCTCCACAGATTCGGCCGCGCATTATGTGATTTGGGAGCATCGATAAATCTAATGCCGCTCTCCATCTTCCACAAGCTAGGAGTTGGGATTCTACAGCCCACCCACCTGAGGTTGCAATTAGCTGACAGATCGATAAAAAAACCGTCCGGGATAGTCGAAGACCTCACTGTCATGGTCAACAACCTCGCCTTCCCAGCAGATTTCGTCGTTCTCGACATGATCGCCGATCCCAAAGTACCTATAATCCTAGGACGGCCCTTCCTCGCCACATCCCATGCTATTATCAACGTCGACCAAGGAGATCTAACCCTAAGCCTGGGGGAAGAATCGATTTCTTTCAACGTCCACGAACCTCCCCAACATCTCAGAATCACCAACTGCGAAGAAGCAGATTTGATAGACGAACCAGACATGTACAGCGAAATGATTCTTGACCAAGCCAAGCCAGTGTGGGAAGAGGAAGATGCACCCGACACAACCATCCGAACTAATGTACCAAGAACCCGCATCCGACCAAAGAACCTTTCATCACATCTACCATCACACCCACAGCCGCAACTCTGAAGCCGCTTCCCGAATCCCTGAAATACGCTTTCCTAGAGGAATGCACAGTATGCCCGGTCATCATCTCCGCATCCCTCTCCACCGACAACGAACTCGCCCTGGTCGATGTCTTAAAGTAATACAAAAATCTTTTTGGACGATCATTAGCCAACATAAAAGGGATCAGCCCGACGTTTTGCATGCACAAGATTCTGCTTGAAGATCAATACAAACCGTCGGCACAATCTCAAAGGAGACTGAACCCCAAGATGCATGAAGTGGTACAGGCAGAAATAATAAAATTGCTTGACGCGGGTATCATTTACCCAATCAGCGACAGCAAATGGGTAAGCCCAGTACAAGTGGTGCCCAAAAAGGGCGGGATTATGGTGGCCAACGAAAAGAATGAATTATTACCCACCCGCGTTGTCACCGGGTGGAGAGTCTGCATAGACTACCGGAAACTGAATGAGGCTACACGCAAAGATCACTTCCCGCTACCCTTCATCGACCAGATGCTGTAAAAATTGGCCGGTCAGGAATACTATTGTATCCTCGACGGGTATTCAAGATACAATCAAATCACAGTTGACCCCAACGACCAAGACAAAATGACGTTCACGTGCCCATCAGGCACCTTCGCGTTCAGGAGAATGCCATTCGGATTGTGCAACGGCCCATCAACCTTCCAGCGATGCGTGATCGCCATCTTCGGCGACATGATCAGAGACTTTCTCGAAGTCTTCATGGACGACTTTTCCTTTTTCGGGAACAGCTTCGATTCCTGCCTCGCGAATCTAGCCAAAGCTCTGAAGCGATGTGAAGTTACAAACCTCGTCTTGAATTGGGAAAAATGTCATTTCATGGTTTGCGAGGGCATCGTCTTAGGCCACAAAGTCTCTCACAGGGGCTCGAAGTCGACCAAGTGAAAGTCAGCATCATCAAAAATCTTCCTCCTCCGTCTTCCGCCAAGGGTATCCGCAGCTTCTTGGGACACGCCAGTTTCTACAGAAGATTCATCAGTAATTTCTCATCAATATCCAAGCGCCTCACAAATCTGCTGGCCAAGGACACCCAGTTTGACTTCGACAAAAAATGTATGCAAGCCTTCGAGACTCTCAAAGACCGACCCATCTCCGCTCAATCTTGGTGGCACCAGATTGGACTTTGCCCTTCGAAGTCATGTGCGACGCAAGCGATGTTGCAGTTGGAGCGGTGCTTGGTCAAAGGAAAAACAAAATCTTTTATACTATCTCCTACGCCAGCCGGACCCTCAACGATGCCCCACTGAATTATACCACTACGGAAAAGGAGCTATTGACAGTAATCTTCGCTTTCGAAAAATTCCATTCGTACTTAGTGTTATCTAAGGTCATTGTCTACACTGACCATGATGCACTGAGGTATTTATTCAATAAGAAAGATGCCAAGCCCCGGCTAATCCGTTGGATTCTTCTACTACAAGAATATGACATCGAGATCCGAGACAAGAAAGGGTAGAGAACATCATCGCCGATCACCTATCAAGATTGGAGAGCGACACCGAAGGAGCTGCACCCATCTGCGAACGCAACGAGATTGTGGACTGCTTCCCGTACGAAAGATTATTATCCATCTTTTCGCTCACTCCGACAATCCCGTGGTACGCAGATATGGCCAACTATCTCGCTTGCAAATCTGTCTCCCCTAACCTGTCATCGCAGCAAAAGCGAAACTACTGTCCGACGCCAAATACTATTTCTGGGAAGACCGTTACTATTCCGTACTTGCAATGATGGCATCATACGGCGCTGCGTACCCGAGACCGAATTCCAATCCGTCTTAACACACTGCCACGACCGGGAGGCCGGCGGTCATTTCGGCGCCACCAGAACGGCACGCAAGGTACTGCAATGTGGCCTATTTTGGCCAACCCTTTTTAGAGACACCCAAGCATACGTCGCAAAATGCAATGAATGCCAAAGGACAGGAAATATCTCCAAGAGGGACAAAATGCCTCTCAACAACATGCTCGTCTGCGAACCATTTGACGTTTGGGGGATCTACTTCATGGGACCCTTCCCAATGTCGCACAAAAAACTCTATATTATTGTCGCAGTCGACTATGTTTCCAAGTGGGTCGAAGCCGAAGCTGTCGCCGCAAATGACGCCCGCACCGTATTGAATTTCATACACAAGAACATTTTCTCCAGATTCGGCGCCCCACTCACTATCATCAGCGACGACAGGAGCCATTTCTGCAACAAGTCGTTCTTGCAACTCATGAAGAAGTTCGGAGTCCACCACAAAATCTCTCTTGCCTACCATCCCCAAACCTGTGGGCAAGTAGAGGTCTCAAACCGCGAGCTCAAAAGAATAATCTAAAAATCCATCCATTCCAACAGAAAAGAGTGGGCCAAGAAGGTCGACGAGGCCTTATGGGCATACAAAACCGCCTTCAAAACCATTATCGGTATAACCCCTTTTCAACTAGTCTACGGAAAAGCTTGCCGCTTATCGGTCGAGCTAGAACACAAAGCGCTATGGGCAACCAAATTACTAAACATGGACATCGAAGACGCAACAGATAAGTGCCGCTCTCAACTGAACGAACTAGAGGAGCTCGGCATTTCACATACGAAAATGTGCGGATATACAAAGAAAAAACAAAAAATGGCACGACTGTCACATCATCCCAAAAGAATTCCAACCAGGAGACCAAGTCCTGATGTACAATTCCCGCCTCCGCTTATTTCCAGGAAAGCTAAAATCGCGGTGGAGCAGCCCCTTCACAGTGATCGGAGTCTCCCCCTTTGGCGCCATCGAAATAGCGGGAAAAGAGGAGACAATTTCAAAGTCAATGAGCACCGGCTAAAATTATATGATGGCGGCGCAACCACCGACGAATCTCAAAGCCTGCAGCTCGCCGACCCCAAGCAAAGCGATAACGACACTCCTTGATCGACAATGGCAGCAACGACGAATGAGGACCACTCCTCCACTCCGCAGCTAACCCTGCACGTTATTCACCAAATTTTGTATCTAAAGAACATATTTGAGCTTTTATATTTATTTGTTTTCTTCAGACTGCAAATAACTCTTTATTATAACTGCTAATACAGGTATTTGGTCCACCTTAAGGACGGTAAACAAAAGGGCTTTCAGGAGACAACCCATGTTGGACCATTTGATCTTGTGCTGTGTTTTGATCTCTTATATATATATATATATATATATATATGTCCATCTTTTGTGTTGCGTATGTATTTAAATAGCAGGTGCAGGAATTTTTGAGGCGTGGCAACTTGGCCGCACTTGGATATCTCGTCGCACGACCGGTATGCTCAATTTTGAGCATGGGTACTTCTTCCCATAGCCCTTTATTTTTATTTACATGTTTTACTTTTTCGTATTGTCATATTCTAGTCTGGGGGTGGAGTTGCATGCGATCACTACACAGCACAGTTTATTGCATACTAGTCTGCATTTATTTATTTCATGATCACTAATTGCACACACTGAATCACCCACATGAGTGTGCACTTAACCATGCGCGCGGCTCAAGGCAAATGAATTACTTTTTGTGTAAACTCTAAAAAGTGATGCTGACTTAGGATTTTGGGATATAGTAGTTCGAAACTCATGCAGTGCTCCTAATCGAGTACTCATGATTTGCATAGAAATAGTATAAGATTACTTTTTCTTCATGCTCGTACACTTAAATTTATTCTGCAAAAGTAAATTTTGTTTGTGCTGCTTAAAATTGTAGAATCTACAGTAATCGAATGGTATTGTAGAGATGAGTGTAGCCGTCACTAGACTCGTATTGCTCGAGTCGGGGGGGGGGGGGGGGGGGGGGTGGGGAGGATCATCTTTTCGGGGACTGGGAACTTGCCCCAAGCTACTATTGAAGCATTGGTGTCCGCTTAGTCGAGTGTGAGCGTGAGGTAGGCCATCATTTTGGCTAGTTTGTGTCTTTTTGTACCTAGTCCTAGCAGCTGACCCTTGCAAGCCAAATTTGCGCCTACCCTCCTTTTGTTTCAGCTCCACCTATATTCACCAAAGCCTAAAAGCCAACCCTTTTGTCGCAACCAAAACCTTGAGCTTGATCGATTTCAAAAATTGATATGTTGTGATATTTGGGATTCATGTGATGTGGAGATGAATTCATGAATTGCTAATTTTTAGATTTGGGGATTGTTGAATGAAAAAGAAGAAAAATGAAAAAGAAAAAAGATGAATAAAAAAGAAAAAAAGAAAATTTAAAATTATTACAAGGAGAATTGCAATCTCTATCTTGTGTGTTAGTTTTTGGTCGGGATACGCCGTGTGCATACCCGATTTTCAAGCCAAGTCTGGGGTGTGTAACACATGTATTTCTTAGTGGCTGTTTGGGTTAAGCTCTTGTTTGCTCGCTTTGATTGTATATAGCCTCCTTCTTTATCATTGGCTACCACACCTTAGCCTTAGCCCCATTCAAACCTACAAGTCTTGCTGATTCACATTTGAGTCTACTTAGCATCGTGGAGAGAGTGTGAAAGGGCAAGCTTATGTTTCCCGACATTGATGGATTTCTTTGGAGGTGATCACGAGCCCCGGTCTTGGGCAATGCTCACCTTGTGGTCTGTCTACTTTCTTTGTACATATGACCGAACGATTCTCCAAAAATCTAACTTTAAGTAGACACAATATTTATTTACCTCTATCGAATAATTTAAGCTTCGTCGTATAATTAAAAAGTTTTTCTATTCTATTTTCTATGCGCATGATGTATTTGATTTCTCGTCCTACTTTATTTTGAAGTTGCTAAGCCAGCTAGCTATTTTTACAGTCCACAGAGTAATGATTTGCGCGGACACGCAAATGGGTAAGTCTAAGGGTGTGATGAGTCCAAATAATACACTGATTTTTGGACTCATCTGAGCCAGTTTTATCGTCTTAGCACCGCACTTAAGAGCTATAACTACTTATATTTATTTATTTGCCTATTTCATGATTAAGTGCACTTTAGGCATGTTTTCTGTGTGCTTTAGATGTTTCTGTATTTCCGTTTGTTTTACTTGTTCTCTCGCCGTGTCTTGAGAATGTGGGGTGCACTTTTGGTGGCCTATCTGCCTCTTCTGCTGGTGCATGGGTCGTGTGCGTGCTCCGGAACCGCTCGGGAGACCCCGACGATATAGGAACACTACACACGATCACTGGACTCACTGCGCACGATCACTGGTCGTGCGCCATTGATCATGCGCGTTACATTCTCCTTTACCTAGTTCTGCCCCAGTAATCGCACAAGCACTGGCCATTGTGCGCATGACCACTGGTCGTGCGCCACTGCTTGTGCGCGTTTATCTCTTGCTTTCTGCAGTTCTGTCTTAGCCAATCACACGATCAGTGGATTCAGTGTGCACGACCACCGATTGTGCACCACTGATCGTGCGCATATCTGCTGATGTTTCTGTCCAAGTTGTAGGTTTAATAGGAAATTGCGTACGATCATCGACCAACAGTGTGCACGACCACTGGTCGTGTACCATTGATCGTGCACTCTGCTTATTTTGCCTCCGTATTTAAGGTCCTGCTCCGCAATTTAGGGCAACACGGGTCATTTCTGCGATCAGAGAGTGCACGGGAAGTGCCGTTCTACTTCTCCAGCTGCTCCATCCACCTCCACCTTCATCGGAAGTCCGTAGCCGATGATTCCGAAGCTTTCCAAACCCTCCGGCGAAGCTCCCGGCCATTGATGACCTCAACTCCAAGCTTTCCACCGGAGTTGGAGAAGAAGACGACCGAGAGAACGGACTCAAAGGCCTTCGAGGTGACAGCTTGTTGGTACCGGAAGCCTCCTCGGACTGAGCCCGGAAGTGGATTGACAACTCGCTATTCCGGCCACGACCTGCGGTGGACCTTCACCCTCTAGTGGTTTACTCCTCTTCCCCTTCCTCCGTTGTATGGAATGATTTGATATTGTAATGAACTACATTTTCTACTCTATATCTAAGTGGATGTTTGTAGTTTTCATTTGCTTTTGAGTTGTGTGTTGTGAATGCGCCTCGCCCACTCCACATCCACTCCATACCCTTGTTTCACCTAATTGCACTCCGCACAAGAACACTTCCATCCATTAGTTTTTCGTCCCCTCGCCCAACCGAAGTTCGGCATTGCGGCCGATACACTCACCTCACCTTGCGAAGCGGTGCTTCGACCCGCATAGCCTTAATTAGTTTATTAGATCAAGAAACCACAATCTCACAAGCCCCCTTTTTAATCTTTTCTAAGTATAACCCTCATAACGATATTTTCTGAACTGTCGCCGCTCTATGCTAATTGCATTCCTCAAGAGACCGACACTCGGGGATTTATTCCCAAATTTTATTACTTATGCGACCGGTGCACTTGCCGATTTCCGCGCATCAAGCTCCAGGGTTTGCGTCGAGAACGTTGAGTTCTCGAGAAAGCGTTGAGTTCTCAAGAAAGATGTTACCGCGCGGCGGAAACTTGTTACCGCGTGGCGGTAGCCGGGAATTATTCTGGCAAAGTTCTCGGGAAGCTATCGCCCGGCGATAGTGTTACCGCTGGCGATAGTGGGACAATTTAACTGATGGAGATCTCGGGATTCTACCTCGCAGCGGTACGAGTTAGAGATCAACGATAGAGTAGATGTCGAGTCGTAACCGATGCCGGCTACCGCGCGGCATTAGCACACTATTGCGCGGCGATCGCAAATCCGTAACGGTGTGGCCACGTGGCGTCCTGTGATTGGAAGGTTTGGGCAGTTGTGCTCGAAACGAGGCGTTGAATTAAGGTACCGCGTGGTGGTAGCTAGTTACCGCGCGACGGTAGCTTTATATAAAAGTCTGGTTCAGCCGTTTTCACTTCATTCTTTTGGGGTTGAGAACTTGGTCTGGATTTCTTGGAAGAGGAGCAGCAGCGCCAGAAGAGATATATCACCGTCATTGGAGTTCAGAAGCTCCAATTCGCAAGACGAGTCCGGATCTGTGGAGGCAAGATCGTTGCGGGCTCGTTCATCCGTCTAAATCTTTGGCATGGCACCGAAGAGTGCGCAAAGGGTAACGATTCTCAACTTGGACATGTGAAGTTCTCTTCTTAATGCATAGGAAACCCTCTCACGCAAGTGTGTGGTGAGCGTGAGATCTTCCTTCGGGTAGATACGGAGTATCCCCGTAGTTTTGTATTTATAGCTCGGAATCGAAGTACGAAAATAGGCATGTGTGAAGCCCATCAGGACGGGTTGGTCTGGATTGGTGATGTTTTCCATTATGCTTGTTAATGGTAGGAGAAGACTACGTGATGTTTGTTTGTCGGGTTTTCTACGCGGTAGATTGCAACAGGGAACCTTGGGGACTAACTCCAAGGGGCACCTAAAAAATAGGTAGAAACACATTTCTGCTAGGTCCTGCGCGGTGGTAGTGCTACCGCTGGTGGTAGCTCCTTGAGAGCTTTGTTTGAGGCCCGTGTCGTGGAGACCTAGGGCCAGTGTTTGAGGCCTGTGTCGTGGAGACCTGTGGCCAGTGTTTGAGGCTTGTGTCGTGGAGACCTGAGGCCAGTATTTGAGGCATGTGTCGTCGAGATCTGGGGCCTATGATTTGGTGATGAGAGATTTGAGAGCCCAGCTTGGTGGTCTAAGAGCCATCCGTATATCATAACGGGGTTATGTAATGATCGGAGAAATGGGAAAGGGATGGCTGAACGCGTCATGGCTTTTTGCGCCCGACGATGTGAGCAACAGGATAGGGCCCAACCTACCCAGTAGCTATGTCGAGCGTCCATGGATAGTGTTACATGTCGCTGCCATAGTTACATGTCTTAGGCCTTGCATAGGCCGTAAAGAGTACCAAAATGCTCATGATTATTGTCGTCTTGTAAACGGTGGTGAGTCCCTAGTTTTTGTTAGGACACTGAGAATGTGCCCTGAGAGCATGGAGTGTTTGGCCGTTCGGGCCTACACCTGTGGTGAAGTGTGCTTAAACTGCACTTTCATTGCTATGTTTGGTTTAGCTAATATATTGCAGGGAAGGGGCACCGCCGCCCTGAACAAGGAGTGGGGTCGTTATAATTTGGTCAGTTTTAGCTAACTGTTGCCTTGTTTTGCCACCGTTATGTGGATTGTTCTTATGCATGAACAGGTGAGCCAAGTGGCAAGTAGCGGGCTGAAGCCCTTGATGCAGTGCTGGCCCTTGGAGACCAAGCGAATTATTTTCTATACAACCCCATATTCGTCGGGTGGGACCAAGATCCCCCAAAGACCCGGATTGGGCTAGCTTTGGCCTAAAATTAGGTCAGATAAGAAATTGGGCGGGAAGGCTCTCGCCATAAGAGGGCGGGAAGGGTCTCGCCCAGGGGCTGAGTAATGCCATTTCGTCGAACGCCATTCGTTGAACATTAATTCGTTGAGCTCAATTTGTCGAGCTGAGAACGTTATTCGTCGAACGCAAATTCATCGAGGCGAGCCTTCGACTTAAGGTTATTTTCGTCAAGCAGATTTTAGGTTTAGGCCATGGAAGAACCAGGGCGGACGGGAAGGCTCCCGCCCTGGGCAAGAGCAGGGGCTCGCGCCTCAGGATGGTGGAAGCCCATCGGCCCTCGGCGTTGAGTGATGTCTCTCCATTCAACGCCCCTTTAGTATTTTGGTTCCCGCCCGGGGTAGGTGGGAAGGCTCGGGCTCAGAGCGAGTAGGGTTCCCGCAGAGCTCAGTAGGAAGAGCTTCCGCCATATGGGACCCAAACCTGAAATTATCTAAATACCCCTGGTCTGCATTTAGCTCCTCAGAACAGCGGAGTTTGGCTATTGGCAGACTAGCCCCGGGGCATTTTAGTAATTTTAGGGCAGCAAAAGTGCGATTTTTGCAGACCAGATATTGAAAATTTATAAATAGACCCACAGGATACCTCAGAAGGCAAGGATGTTTCTCATACTCTCATTTTGCCTTCCAGAGCTTTCTGAGGTACTCCTAGCCCAGCAATTGGCTTTGGAGGGTAAGCGCTCAGAGAACTTTCAGGTTAGTGGAGGGACCTTCTAGCTGAGGCTTAGGGTCAGTTTCTAGTTCTTTGTTGCTAGTCTTGGGTCGAGGTTTGAGAGAAATATGTGTCGTCTACACCCCAAGGTCCGAACTCTCGTTGAGGCTAGTTTTTGGCTTCAACATTTTCTTTTCATATCTTCATGTATGGTCGGTATGCGTGCCGAAGTATGTAAAACACTTATTGTTTAAGAAAACAGTTGTAAGGTCATAAGGCCAAGACTCCTTGTGTATTGGTTCTTTCATTCCTGCTTTGGGTTATAGTGGACATTCATGTTCTGTGATGGGTTCTTCCAACTGATTTAAAAGCTTCCGCTAGAATGCTCTGAGTTAGGATTCAATATTGTATAATAGTTATTTGGTATTAATATGTAACTCCACTGACTATCCGTGGTATATGGCATGGGGCCCCGGCCGGATCTTCTTCTATATCTCATACGACGGATGAGGATGTTACACCCCGACAGCAGACCTTGCGAGTCACTGACATTAGTCAGATTCTGCGATAGGCGAATGTCATGGTGTGCTGTCATGTGAGCAAGCTCAATGGCGTGGAGATGGTCTCGCGCACTGTCATATGTGAGTGCCTGCATAGTTGCGTCGTCGTAGTAGGCGGTGCTATCCCACCCGTAGAGTCTGAAGGAGAAGGCGTATGCTTGGCCGGAGACGATCTCGCCCTCTTGCCAATAGGAGAGGATAGTTGAGATGGAGACTCTATTAGCTTATCTATCGCAGAGCAGCAGGGCTCGCCGGCATCATCCAACAACTTCTTGCCCAGACCAAAGTTTCTGTGGTCTCTCGGCACCACTTTCCCTTCTGGCGTCGTTGAGGTCCCGTCGGTCTCGTTGGTGACCTTACCAGCAGTCTCTCCCGAGACCAGAGTTCTCGCGGGAGGAACCGTGCTGACCTCCTTGCCCTCGACGAGAGTTGTGGCTTTGGGCTTCTTGGGGAGCAACTGGGCAGGAGGCGCATCAGGCTTTCTCTTCTGACCGTTGGATTTCGACAATGGTCCTGGTTTGCTCCTGTAGGCCACAGCAGCGGCCTCCGCGCGTGCCTTTTTGGTGGCAAGAGATTTACCACTCGCGTAAGGAAGGTGAATGGGTAGGTCTCGCGCCCCTGTGTATGCAACAGTCAGTAGAAGTTCTTATAATCAAGTTCAGGAGGGAATGGATATGGGTACCTTCGCCGACGAGTACGGGAAGGAGTGAGTCAACGTTCCTCCTCAGGAAGGGAACATTGAAGTCCTTCTGGAAGAGGAATTGGTGGAGTTTGGACTCGTGACCACCAAGGCTGGGAGGGCGGTAGGTCGATTCTTCCTGTTGGACAGGTGAGAGAGGGAGGTTACCGAAATCAACAGATACGAAGATGAACTAGCGAATCCAGTGATGATTCTTGTTGGTGAGACCCACGACCTTAAGATTATTGCCAGAGAAGAAGGCAATATCATCTCTCTTGGCTCGGAAGTTGAAGAGCTTGCGGAAAACCAGGAAGCTGAACTCAACCTGCTCCTCCTGCAGGTAATAGGCGAATGTCACAACCCACATTTTCACTGCATATAATAACTTATCAGAGTAAGAGAAAATGCGCGTCATGATACCACATCAGCAGGGGATAACTGCGGACGCTCAGGCAAACACCTAATTAATCATGAAGAAAGATTCTTTAAGTTATTTTAAGGTAAAAAATCAATTTAAGTGCAGTAGCTAGCCGTATCCCTCAGCTTAGTGGCTCATCTAGTCCACGAATCAAAATATAATTATACGCTGCGGAAAAATACTTGTTTAGATTGACTCCAATATCCTTCATGAGTCTCGACGTTCCTAAAGAACAACTTATGATATGCAAGACCCTAAATTTATAATAGTAGTAAAGATAGCTTTTATGGTCGCTAAATATAACCAGTTAGAGTTTTAAATTATGCAATGCATGAAGTAATAGTAGTAGATTTTATTCTTGAAAATACCTAACATGCATTACTAGCATAAATCATCCCAAAGAGCAAGTAATCCACATATATAAAACTAAGCAGCTAGCAAGTATCTAAAAATAAAAATTCTGTGGGCGTTAACAAACTAACACGAACCCATATACAGCAAAGTATGTCTGAAGCAGTAAAAAAAATAAACAACAAACTACCTCGCTAAGATGAGGCAATAACCACGGCCAACACTGCCGCCCAGAAACTCTAAAACTAGCTATGTTATCTGCTACTGCTCTGAACCTGAGGCATTCCAAAGACAGAACACCTCAGCAAGAAGGTACAAATGGTGGCAGAAAAAAAATAAGCCAAATAAATAAAGGTCAAAATGGGTACCAACCCAAAACCAAAACCACTGAAGTAAAGTACAAAAGAAACAAGGCATCATCAGGAAGAAGAATTCTTACGTGATTCGTCACGTACAACAAGAGTACACTAGACGCACGAGGCTATAAGGTGACAACATGAATAAATGATAAGGAAGAAATACAAAACCTTTATTAGACACTTGTGGTCGACTTTACCCAAAAACACGGGCGAGGTGGTCACTCAACTGGACACACCCCCACGAATATAATATCCATCTAACTGCGAGTGATTCTCATACTCTGCACCATACACCGCAGACGCCCAAAAACCTGGTTGACTTCCACAGGGTACTAATAAAGGGAACAAACACTGCGGAGGTGGTATATCAAGAAAACCCACAAGAAAATCCACAAGAAAACCATCACATATATCTCGAGATTTGGCACGTCAGATTCTACTTCATATTTCTAGATTCAAGACATGGTTGATCGACCTCTAGGAAGTGTTACAAGTCCTAGACCACTTCTAACACGATCAACAACGATGGATATTGCGATTAAAACCGCCAATAAAACACTTCAAGAATGATTAAACATGCCCTGACAAATTTTAGGTTACCACGACAAGATATTACCACACCAAGAGATTATTACTGAAGATTAAATACTGAAAATTAAATACTGAAGATTAAATATTGAAGATTAAGGATGATTAAGGAAGATTAAATACTGAACACATGCATAACTCTGAATCAGTCCGGCAAAAGTGTAGAAATCTAATAAACATGAAGAACTTAACAGTTACCATTAGCCGAAGAAAAAGAAACGAGGGTAAATCACCACTTGTCTTGGTTTTACCAGAAAAAGTTCTCCAAATCAGTCCACGCCGCAGATCGGGGCAAAAAAAGATGGGGGAAGTTGAAATCTGGACAAAAATGACCGAAATAGAGGTTATGACCGAGAAACTCAAACGAGAAAACTCAAGAAATGGGAGAAGTTTTACCACGATGGCGAAGCTCTCGACGAGAGCTTTCCAGATCTATACTCGGTTGAAGAATTCGAGCACCGGACCGCCGTCGGCGGCCACCGGAAGATTCACGAATGAGAGGGAGACGCCGCAAAGATGGCTTTGGTTCGGTCCAAGGCGTAAGGAAGAAGATGAAGGAATTTTCTTTCTTAATAATCTAAGTAGCAGGGTATATATATATATATATAAAGTTTTGTCTAAAAACGGACTATTTACGAGCGTGTGTGCGGAAAATGAGAATAAAGATTTAGGATGGCTTCAAATTGAAAAGTGTCCAACATGAAAGTTGTAGATCTCGTCGAGACGAACAAATTTTATGTTAACTATTTTTACATACGAAATCGTTTTGACCCTCAAAAAGACTGTCTAATGCAAATTGTAACGGACTACACGAGAATGGCTGCAGACCACTCGAGACATGCTACAGGTACTCGAGAGGTAGAAAACAGGCTACTTGAGAGATAGTAAAGCAGTACTCGAGAGGTCCAGAATAATCACTCGAGTACTAAAAATATCACTCGAGTAGCAGAACAATCACTCGAGCAGGAGAATAATCACTCGAGTAGGTCCAGAAAGTCACTCGAGTAGAAAAATAATCACTCGAGTAGGTCCAGAAAGTCACTCGAGTAGTAGAATAATCACTCGAGTAGAATTTGCATGAACAGTAGACCTACTCGAGAAGCAGGGAAATTCACTCGAGTAGGCTGAAGATTACTCGAGTAGGCTGAGGACAACACTCAAGTCGGTTGAAGGCAGCACTCATCAGCAGAAATGCTCGAGAGCTTAAGGAATCGCTCGAGAAGGACCAGTAGGGTAAAGTTTTTGCATGATTTACAATTTTTTGCAAATATATCATTTTGATCAAACTATGTGAATGAATAGTACTTTTCATTTTTTGAATAGTACTTTAATATTAAAATAATCATATTTATATATTTTTGAATAAGAAAACACGAGTTCAAAACAGATAAAATCAAACATGTCTGAAACGATAAAATCAAACATGTCTGAAAACATTAGGACATACCCAAAATTAAGAGAAAAGGAGCGGATGAGATTCCCTCATCGCCGATTCCAATTCTCACGTCGCGCACTCGACGTCTTGATTTCTCCAAAGAATTTGACCATAGGTATGGTCTTTCTCCGCAACACACGCTCTTGAGAATCCAGAATACGAACAGGTTCTTCCACATACGTAAGGTTGGGCTGAATCTGGGACATCGAGTCGAGGACTTGACGATCATTACGAACACACTTCCGCAACTGGCTCACATGGAACATATCATGGACACCAGGGAAGGTGGTAGGCAACTCCAGCCTATAAGCTGACACTCCGATGCGCTCAAGAATTTGGAAATGTCCCACGTACCGGGGGTCTAACTTGTGGTTCCTTCCAAACCTTTTAACGCCAGACATCGGAGAAACCTTCAGAAAAACTAAGTCTCCAACGGCAAACTCCAGATCGACCCTTCGCTGATTAGCATACTTCTCATATCGCTCTTGAGCCACACAGAGTTTTTCTCGTATATGAGTCAACGCACAATTCATCTCCTCAAGGGCTTCCGGGCCTAGCAACGGTCTCTCACCAATTTCGGCACAAAACAAAGAAGTTTTACAACGCCTCCCATATAAGGCCTCAAACGGGGTCATCTACAGACTCTCTTGATAACTATTATTCTATGCAAACCCCATGAGTCTGAGACGCTCGTCCCAAGCACCACCATGATCCAAAATATAACACCTGATCATATCTTCTACGATCTGATTTACTCTTTTCGTCTGACCATTCGTCTGCGGATGATAGGCGGTGGAATACCTTAAATCGGTACCCAACCCCTCCTATAAACTCTTCCAAAAGCGAGACGTAAATATGGAGTCCCGATCTGATACAATGCTAACAGGCACTCCATGCAACCTGATGACCTCTTCAATATATAGCTCAGCTATCTTCTTTATCGAATACGCAATCTTAAACGGAACAAAGTGAGCACACTTTGTCAATCTATCGACTATCACCCAAACAGAGTCGTGCCCACGGGGAGATTTTGGTAGACCGGTGTTGAAATCCATTGAAATACTCTCTCATTTCCAACTTGGAATATCAAGCGGTGTCAATTTACCACCAGGCCTTCTATGATCAGTCTTAACACGCTGACACGTATAACATTCAGAAACAAACTTCGCGATATCATTCTTCATCCCTGACCACCAAACAATTTACTTTAGATCTTTATACATCTTAGTGGAACCAGGGTGGTAGGCTACACTGGAACCATGAGCTTCAGCACAGATCTTAGCCCGAATGTCGCCAAAGGAGGGGACACAAAATCTTCTCTGATACTTCAAGGTATCCAACTCATCCAAGGAGAAATCAGGTAGCTCTCCCTTCACCATTCTATTCCAGACGTGTAACAAATCTGGATCATCCTTCTGATGTGCTCGAGTAAGGGAAATCCAAGAGGGTTCTTCTGCTTCTAGACTAGCAGACACAATACTATTCCCAACCTCAATATCCATCAACAGGAATTCTTCTACCAAGTACTGTACCGACAGATTAAAAATTTTAGCGGTATTTCTACTCAAAGCATCGGCTACTACATTAGCCTTTCCTGTATGATAAAAAATTTCCACTTCATAATCAGCCCCATATTCTAACCACCGACGCTGGCGCAGATTTAGTTCCTTCTAAGTGAAGACGTACTTCAAACTCTTATGATCCGTGTAGATCTTGCACAACGCGCCATACAATAAGTGACGCCAAAGCTTCAGCGTATAAATTACAGCAGCAAACTCCAAATCGTGCATAGGATAGTTTCTCTTGTGAATCTTTAGTTGCCTCGATCCATACGCGATCAATTTATCATCTTGCATTAAAACATAACCAAGTCTGATGTGTGACACATCAACATACACAACATACTCAACTCCTTCAGTAGGTATGGTTAAAATTGGAGCAGTACATAATCTCTTCTTCAGTTCTTGGAAAGCCTCTTCACATTTATCACTCCAAATGAATGCAGTATTCTTCTGAGTAAGTCTCGTTAGAGCAGCAGACAACACCGAGAACCCTTCCACGAATCTTCTATAATAGCCGGCCAGGCCTAAGAAGCTCCTAATCTCCTTAGGTGTAGAAGGTCTCTCTCATTCCATCACAACAAAAATCTTGGTAGTGTCTACAGAAATACCTCCCTTACTTACAACATGACCCAGAAAGGACACCTGAGGTAGCCAGAACTCACACTTGCTCAACTTCGCAAATAACCTATGCTCCCTCATGGTCGACAAAACCAAACGCAAATGCTGAGTATGCTCCTCAATATTGCGGGAATACACCAAGACATCATCTATAAACACAATAACAAATCGGTCCAAGAAATCCTTAAACACCCTATTCATCAAATCCATGAAAGTAGAGGGTGCATTGGTTAAATCGAAAGACATCACCAAAAACTCATAATGTCCATGCCGCGAACGGAAAGCGGTTCGTAGAATGTCTGCCTCACGAATTCTCAACTGGTGGTAGCCTGAGCGAAGATCGATCATTGAAAATACTGAGCTACCACGCAACTGATCGAACAAATCATCAATCCTTGGCAGGGGATATCTATTCTTAATGGTTAACGTATTTAATTCCCTACAATCGATGCAAAGCCTCATCGATCCATCTTTCTTCTTTACGAACAAAACCGGAGCACCCCACGGAGAAGAACTTGGTCTAATAAAATCACACCTCAACAACTCATCAAGCTGAGTACGCAACGCATCCAACTCACGCGGAGCCATACGGTACGGTGCTTTGGCAATATGAGGAGTACCTGGCTCGAGGTCTATCACAAACTCTATCTCCCTTTCAGGAGGAAGTCCTGGAAGACTATCAGGAAAGACATCTGGAAACTCTCGCACCACCGTGACATCCTCAAGACGTGGTGTAACAAAAGCTGTTTCCAGAGCAGAAATAGAAACTAAAAATGCCTCGCAACCAGACTCTATAGCACTACAAGCACGTACCGCAGAAATAATAGGGGAAACCCTGTCCTGAAATCCATAGACGCTCATAGGTTGCCGTTGTCCATCCTGAAATTCATAGACGCTCATAGGTTACCGTTGTCCATCCTGAAATCCAATCACTTTGTCTTGCATTGGATGACTGCATCATACGTAGACAACCAGTCCATGCCCAAAATCACGTCGAAATCCGCCAGATCTAACACCATCAGATCCGCAAAGGCTAGGAAATCACCTAGACAAATAGTGCATCTCTAAATTCCTCGATTTGATATCACCGAATCACCGGAGGGAAGCTTGACGTTGAAAGAGTCTCCTAATTGATCCACATCCAGACGATGTTTATCTACAAACCTCCGGGCCACAAAGGAATGGGTGGCACCTGAATCGAAAAGAACGTGCGCCCGCCTATTCCGCACCTTAAACTTCCTTATAACCATAGGATACGTAACTAAACGAACGATAACTAGGGCAACAACGATAAATAATAAAGATAAATTAAACTGGGGCTAACCTGATATCACTTGCGTAGAGGTTTGAGCTTCCTCGCTGGTCATCACGTTCAGCTTTCCTTTTCCTTTGTCATGGTTTGGTGGCGGCGGTAGAGCTCGAAGCGGGGCAGGCTGCAGTGGGGACTGAGCCGGGGGCACGAAGATTTCTGGTGTCCCTTCAGCCCGCACTGGAAGAAAGTCCTTTTTTTCATCCAACAATGACTCACATCATGACCCTTCCTTGCACAGAACGAGCACACTAGCTCTCCCTTGGGTGCACCTTGGATGGCGTGCACTTGCTGCTGCTTCAGGGTGGCAGTCCTCTTGAAACACCTTTCGTAAGGGTGGCCAGGACGACCACAGAAGCTACACACTTCCTTACTTTTCTTCTTCGAAGAAGGGCCAGATGCCCTGGAGCTGCCCTCCTCAACACCTTTCCTTTTCTCTTTCCTCGCCGCAGCACCTCGATTCTTGGCGTTTTCAATCGCCTCCACTTTCAAAGCGGCTTCCATTGCTTCAGCATAACTTTCAGCTCGATAAGCGCATGCCCACTGCTGGACATCACTTCTTAATCCTCCCAAGAAACGTTTCACAGCCACCAAATCAAGGAGCAAACCTACTCAGTTTACTAAACTCAATCTCGTACTCGCTCACGGTGAGCTGTCTCTACTTCAAATGCAGAAAGTTATTCATCAGGCGGTCCTGCTCGACCGAGGGTAGAAACTTCTTCAGTAGCATCTTCTTAAAAGATTCCCAAGAACAACCTTCCTTCAGAGTCTCTCTTTCCCGAATCCACCAACTCTTTGCCAGACCTTTTACCTGATAGGCTGCAATCATCACCTTCTGGGCTTCTAGAATTCCAAAATACGAAAACATCTCCTCGATGGAGATGATCCAATCATCCAAAATCATAAAGTCGGCACTCCCGTCGTAGGTGGGAGGTCCCAACCGCTAGAAGTGCGATATGAAATTCATTTCTGGTGGTATCACCATCGTGGGCACCAGAGGAGCAGGGGTATCGGGCACGGCTTGGCCCAAGGCAGGCTCTGGCACTAAAGGTTGCTGCGTGGGAGCGACAGACAACAAAGACTCAATTTGCGATTGCATCGCAACTAATTGTCTCGACAGAGCCTCATTGCTCTGACGCAGACTCTCAATAATTGCATCACTTTGCGCACCTGATGACTCACCCTCCGATTGGGGAGTAGACCTCGTCGCAGGACGCTTTGGCGGCATTTCTAAAAATCAAATGGACAACTCATCAAAATCCTAGCTTACAACAAAGCTACACGACTAGTTCAGACCATACTTAAAAGACACTTGCTTACGCTGCAACTTGCTCTGGGATTTTATAATGATGTTATGTCCTACTTAGGATGATATCCTCTCATCCTATTGACTCTTGTGCCTATGACATGAATGCATGGATTCTTTAATCTTATTTAAAATCATGTGTGTACATGTGTCATCATGTAAACCTTAACTTAGCACGCGTGCTTATGCGATGATATACAATGTATGCAGTGCTATGCATTCTAAAAATACCTTAATGCATGCATGAGCGGCGTACATATGAAATGTTATGCATCACATACTACATAACATCGCATGAAACGAGAAAAAAAAACGTGCTAATTGACACCCATGTGATGATGGTTATGCATCTCATACTACATAACCGTCACATGTTGCCTCCTATGGTGGATCCATATACAAACACATATTATGCATCTCATACTACATAATATGCCTCGTATACTTCTTATCATGTTATGAGTGTAGTGACTATGTTTCAGTTAAGACGTACTGATGACACATCGGTGGGTGTATGAAATGTCACTAAACAACTAACACTAACAAGGGAAGGTTGCCCGACCAATTGTCAAGCAACCTCCCTCTGATACCAACTGTCACAACCCGCATTTTCACCGCATATAATAACTTATCAGAGTAAGGGAAAATGCGCGTCATGATGCCGCGTCAGCAGGGGATAACTGCGGACGCTCAGGCAAACACCTACTTAATCATGAAGAAAGATTCTTTAAGTTATTTTAAGGTAAAAATCAATGTAAGTGCAGTAGCTAGTCGTATCCCTCGGCTTAGTGGCTCATCTAGTCCACGAATCAATATATAATTATACGTTGCGGAAAAATATTTGTTTAGATTGACAACATCCGTCATGAGTATCAACATTCCCAAAAAACAACTCATGCTATTGAAGACCCTAAATTTAAAATAGTAGTAAAGATAGCTTTTACGGTCGCTAAATATAACAAGTTAGAGTTTTAAATTATGCAATGCGTGAAATAATAGTAGTAGATTTTATTCTTGAAAATATCTAACAGGCATTCCTAGCATAAATCATCCCAGAGAGCAAGTAATCCACATATAGAAAACTAAGCAGCTAGCAAGTATCCAAAAATAACAATTCTGTGAGCGTCAACAAACTGACACGAACCCACATACAGTAAATTATGTCTGAACTAGTAAAACAAAATAAACAATAAACTACCTCGATAAGACGAGGCAACAACCACGACCAACACTACCGCCCAGAAACTCTAAAACCAGCTCTGTTATCTGCTATTGCTCTGAACCTGAGGCATTACAAAAACAGAACACCTCAGCAAAAAGGTACAAATTGTGGCAGAAAAAAATAAGCCAAAATAAACAAAGGTCAAAAGGGGTACCAACCCACGACCAAAACCACTGAAGTAAAGTACAAAAGAAACAAGGCATCATCAGGAAGAAGAACTCTTACGTGATTCGTCACGTACAACAAGAGTACACCAGACGCACGAGTCTATAAGGTGACAACATGAATAAATCATAAGGAAGAAATACAAAACCTTTATTAGGCACCTGTGGTCGACTCTACCCAAAAACACAGGCGAGGTGGTCCCTCAGCTGGAGACACCCTCACGAATATAATATCCGTCTAACTGCGAGGGAGTCTCATACTCTCCACCATACACCGCAGATGCCCAAAAACCTGGTAGACTTCCACAGGGTACTAATAAAGGGAACAAACAATACGGAGGTGGTATCGTCCACTAACTCCCGCAATCAAGAAAACCCACAAGAAAACCATCACATATATCTCGAGATTTGGCACGTCAGATTCTACTTCACATTTCTAGATTCAAGACATGGTTGATCGACCTCTAGGAAGTGTTACAAGTCCTAGACCACTTCTAACACGAACAACAACGATGGATAATGCTATTAAAGCCGCTAATAAAACACTTCAAGAATGATTAAACATGCCCTGACAAATTTTAGCTTACCAAGACAAGATCTTACCACGCCAAGAGATTATTACTGAAGATTAAATACTGAAAATTAAATACTGAAGATTAAATACTGAAGATTAAGGACGATTAAGGAAGATTAAATACTGAACACATGCAGAACTCTGAATCAGTCCGGCAAAAGTGTATAAATCTAATAAACATGAAGAACTTAACAGTTACCATTAGCCGAAGAAAAGGAAACGAGGGTAAACCACCACTTGCCTTGATTTTACCGAAAAATGTTCTCCAAATCAGTCCACGTCGCAGATCGGTGCAAAAGAAGATGGGGGAAGTTGAAATCTGGACAAAAATGACCGAAATAGAGGTTAAGGCCGAGAAACCCTAACGAGAAAACTCAAGAAACGGGAGAAGTTTTACCACGATGGCGAAGCTCTCGACGAGAGCTTTCCAGATCTATACTCGGTTGAAGATTTCGAGCACCGGAGCACCGTCGGCGGCCATCGAAAGATTCACGAATGGGAGGGAGTCGCCGCACAGATGGCTTCGGTTCGGTCCAAGGCGTGAGGAAGAAGATGAAGGAATTTTCTTTCTTAATAATCTAACTAGCATGGTATATATATTTACAAGCAGTCGTGCACGGGGGACCCCGTGCGGGCAACATTCGTCGTGGGTCCGACATTTGTCACGGGTGCGACATTTGTCGAGGGGCGACATTTGTCGAGGGGGCGACATTTGGATGAGGCGGCAACATTCATCGTGGGTGTGACATTTGTCGTGGGGGAGACATTTGTCGTGGGGGCGTCATTAGTCGTGGTGATGACATTTGTCGTGGGGGCAACATTAGTCGTGAGGGGGACATTTGTCTTGGGAGCGACAGCCGTGATGGGTGTATGTATATATCAAATTATATAGTCGACATGCCCCAAATGTATCCAAAACAAAATCGGTGCTGAACTCAAATCTGGGCAAACTCACAGCTGACTCAAATAAACTAAATCAGAAATGAAATTTGATACCAGTAGCTACCAAACAGTAATCTTAAAAAACACAAAGAGATGAAAGTTAAATTTGATACCTGAAATGATTATGAAAACAACATTTAGTTTTTAATTTCTAATTATCAAATTTTCAAGGAAATCAATAATCATTCACTAATAAAAAAACATAATTAAAAACTGAAATCAAATATGAAATTTGATACTTGCAGCTACCAAGCAGTAATCTTAAACAACACATAAAGAGGGAGCTTGACGGAAATTATAGAATTTGAAAAAAATTGAGCAGAGAACCCAAAAAAATCTAAACAACCAAATAGAGAGACATTGAAATTGAAATCTATAATCTGAAACCCCTCAATAATCATGAGAGGAGGAGCTATAAAATTGGAAGCTATAATCTCAAACTTGTAAGCTGTAAAACTCAAGGGAGGAGGAGCAGCTCGCAGCATGTTTAGTGCTGCTTACTGTAATAAGCAGAAATTACAGTAAGCCTCTATCATGAAGCCTCTATATTTGGACAGCTAAACATGCTCAATAAGAAAAAAATTACAGTAAACTAAATTGCTGCACCAAGCAATTTAGGAATCCCAAAAACACAAAATCACAAAATCACAATCACAAAAATACAAAATCACAATCAACAGGAATCAAAAACAACATGAGGCCGAGAAACCAGGATAAGGAGAAGCAGAGCTTTGGCTGGAGGAGATATCATTGCTGGTAGAATACCCCAACGCAGAGGAGCGACGGCGGCGTGAGGAGGAGAAGCGAGGAGGAAGACAGCGGGTACGACGGGAAAATCAACAGAAAATCGCGAAATCTCCTAAACCGTCGGCAAGAAAAATGGTATATTACGGGTGATCTAAACAGAAATCAAAAGCTAGAGGGCAAAAACGAAATGAAAAACGGTATCAAAATAAGAAATCAAAACAGAAATCAAAACCTAAATCAAAACCTAAATCAAAACCTAAATCAAAAGCGAAATCAAACTTACTGGCGACCGGTGCGAAGAGCGGAGCGGGCGGCGCGATGAGCGGCGGCGGAAGCGCAAATAAAGGCGGGAGGGCAGATCGAGCACCGGAGGAGATCGCATGGACGGAAAGATGGAGCTGTGGAATGCATAGTAAACAGGCTTACACTGGTTGCGGGAGATGACGAACAGTGCAATGAGCGACGGGAGGAGGAGATGCTGCCCTAGTTGCGTAGAAGAAGACAGGCATCAGGATTTTGAGGCGGGGGAACAGTGCCAATGTGTATTAATTAAGTCTTGATCCGGCAAAAAGACAAAAAGACCCCAAAATTAACCCACCAAAGTCGGTTTTATGAGGGCAATTCGGGATATAAATGTTACACCACCTATAGATTAAGGTTTCCTTATAGTATAAAGATATATATATATATATATATATATATATATATATATATATATATATATATATATATATATATATATATATATATATATATATATATATATATATATATATATATATAAAGTTTTGTCTAAAAACGGACTATTTACGAGCGGGTGTGCGGAAAACGAGAATAGAGATTTAGGATGGCTTCAAATCGAAAAGTTTCCAACATGAAAGTTGTAGATCTCGTCGAGACGAACAAATTTCTTGTTAACCATTTTTCCATACAACATCGTTTTGACCCTCAAAAAGGCTGCCGAATGCAAACTGTAACAGACTACACGAGAAGGGCTGCAGACCACTCGAGACATGCTACAGGTACTCGAGAGGTAGAAAACAGGCTACTCGAGAGATAGAAAAGCAGTACTCGAGAGGTCCAGAATAATCACTCGAGTACTAAAAATATCACTCGAGTAGCAGAACAGTCACTCAGTAGGAGAATAATAACTCGAGTAGGTAGGAGAATAATAACTCGAGTAGGTCCAGAAAGTCACTCGAGTAGAAGAATAATCACTCGAGTAGGTCGAAAAAGTCACTCGAGTAGGAGAATAATCACTCGAGTAGGATTTGCATGAATAGTAGACCTACTCGAGAAGCAGGGAAATTCACTCGAGTAGGCTGAAGATTACTCGAGTAGGCTGAGGACAGCACTCAAGTAGGTTGAAGGCAGCACTCGAGAAGGATCAGCAGAAATGCTCGAGAGCTTAAGGAATTGCTCGAGAAGAACAAGGACCACTCGAGTAAATTTTTTGCATGATTAAAATTTTTTGCAAATATATCCTTTTGATCAAACTATATGAATGAATAGTAATTTTCATTTTTTGAATAGTACTTTAATATTAAAATAATCATATTTATATATTTTGAATAAGAAAACACGAGATCAAAACGGAGGCCCGAACGCGCGCCGAATCAAACGAAATTTGCATCGTAGGCGAACACTGACGCTACGAACACAACGGCGAAGTCAAAACCAAAATCCGACGAGCCATTCTCGAGATATAAATTTTTAAAATTTACGACGAACATAAATTCCACAAAAATTCGTAAAATCGCCGAGGCCCAAATATTACTCGAATCGCGACAAAACTTGACGAGCAAGTCCAAAATTACTTGACTTAAATTACAAATGCAAAATTTTCTCATTACAACAAGAATTCGGCCGACTCGACCGCACGGACGCGAAAATGCCTTAACGGCAATGCACCGTCAACTCGACGTTAAAAGTAACGTCACGATGTCATAAATATGACGATACCCATTCAAATAAAATCATCGAAAAAATCGGAGACGTTACAACGAATGCCACCAGCAAGGCGATAGAGTTGGGGTTGAGTTATATGGGAACAACACCAAAGTACCGAAGGGCCAGGCGCACCTTTGACCACAGTGGGAAGTGAAGCCCTACCACAAAGTGCTCAGCAGGAATCGCGAGCTCGGTTGGCGGGAAATGGTTTAACGATTCCTCCTTTCCCGGGAGATGCACGGTGAAGCCCGACGAGACGTAGAGCCCAACTAGCGCGTGGAACTCCTCCTCTGTCAGGTTGCAATTCATGAAGGGGTACTTAGCAAAGGCTGTGGCGCACTTGGTCCGACCATCTGTATCACCTGTCATTTCGTGAGTGGAGGTTTCACGAGTGAAGGAAGGAGAACGTAAAAGCGCGAGTGCAAGAAGAGAGTTGGAGAAAGGAAGGCTAGAGGCTTTGGAAGCGGTAGTTAATGTGGTGGGTGTGGGGGCTATTTATAGAGAATTTTGGGCGGTAAGGATCCAGGACGGGGGAAGTGCAGATAGCCAACCCGCCACATCCCGCCTTGGACCCTGGATCGATCCCGCACTCCCCCTACTCGTCGTCGAGTCCGAGCTAATGCTATGTTCTAGGCTTTAAAACATATCAGTAAGGGAAAAGAAAACCCAGAGGAGAGATCATAATAAAACACCCAATAAACTTTCGCATTCGTCGTACGTCTGAGCCAACACTGTTTATTTTTACAAATATAATTGAAAAATAAGGGGTAGGAAGGCGAGTGTCTGTAGACCCATCTGGGGTCGTTACCACCTTCCCCGACTTCTCCTCCCCGCCCTAGGCAGCATGCGAGAGTAATAACTTGCGCGAATGGCCTGCAGCTCCTGTTGCGCCAAACGTAATTGATCTTCGGCTCGTGCGATGTGGATCCAAGGGAAGTCCGTCCTGCTGCCAGCTTCTCCCCCCAACTCGGCTTAGAGTCGTGTATAGTTTTTCCCAGACAAAGGAGTCGGTCCTCGGCGGCATCTTGGTTCTCCTGGACCCAATTTAGATCTCGTGTAGCATAAGGGTGTGTTTCTGAAACAACTCAGTCATTCACCGCTTTAGTGTCATAGCGTCCTTCGGGTCACCCAAGAAAGCAACAATTGAGTCAGGAGATGGAGGCGGCGAGAACACCTCCTCATCGATGTCAACGTCAGTCGATGAGATCTCGTGATAGCCTGCAGTGGTTAGGTTCAGTCGAGCATGACCTAATTTTAGTGAGAAAGAGGCGGATGCAGTTATTTACCTGGCATGGTATTGATATCCATGCCCGGGTGCAGGCGAGAGGTACTGGGCAGCCCCTCGAAGGGTGTGTCGAAGGTGATGTGCGCCTTCCCAAGCCCTGGGCGGAGAAGCGTCTGATCGGTGGCCGGGTTATCGGCATGAGGCGGGAAGTTGGGAACCTCATCTGTCGGGGGAAATGAGCTCGAGGCGAGATCTGGGAGAGTCGGACAGGGCTGGGAACTTGGGTGGTGAGGCGCCTTTTCTCGTGGTCCCAAATGTGGGAGCTGCGAGTAGTACAAGTAAGAGAAGGGAGTAGAAAAAAGTGTGCAGAGAGTGGCTTACCGGGTGTTTGCGGGAGGTTATCTGGGGTGGTTTGGGGATTGATCTCCGGGGCTGGCTTATCGCTCCCGACTTCGAGCGAATGCAGTCCGACACTCGCTAATCCCTGCCCGGTGGCTTTCTCCTTCGAAGGATTCTCCTGCTAGTAGCCACAGCGGTGCCATTTATCATCTTTGAAAAGAGTGGAGAGTGGAGGGGGAGTGTGGATACGTGTGGAGTCGCAGGGCGTGATGGAGTTAGCGGGATGGATCCGCCCACCGTCAGGTCACGCCTGACCATCTTGGCCTTTTTTATCTTTGAGGATGAGCTTCGGAGCCTTCCGAGCAAGCTAGGGAGCAAACCCGATGATAGAAGAGTGGGCCTCCACTCTCGCAACGGCAAGACGGTCCTGAACTTCCTTCAAGAGCGGCATTGAGCTGAAGGCGAGAGAGAGCTGAAAATGGTGAGAAGGGCAAGCATCAACTACCTGGGGATGAATGTATATATAGCCAAGTGGGGGGACCCACCAGAAGATTCCCGCCAGTTCAGCAGACACTCACTAAACACCTGAGGTTAGATGTTTCTTTTCTAGCTTGTGTCAATCTCGAAAAGAGCATGGATTGTGTACAACCCCGTGTTCGCTGAGTAGACCACTTAGAGTCCTAAGGGGCTAGAGGGCTCCATAGCCCAGGATGGTTGAACAGACGAGTGAGGTAGGCGAGTGGGGCAGTCAGATCCGCACTCGCCACGAGGCCCGGGGCTCGCGCACAGCAGGCGAGTGCGATAGTCGGTCAGAACTTGCTCAGGGTTGCAATCGTGTAGTGGGCGAGTGTCAGCCTCATCGAGCACTCGCCCTCAGCTAAGGATAGGAAGATGCTCTCCTTATCGCCTAAGTATTCACCTCCTTCATGAAGTTATGTTTTGTCCTGCTATTATCCATTCAGAACAGTGGAGTTACGCTGTTGAAAGACCAATTTGGGCTGCGTGTAGTATTTATAAACAGCGGAGTTACGCTGTTTGCAGACCAGACTTGGAATTCTATAAATAGACCCAGTAGGCACTTTTGGAGGGGATCCAGTTCTCTTGGCTTCTTCCTCCTTGGGATATTTTGGATTGGCGGTGAAAGCCCTCCAAGGTGCCCAGCTCAGCTTTTGTCTCTTTCATCTAAAGAAAAAGGAAATAGTCTTATTAGAATTGCTTCCTCAGATGTTCCATTGACTTTAAACATGTCACGGATTACTACAAAGATCCTTAAGTGTGAGTTTGCATTTTCATTATTTAAACCCCCAAACTTACTATGTTGTACTAGTTGCATAAATGTGGAGTCTATTTTAAAATTATTAGCCTCAATTGTGGGTCGAGCTATGCTGAAATGCAACCCTCCTCTTAAGGATTTATTATAGCCACGACATGTCATTCGTGGCGCAGCAAGTTGATCGTTTTGATCAACTTAACCGTTATGGTTTACTTGACCTTCATTATCATTCATGTTATCTTGTACGTTATTATCCATCTCACGATGAATAATATTGACCGTTCTAAAAGCCTTTCCGTTTTGTCTACAAGTGCGTTCAATTTTTGAATTTAAAGGTAATAATTCAGAGTTTCGATATCTGAACATGCACTAAACAGAACTTAAAATATAAGTAACAATACAAACAAGAACTTGAGTTCTAAATACTCAGGGTTTACTAATATTGAAAAAAATAGACACTAAATTAGTTGCACATCTCCGACAATGGCGTTAAAAACTTGATACACCCAAAAACGGTTGTATATATTAAACGCAAGTGCACGTGTTAGATCAAGTTATATAAATTAAGTAAAGATCATTTACTCGGAGAAGTGACTAATCTACATTTGCAAGTACTAGCTTAACTTTTTTAAAAAAATTCAAGCAGATTAATTAAAGTGAATTTTGATAATGACAAAAGAAAAGAAAATAATAGTAAAGCCAACGTTTTGAAAACCAGACCGGAGATCGAACCGGAGGAGGGAAAGGTTCAAGGTTGAACCAGTCCAACCGATTTAACCGAGGTCAAACCGTTATTTTTAAATAAGTAAATAATATATATATATATATATATATATATATATATATATATATATAACAATAGTAGAAAAAGTCTTCTTGAACTTGGTTAGGACTAGAACAAAAAATTAACATTATAATAAATATTTGCATATATATTTGTTATTTCTCGTCATTATATTTTTTTAAAATAAAAATAATATACCTCAACTTACATATGTTTTTAAATCCAATTTGAATGATATATATAATTACAAATAAATAATAAAATATAATTTTGTTAAGATAATTCGATATAAATAAATGGAATACGGGGAAAAAATTAAACATTGTTTCATAAACATAAAAAATTAAAAATAATTAAATTAAAATTAAATATAATTCTTAGTCGACAATGTATATAAGCTAATAAAACTGAGGGTATTATATTAATAAAGATGAATATTAGCTTTTTAATTAAAATGTTTGATGTTATTTATCAATAAGTATAACTAGATATATTATGTATATGATATGTATCCGTAATTTTCAACAAAGACAAGTTGGCTTAGTGGAGCAGGGCTTTGGAATTATATTTATTCATGCAGGTTCGAATCCCAGCAGCAACATTTAAATGTGATATTTTAAATCTCAACTTCTTATTGGACCCGCCCGGTTACGGGGAACCAGTCACGGTTCCCGGGTTTCTGGTCGACCCTCCCGGTTCCCCGGTTTTCGGGCGGTCTGTGGTTAAGCCGGTTTTGGAACCTGGACCGAACCAGGTAGGTTATCGGTTGGCGGTTCGACTGGCAGGTCCGGTCCGGTTTTCAAAATCTTGAGTAAAACTAAACAACACTTACCTAAGAATACTTTTATCGATTTGGAGAAATAGTCTTGTATATTAATATCTTATGCACATTGTGATGAGTTTTATAATGATTTTTTATGAAATGTTTGATTAACAATCCTGCAACAATTTAAAAGTAGAAATCATTATCTCTCAATTTCTGAAATTTGTTTATCCTAATTTCCCTCGTTATCTCTAACTTATGCAAAAAGAAGAATAACATGAAGCACACAAATCATTGTTGCTAACAGAAAGATGAAATCTCTTTCTCTCTTCAATCTCTTAATCTCTTGCGGCGCAGTATAAAGATGGAATTTGGTTAAAGACTTACGTAACTTCTCTCTCGAATCTCGCTGTGTAGAAGAAAACATTCAACCCTAAATTAACGCAATTCTTCTCTCGAATCTTGTCACACAATTTTAAAAAAATACTTAATCTAAAATTTCCCACAAGACAAAAACATAAATTCAATAAAGATAGTTCTCAAACACTCATAACGGAGAATTAAAACCATAACATTACAGCAAGATACAATACTCTCAACATACAAGACTTCGAAATTTAGTTCATGATGGAATGACCAAACCACATAATCTGAAAGATCTTACTTAACATGATGAGAGCAGACCAAAAGGACTGTAGGAATTTCTTCTCTATTTGGTGCAAAAATCTGTCTTGCCCTTCTTGCCTTTGTCGGTGTGCCCAAACCCTAGTCTTCTTCTTCTCCAAGATGATGACTGTTTTCTCCTTTTCTAAGGATTTCCCATTCTCGTTTCTGCAGGAGATTCCCCCCTTAAAAACGCCTGGCCTCACCTCAATGGATGTCTCCTTCCATTTTTGAAATCGGTGCAGATTTTGAAATTTAAAATTTGAATTCGGACCGCACTTGTTGCAACATCTAAAACAAGTTGTTGCAACAACTCCCCCAGGCCAAAAATATAAGTCCAGCTTTATTTCTCCGGATTGAATTCTTCGGTGATTCTAGCAAGAAAACAATGGACAAACACTAAATTAATCAAACATCGATTAAATATGAATTTAATTATATTTTTACTCATTTAAATTATTTTTCATTATGACGAATATTAAATCATAATAATGGACCTAGATAACTTCTTTTTGAGAAGTTATCAAACCCGCCGAACTCCGCGCTAAACTCGGCACGGGTAACATACTCGCTTGGACACTGCAAGTTTCCCGCAACTCCTTCCTATTCACCTCCATTCGCCATGCTGCCTCCTTGCTTGACTTTCCTCCTCCGACCGCGATCCACGCTCACCGCACCAAAATGTTGAAGCCGGGAAAATTCCTTCTCCAAAATTCGGATCTAAGTGCAGCCCGAGGCTACTGGTCCTTCGGTTTGGCTCGCAGGCTCCGAAGATAAAAAGAGAGAGAGAGAGAGACTAAAGATTCTCAGTCGTTGTAGCAGGGAGGTCCCACCATGTACCCGAAAGTTTAGAGAAAACTTTCCCTTCACAACCACGATGGCTGAGCGAGGTACGAGGAAGGCACCAGCTGGTGAGTAATTAGTCTCGCGAGAAAAAGAGAGGGGGCAAGATAACAAATTTCAAGGTGTCATTCCAGGTACCCATGAGATCCTATTTATAGACAAAAACCCGGGAGGGAAGGGAGGGGGGGTCTTCAGGTTAGAAGACCCAACCCTGCGAGCTTGTCTTCTTAAAACTGCTGATCTCACGATTTGAAGCATGACAACTACCTTCTGGCGACCATCGAAGTACCTTGCCCACGCCTGACGAGATGTTCCTGGAATTCGCCAATTAGGAGAGCATTGTTGATGCTCGCCAAAACCTCATGTTATCTGGTCTCTTGGATGGTTAGATGTTTGATGCTCGTGTGTGTGGTTGGCTGGTTGCACGCCTGGGCGAGTACAATACTCGCCCTTAAATAAAAGAGTATCTCCACGACTAGTTGCTGATTGTTGACATGCTCTTCCATGTTGACTTTGACTCCTACCTACGTGGCGCAACTTGGTCCTTCCTTGACGAATAAGGGTTGTACATATGGCATGATCAATCTCACAATGTCGCCATTACATATTCTTTACTAGAGTTCTTACACTTACTATGATATGATGTTCTGGGCTTATATTAAAGTGTATGATATCCTACAATATGAAATTATAATTTTATCTCTAAATTTATTGAAAAAAGAGGGTCATATGACCCAGTTTTCACAACAACACTCAAGACTTTATCCCACTATATTGGGATCGGCTAATCCATATTCATAAGAATGACTAAATTTTACGTTGGTCGTCTATCTAACACAACCCTCACCATTTTTCATCCGGGCATATGACCCAGTTTTTAATCTCCCAAAAAATTTTGATGATGAGAATTGAACACAGATTCTCACTATGTCAAACAAGATAACAACCATCACACGCAAAATAGGCATACCAAATGTAACAGAACAACACTCTCGTTCTGTAGCAACAAAGATTTCCCTTTTATACAAGTATAGATGTCAATGTTATTAGAATTTACTAGAGTACAATAATTTAAATCTTATTAATATTATAATAACAATATAATTATTATTGATCAAATAAAAAAAATCAAAATTATTGCATTCACACAACTACCCAAGCGCTCTTACATGCAATGTTTTAAGAACCGAACTGGAGAACAAACCGGTGAGATCAAAGGTTCAAGGTCCGACCGGTTTGACCGGTCGGACCGGGGTTGAACCGTCCTGTTAACAAAAAAATATATTTATTTAGAATTTTAGATATGTATTATATATACATATATTATATATATTATTTATATATATATGTTATATATATTTTTGTATATACGTATTGTTTTAAATAGTTTTTCTTATGTATGGCTATATGTTTATATATATATTAAATATATTATATTATAATATATATATATATATATATATATATATATATATGTTATATATATTTATATATGTATTAGATAGATATGTATAAAAAATTGTTCAACTTGATTCAGCGTGCAGCAGTTGAACCAGTGGTTCGCCATCTATGCTAACCTATAGGTTGTTCATGTTTGAAACCCACCTTCAACATTTTGCTTTGAATTTTTTTCAGCCTGCCCGGTTCTATAAAACCGCGCCCGGTTCTCTCGGTTTCTGGCCCGCCCGGCCCGTTTTTCCGGTCCGTATCCCGTTTGCTGCAAGGGCGGTTTTGGGACTTGACCGGATCGCCCGGGTGCCCGGTCGGCGGTCTGATCGGTCGGACAGGCCGGTCCGGTCCGGTTTTCAAAACCTGGCTTACATGATTATTTTGTGTGTGTGTGTGTGTGTGTGTGTGTGTGTGTGCGTGTATATATATAGGATATAGGGCTGGAATCAGGTGCGAACAGGAAATTTCTGCGAATATGCGAAGAAAGCCGCTCGACCGTCCATTATTATGATTCGTGATTTCATCTTTCTCCCCTATCGCATTTTTCTTTCCCGCTAGTAGAAAGCCCTTCTCCCTCCCGATCGACCTCTTCCCCCCCCCCCCCACCAGCGGCAACCCTCTCCTGGCAACGATGCGCTCTCCCTCCCGGTGGCATCCCTCCCGGTGGCAACTATTTCGCGATTTCTTCTAATCCCTATCCCGCCCCTCGATTTCATTTCCCCCCTCGACGCTTTCCCCGGGCTACAAACCCTTCCCGGCCATGGCGTCATCTCCCTCCCGCCGTTTTTTCCTTCTCAGCTGATGAAAGCCTGCGGCGGCCCTTTCATGACGACGACCCTCACTCCCGACGAATCGAACAGATCTTTCCTTCCTGACTCCCTCGACTCTATCCCTCCCGACGGCCCTCTCTCCCTCCCGCAACAGACAATGCTTCAACACGATGGGTCTATTGCCCATGAGGTCAGACAATTTGATAACATTATGCATTCTCTTTCATTTATTAGCATTTATAATTAGAACAAATAATAAACTCTATGTTATTATTACCTGCACAGCAGAATTCTTTGTTTGAATTTATGATATTATCGATATTGTGTAGCGAACCTGTTATCCAAAGGGTGCCCACACAGCAGAATTCTTTGTTCTGCTTATAAATGCTAATAAATTGTGATAATAACACAGACTTTGATTTCTCCATTTATCAGTAAGTATTATTACTTTAGTGCTAATATTGTCTGAATTTATGCTAGGGATCGAGTAATCATGGATGAAAGTGGCAGCTTTACAGGTGTAGTAGAAGAGAAGTTTGGCGAGGTAAGTTATCGGACCAGTCGATATCCAATACAAGAGTAAAATATTATTTGTATTTTTAAATTTTGTTTGCTTTTATGTAGAGTTATGAAACTATAAAACCCTCAAAGGACAAATATTTGATTCAGTGGAAGAATTTGAAATTTTCTATAAAAACTATGCACATCATGTGGGATTGAGTGTACGCAGTTCAACTGCCACTAAAAATAAAAATAATGAACTACAATATAAGTATTTTATATGTGCGAAGGAAGGATTTAAGGTTGAGAACAAGACCATACAATTGGGCAAGGATGCTTGCAGAAAATTATCCAATACAAGAGTCGGATGTAAGGCAAGTGCTAGTGTTAAGAGGACCAATGATGGAAAATATGTGTTGTTCACTTTTCATGAAGAGCATAATCACACACTATGCACCCCAAGAAAAAGACATTTTTTAAGATCAAATCGAAAAGTAACAGATGTTCAAAATGATTTGTTCAATACATTAGGTCGGGTAAATATAGGACCTACACAGGCATTTCACATAATGAAAGAACAAGTTGGAGGCTATGAAAATGTTGGTTTCACCTGCTTAGATGCCAAGAATTATGCCAGAGATCTCAAAGCGTTGATTGCTGATTCTGATGCTCAAATCTTGATACAAGACTTCAAGAAATTACAACAACAAAATCCATCATTCTTTTATGCTTATGAATTAGATGCTGGCGATCATTTGAAATGTGTGTTTTGTTCTGATGAGATTGCTAGAAATAATTATTCTATGTTTGGTGATTTGCTTTCTTTTGATACCACATACAGTACAAATAAGTATTCAATGATTTTTGCGCCATTTACTGGACTAAATCATCACAGATTATCTATAACATTTGGTGTTGCTCTTCTTGCTAATGAGAAAACTGAATCATTCTCCTGGTTATTTGAGAAAATTTTAGAATGTATGGGAGGCAATGAACATGTACTGATTGTTACTGATCAGGACCCTGCAATGAGAAGTGCTTTAGAAATATCATTTAAAACTGCAAAACACCGATTTTGTATGTGGCATATAATGAAAAAATTGTCTGAAAAAGTTGGCGGGTGTTTAAATGCTAATTCAGTGTTCCAAAGGCGCTTCAAGACATGTGTATGGAATTCCGAGAGTCCAAATGAGTTTGAAACAAATTGGAATGCAATAATATCTGATTTTGAATTATCAAAAAATGATTGGCTATCACACATGTTTGAGATTCGCAAAATGTGGATTCCAGTATATTTACAGGATATACCTTTATCAGGTTTATTGCGAACAACACCTAGGTCAGAAAATGAAAACTCATTCTTTGGAAACTTTATGAATAACAGATTGGGCTTAATTGAGTTTTATTCAAGGTATGATAATGCAATGGAAGCTCAAAGACAGAGAGAATTGAAGGCTGAGCACGACACATTAAATGGAAAACCTGATTTAAAAACAAGTTTGGCAATCGAGAAATTTGCAAGTTCGTTATATACACACAAGAACTTTTATCTATTCCAAGAAGAATTATGGGCTTCATGTATAGGTTGCGGGGTGAAAAGGACTCAAGAACTCATTGATTCATGCATATTCACAATTACTGATAGTTGTAACCCAAATGAGAAGTACAGATAAGTTGTTTACAGTTCGTCGAACACAACTTGCAGTTGTAAAATGTTTGAAACACAAGGCATTCCATGTCGTCATATATTGTTAGTTTTAAAAGGACAAGAAATCAATGAACTGCCAAGTTATTGCATAACTACTAGATTGACCAAACTGGCTACTAGCAATCCGATCTTTCAGATAAATTCGAAATTATATGTTGAATGTTCTGAAAGTGAGCGTAGAAGAAAATTTAATTCAAGCACATGGACCCAACTATCTCGGTGTATGAAACTTGCAAAATTTAAAGAAGAAACTTTGATTGAGTTAAGAAATTGTGTCGTAAATTGGGAGAATCGAATGTGTGCAACTTATGACTGTGATGAAATAGATTCCAATTTTTCTTCATTGGACGACTCACAAATCCCAAACCAAATCGAGATTTTTCCGCCACATTGTTCAAAAACAAAGGGTACTGGTAAAAGAATGAAAAGTGGAAAAGAGAAGTCCATTGAAATTAAACAAAAAACGACACGTCTATGCACAAAATGTGGGGAGCAAGCTTTGCATGATAGCCGTAATTGTCCAAAGAAATCTACGTTATAACATGCAAGTCAAATAAATCTTTTTTTTCATATCTAATATATCATTCTATTTAGATTTTACTCATATTGTTTCTTTATTTTTCATTTGTAGAGTATTTGGAATTACTCTTTTCAATTTGTAGAGTATTTGGTAAACTACTGACTGGAGAGTCCGGGCTATTTTGGCTACCAATCTGTATGTTTGCGTCAATCATATATATGTTAACTCTGATGATATTAAGGTATGACTATAATTACTATCCTTCACATTTTTATAATCTGTAACATTGTTGTTATTTAATTAAATTCTTCTTATTTTTTTTATGAACAGGAAACTGGTTATACTTACATCATGCCTAAGAACATATTGAAGAAATTCATTTGCATTGCTGATCTTAGAACCCAAATATCTGGATATCTGTATGGTTTAAGCCCCCAAGATAACCCACAAGTTAAAGAGATCTGTTGTATTGTGATGCCACTGCAGTTATCAAAAGCTTAATGGTCAAGTAAGACACAATCGTCAGGAAAGAGAAAACAACAACAACACACAAGCCGGGAAGGAGGCAGCTATAATTTATCAAAGCAGGTATGATTGATGCTTCCATCCAGCGAATTTAATGCAAGTATGGTTGATGATTTCAAGTTCTTGCTCATGCATTCTCTTCAATTTGTGCTAGCTATTGACAAAAATTTTACACCCTTTGCAGACATTAGACACTTGCAATCCAATGTATGCTCGATCACTGTATGCTCAACTTGAAGCTCACTATGCAGGAATGATTTTTTTTGAAGCTTAACTGGAAGCTCAACTGGAAGCTCACTATGCAGGAATGATTTTTTTGAAGCTTGACTGGAAGCTTAACTGGAAGCTCACTATGCAGGAATGATTTTTTTTGAAGCTTAACTGGAAGCTCACTATGCAGTTTGAATTTTCAATTAAATTTAATTTGATGAGCAGTTTGAATGTTCAATTTGCAGTTTGAATGTTCAATTTGATGAGCAGTTTGAATGTTCAATTTGATGAGCAGTTTGAATGTTCAATTTGATGAGCAGTTTGAATGTTCAATTTGATATTGTCCAACGTATGCTTAACTGGAAGCTTAACTATGCAGTTTGAATGTTCAATTTGGTGAGCAGTTTGAATTTTCAATTGAATTTATGCAGATATTGTAATTTGATATTGTCAATCCAATAATGCTTCTGGAGGGAGAGAACGCCGAGAGGGAGAGAACGCCGAGAGGGAGACGGTGTTATTGTCCTAATGTTGTCTTGAGGGGGAGAGAGCTGCCGTCGGGAGAAAGCTGCCGCCGAGAAGGATAGATAGCTGTCGCGGGAAATGAAATAGTTGCCGCCGGGAGGTAGATAGCATCGTCACCAGGAGAAAAGAGCTCGGTCGGGAGGGAGAATTTTTTCATCTCGCTGTCGGCGAGATGGAGCGCCGTCGAGAGAGGGATACTGCAGGGATGGAGCGTCACCGGGAGGGAGATGTACCGTCGGGAGGGAGAAGAGCTCTGTTCGCGGGAAATGAAATAGGGCCACGGGAGGAAGATGAAATCGCGAAATCTTTATTTGGACGGTCAAATGTGCTCTTCGCATCTTCGCACATTAGATGTCTTCGCATGAGATTCCAGCCCATATATATATATATATATATATATATATATATATATATATATATATATATATACACACACACACACACACACGAGTGACCGACACGGAGCTCCTCCCCTACGGCCAGGCGCGACAGTACCCGGCCGGCGACGGCGGGCTTCGCCAGCCCCGGCTCGATGTTATCGGGTAGCCTTCGGCCGCATCCAGGAAATGGATGGGGGCGAAACCCGACCGGCGACGACGGGTTTCGCCCGCCCCATCAAGGCAGGTTTTGCCCGCAACATATACGCATGAGTACTCAAAATGACCGTAAAAAAATATACATAAATATTACAATTTTTATTTTATAAAACAATATACGTTTTGACCTAAAAATATTAATTTTGACTTTAAAAAAGTTGATTGATTTAATATCATCATCTTGAAAATACCACTGATATGCCTAATGACAACCTTCCTTGAATAGACCGCTGACATGCCTAATGACTACCTACCATAGTAGGTGTAGGAGTTCTACTAAAATTTTTTTTGAATTTAAATGAATTTTCATCATTACTTTTAATTTTTTGATAGTGTAATTACTTGAATGAACATTGTATTTTAATTTTTTTGAAATAAATTATAATATATGTCAAGTCATTAAAATATAAAAATGAGGCATAATTTGTATTTTTGAATGTTTCACCAAAGACAACTTTTTCCTTATAACAATGAAAGATGTATTTTTTAAAAAACAATTGATTAAAAAAATTCCAAACAAGGTCACCTTCCCGCCTGGCGCAAAGACTCTTCCATGCTTGTAGGAGCAGATTCTGCAGATTCTATGGAGATGCTCAGCTCCCTGTAAGATGTCGGCATTGATGGATTGGGAAGCTTCATAGAAGAACTACTAAGCATCGTGACCGCCGAACCCATCTTCGGTCTCATCACCGGGTCTTCCTGCACGCATAGCAGCCCAATCTGCACGCATCTCAACACTTGCTGTGCCGAGTATCGATCCTCCAGGCTTCGATCAACCACTTCCAATGCCTTACCTTCTCTCCAGTGCTCCCAAACCTACAGACTCATTCATCATCAAAGCTACAATGGATAAAACAAACAAACAAGCAAAGCATTTTTCATTCTTACATAGCTCTGGAGGTCGTCGGCTTCCTCGGATTCGTACATGCTTAGTTTCATCCCGGTTATGATCTCCAGCACCAGCACTCCGTAGCTGAACACATCTGATTTGGTCGAGAAGCGTCCATGCAAAACATACTCCGGCGCCATGTATCCACTGCAAATGCCAGCTGGGACTCGTGAGGATCGTCTGACGAGCCAACATTCTAAGAGCAAAGATAAAACTTACAGCGTGCCGGCTATTCGACTGGTGTTTCTCTCTGTTTCGTTGATTTTGAAAAGTTTTGCGAGGCCGAAGTCTGAAATTTTTGGGTTCATGTCGCTGTCGAGCAAGATGTTGCTTGCTTTTAGATCCCGATGAACAATTCGGAGATGGGAATCTTCATGTAGATAGAGGAGACCGCGGCCGACTCCTTCTATGATCTTCAGCCTTGTTTCCCAATCTAGTTGCGTCTTTCTGATGGGATCTGTTGAGTTGAATTTTTAAGCCTAGCAAAGCAAATTGCAGGTGTATTTCAAACATAGAAATGCAACAAAGCCGCATGAGTTTTATTGATGCAATCAATGGCTCCAAGAAATTTTAAGAGTGTATGGGTTAATTAAAAAAAAATTTGAACAAAAAATTGGCTTTATTTGGGACGGCTGTGGCAGTAGGAAAAACAGTGGTGAAAAATCAACGGTGAGACGAGCTCTAAGAAGAAAATCATGCAAATATGGAGAGTTCTTTTCAGCTATTCTGAAAGTGAGATGGTTCGCCACTTCAAAAAAAAAAAACTTAAAAACCAACTTCTTGTCACAAACACTTTTCTAACCACCCGGAAATCAAATGCCGGCAAAACATAGATGACAGTCGAGAATGAAACTTTTTCCACCGACCCCAACAGAGCCTAGTGTGAAGGAATATCAATTAAAAAAATGTTGTTGAAACATTGGAGATGAAGAAAAAAAGTACATACTGAATAAGAATTTGTCTAGGCTTGTATTAGGGAGGAATTCATAGATTAAAAGCTTCTCCTCCCCCTGAAGGCAATATCCCAATAATCTCACGAGGTTTTTGTGTCGAAGATTAGCAACGAACTGGATCTCGTTCTTCATTTCCTGAAGACCTTGCAATGATGTTGCTGATAATCTTTTTACCGCAATTTCCAGACCATTCCACAAGCCCTGCATCCCATATTCATTTATAAGTCTAATGTCAAGACAATAAAATTGTTGATATTGAGCGGTATGGACTATTGAACAAAGAGTTCAAAAGAAGGGGTTGAATCAGCGTGACCATGCAAGAACATATGAAATTCAACACAAAAATATTGCAATGACCGGCGATGATAGAGGTTTTTCACCTGCAGAATTAGAGTTTAAGGAGATTTTTTTTTCATGTTTGATTCCCAAGCCTTACGGTTAGCAGTGTTTATTTAGCACTTCGCAGTATAGACGGATTTCCCAAATACACACAACAGAAAATTTCAGGGAAAATCTAAAAACAAATGCACATTATATCTTTTCTGATCACGGATCAATTGAGCAGGATTCAAACAAATTAGAAATCAAGACATCTCAACATTATGCTATACTGTTGAGAATTTAGTTCAAACATCAGAAATCTCCTGCAACAGCGTGCGGTTACTTTTTAGTTGGATGCTTAGATTCTAACATATACAAATAGAATAATAATAAGAATAGTAATGTTTCATCACCTTGTAAACAGGTCCGAACCCGCCTTGCCCTAGCTTATTCTGAATTGCAAAATTGTTTGTAGCTTTTTTTAAGGCAGAGAAATCAATCATTTTAATATCAGCATTTGACAGTTCTTCATCCATGGAAAGCTCTAGCATTCAAAAGCAAAGTTGTCAGAACAGATATTAAACTCGGGAGCAGAAATTGAAATAAAAAGTGAAGAAAATATACTGATATTGGATGCTTTTAATTTCCTTATTCTTCTTTGTAGCAGAAGAGCGAAGAGCATGAATAAAATCAGTAATGCAACAGCCCCAAAGATCACAGCAATTATCAATGTGTTATTGTTTTTTCCTGCAGAAAAAATTGAAGAAAAAGATCATATCTGTGAAAAAATGTGATATAGCGGAAAACGGGAAATTAGGCAAAAGAACATTCAACCGTCTTGAGTCAAGTAAACCAGATACACAAAGAAGAGCAAGAATATTGAAATATCAAAAAACTTCTTTATACGGCAAGGCATACATGTTGAGACATGTTTGTCAAAATATCTGAAGAGAGCAGGAAAAAACAAGTCCAAATCAAACCGCGCGGACTCAAGGTACAAGCCGCCGGCTCTGCTGCTAACCGCTACGGAGTCCGCTGAGGCAGCCTAGGCGAAAGACCGCAACAAGTCGTGCAGATTTCCCGTTATTCCAATGCTGAGAAAGAACTCTGTTCGCCGAACTGCAAGCCGCCTGACCGAAGTCGCCTAGCAGTCAGAACGAGAGGACTGCTGCCACCGAACTGAACAAGCCGCCCAGAGACGGACAACTTATTGAACAGAAGAACAAGTTGCATAAGAGAAAAATCGCTGGTTGCAAGCGACCTGTTGTAAACCGCCAAATGAAGCCGCAGAGTCTGCACCAACCTCAGAACCAAGTCCCTGGTCCTTAGTGTTGTTCGCACAACCTGCACACCAGAAACCGATTTAGCTCTTCAACCCGCGCGAATAGAAAGTCCAGTCCGCAGCAACTTTTCGCAAGTAGACTTACTTTTCACTCAGTTAAATATGATGTCACAGGGGGGGTCCTATCTATAGGCACGGAGAGTAGTGTGATCACCGCCCCATCGATAGGAACACCACCCGAGCTCGCAGTGATCACAGAGTGTATCCGCACAAACCTGCAGATACAAACCGCAGTCCGCCCAAGGTTGTCAGGATCACGATCTGAATCATAGGATCTTACGATCCCACGATCCAGATATTGTAAATCGATCCTGATTTTGTAAAGCGATCCTCGATCCGAACCTACTATCTGATCTGATCCTACCTCAAAATGATCTCATCTAGGATCTCGATCCAACCTTGAGTCCGCCGCGACAAGCCGAAAGCCAGCGAATAATACATCGAACTGGCCGGACTTGAACACAACAACAACACTGCGGAGACCACCCCAGTCCGCCCAACCATGTGGACACAGATCCAGTCCGCGCAGCCCACGGACTTTGCTCCAACCCGCTCAATCCACGCCCACAGCCGTCATCAGAAAGACAACTGCCGGACACGACGGATAAGGTGATCAGCCCGCGCAGTCCGCGACGTAAGATGGAGCTTGCCTGGTACTAGGAACAAAACCAAGACCACCGCGAGCCCGCTGGAACATGCAGATACACACTAGCTCGCCCAACCTGGCCACCAAAACAAGCCCGCTGGAACTAGCGAACTTCACTGTCAGTCCGCCCAGACCGCGAATAATCAGCCAAACCGCACGACTACCTTCAAGAACACACCATCAGGCCGCAATCACCAGACCGCTCAGGCCGCACAATCAGTCCGCAAGACTCCGCTCAGGCCTCGCGGTCTGCCTGATCAACCCCCCCCCCCCCCCCCCCCCCCCATCTTTCACTTCAATAATTTCAACACTCCCCCTTGAAGTGAGAAGTGGAAACAAGCCATAGCAGATTTCGTAACCGTGTAAACTGTTGGAATTAATTGTTGTGTTTTTGAGAGGCGTCAAATTTTAATCAGTATAAATAAATATAAATATAAAATTTATATTATCATATATAGCAGGTGGAATTATTTATATATATATAGCATGTGGAATTATTAATGGCGGAATATGAAAGGCCTGGAGAAAGCTGAATTTAATTTAGTGGGGACACATGGCAGTGTTTCATTTGATGGCTTTGCCTATATATATTGGCCTGATTTCTTGCGGAACCATGGAGTGAGAAAAGGTGTGCCAAGGTTGCTCCAATATACTAGAATAGTAAATGCTGCGGTCTTGTTTTGCGGATAGAAATAGCATATAGCGCCGGGACAGTAAAAAGCAGGTGGGCCATTTTCTGTTAGCTTAGAAAAGCAGCCTGAACAGCCACTTGCGGACTGCCACTTGCAGACAGCCACTTGCGGATACTATGCAAAGCCCGTGAATGTTGGCGGACAAGTATTTTGGAGGCTGCGAACAGGAAATATAGCGCAGAGGTGGCGGACAGGATTTCTGCAAACAGGAAATATATAAGCAGCGGTGGCGGACTCGTTTTCTGCGAACGAAAAAAATTAGTTGCTGAAGTGGCGGACTCCTATTGGCAAATAGGATAGCTTATTCAAAGTTGGCGGACATTAAGCTTGGCAAACTGCAGCTTTGCGGATAACAAGTTTTGGGTGTTCAAGCTTCAAGCGAAGCGGGTTACAGTCATGATCAAATTTGTTTGCAAGTTATTGTCTGTGCATTGTGTTGAGTTGTAACTTATAATGGAGTTGTATTTTGTTGTATTCTTGTAAACACTTGTTTGTTATAATATAAGTTGTTTGCTCTGCCTTTTCTCAAGTTGTATGCCTGCTATAATCGCGTTGTGTGTCCACTATTATCGCTGCCAACAGTGGTATCAAAGCGAGGTTGCGAACCTTGGTGGTAACTCAGCAGAGTTGAAGAGATCGCAGTAATGGAGATGGTAAATGCTATGTCGGGTCAAGTTCCGAAGTTGACGAAGACGAACTATGGGAACTGGAGCATCCAGATGAGAGTGCTGCTAGCATCAAAGGAGCTTTGGGAGATAGTTGATGATGGGTATGAAGAGCAGACTACTGAGCAAGAGGCGGCGTTGACTAACGCACAAAAGACGGCACTGAGAGAGGCAAGGAAGAGAGACAAGAAGGCATTGTTCTTGTTATATCAAGGGGTTGATGAAGCAACCTTTGAGAAGATCTCGAACGCTAGAACCTCTAAAGAAGCCTGAGAAACCTTGCAACGCTCCTTGCAAGGAGTTGACTAGGCAAAGAAGGTGAAGGTTCAATCTCTCCGAGCAGAGTATGAAGTTATGAAGATGCAAAACTCTGAGAAAGTTGGTGACTATGTTACTCGTCTGCGGACGCTTGCAAACGAAATGAAGCGCAACTGAGAGACAATTGATGATGTGAGTTTCATGGAGAAACTTCTGCGATCGATGTCAAAAAAGTTCAACTATATAGTAGTGGCGATAGAAGAGTCGAAAGATCTCACTCAGATATCTGTTGATGAACTCATAGGCTCACTACAAGCCCATGAATACCGCATGCTACAAGATGAAGAGTCAAGTGGCTTAGAGAAAGCACTTTAGACTCAGCTGAACTTTGGAGAAAGTTCAGGAAGAGGAGGTGGCCAGCGAGGTCGAGGCTACCAAGGCAGAGGCAGAGGAAGAAGAGGAGGAAGACATCAGAACTTCCAGAGAGAGGCGGAGCAACCTCAAGGTAGAGAGCAAGAAGGAAGAGGAAGAGGCCGTGGAAGAGGCCGAGGCAGAGGTCGTGGAGGAATGACACAAGTCCAATGTTACAACTGTAACAGGTTTGGGCACATGAGTTATGATTGCAGACTTCCAAGGAGGAATGAGGAGACCAACCACTATGTTGAAGCAAGAAACACTGGTGGTGATCCAATGATGTTCTTGACTTACAGAGGAGCTGAAGAAGGTAGAAATAATGTTTGGTACTTGGACACAGGAGCGAGCAACCATATGTGTGGTGAGAAGGAGTTGTTCGCTAACCTTGAACCAAGTGTTGGTGAGGTTAGCTTCGGTGATGCTTCAAAGATCTCAGTAGAAGGCAAAGGATTGATAGTGGTCACCCTCAATGGAGAGAAAGTGCATCTCAACGATGTGTTCTATGTTCCTGGCTTGAAGAGTAACATCTTAAGCCTTGGACAGTTGGTAGAGAAAGGCTACTGCATTCAGTTGAAGGATGGTTCGTTGGCTATGAAGAACCATCAAGGCAAAGAGGTGGTGAAAGTAAAGATGACGACGAATCGTCTCTTTACTTTGAAGATGGATGCCGAGGAGACGGCATGCCTAGCAAGAACTGAAGAGGAAGAAGAAGCTTGGTTGTGGCACCATAGAATGGGTCACTTAGGCTTCAGTGGTCTGAAGCTTCTGTCACATACAAAGATGGTGGAAGGTTTGCCTAAGATCTTACCACCACAGAAGGTCTGTGAAGCTTGTACGAAGGGAAAGCAGAAGCGGCAGGGTTTTGAAGGAGGAAACTCTCGTAGAGCAAGGAGACAGCTTGAACTGGTTCATTCGGACATTGCTGGTCCGTTTGATATTGCCTCAGTTGGAGGAAGCAAATACTATATTACCTTCACTGATGATTTTAGTCGGAAGTGTTGGGTTTACTTCTTGAAGGAAAAATCTGAGGCCCTTGACAAGTTCAAGGAGTTCAAGGCAATGACAGAGAAGGAGAGTGGGCAGTACCTTAAGGTACTCAGAACTGACCGAGGTGGGGAGTACACCTCAAAGTTATTTGATGCTTTCTGCAAAGAGCATGAGATTGCTCATCAGTTGACTGCAGCATACTCGCCTCAGCAGAACGGAGTTGCTGAGAGAAAGAACTTGACAATTCAGAATATGGCGAGAAGTATGATAAAAGAGAAGAAGTTGTCGAAGATGTTCTGGGCTGAAGCAGTGCAATGTGTTGTGTACTTGCTGAACAGATGTCCAACTAAGAGTGTGAAGTTTAAGACTCCATATGAGGCATGGAGTGGATGGAAGCCAAGTGTGCAACACTTGAGAGTGTTTGGGTGTGTAGCTTATGCTCACATCCCTGATCCGAAGCGGAAGAAGCTTGATGACAAGAGCGAGAAGTGTATATTTATAGGCTACGCTCCGATGAGTAAAGCTTACAAGTTATACAATCCTGTGACAAAGAAGCCGATCATCTCAAGAGATGTCTTGTTTGAGGAAGACAGTTGTTGGAGTTGGGATGAGAAAGAGAGAAGTATCAAGGGTATGTTTTATGATGATGAAGAAGAAGAAGGTGGTCATGAAGCTGAAGTTGAGGATGGTGGAGCTGAACAACCATCACTACCGAGCAGAGATTCAGGGGGAGCTTCGACTCCCTACTCTAGTGGAGTAAGCACCAACAGAAGCAATTCTGATAGATCAAGCACCAGCAGGAGCATCTCTAATGGTTCTCAACCTAGGATGAGAAGGTTGGAGGAGATCTACGAAGAGACAGAGCCAATTCATGCTAATTTTTCTTTATATTGTCTTTTAGCAGATTGTGAGCCATACTCGTATGATGAAGCTGCTCAAGAGAAGACTTGGAGGAAAGCAATGGATGAAAAGATGACATCCATCAAAATGAATGATACTTGGGAGTTGGTCACTCTACCGGCAGGTCATAAGCCCATTGGTGTGAAATGGGTGTATATAGTGAAGAAGAACAAGGATGGAGAAGTGGAGAAGCACAAGGCAAGACTCGTCGCGAAAGGCTATAGGAAAGTCCAAGGAGTGGACTATGACGAGGTCTTTGCTCCAGTGGCGCGGATAGACACTATCAGACTGATCATTGCACTAGCTGCTCAATATAAGTGGAAGATCTGTCAGATGGACGTCAAGTCCGCATTTCTTAATGGATACCTGGAAGAAGATGTGTACGTGCAGCAGCCTCCTGGATATGAAGTGAAAGGCCAAGAGAGGAAGGTCTACAAATTGAAGAAGGTGTTGTACGGGTTGAAGCAAGCGTCTCGTGTGTGGAATGAAAGAATTGATGGATACTTCCAGAAGAACGGGTACATGAAGAGCCCGTATGAGTATGCACTCTACACGAAGGTGGAAAAGAATGGAGATATCATGGTCTTGTGCTTGTACGTTGACGACATGATATTCACTGGCAACAACCCTCTTATGTTTGAAGAGTTCAAGAAGACGATGAAAAAGGAGTTCGAGATGACTGATCTGGGAGAACTCACTTACTTCTTGGGCATTGAGGTACAACAAAGTGAAGATGGGATCTTCATTTCTCAGAAAAAGTATGCGGAAGAGATTCTGAAGAAGTTCCGGATGGAGAATAGCAAAGCTATCTCTACTCCTGCAGATCCGGGGGTGAAGCTGAGGAAGGATTCAAAGGAAGAAGCAGTTGACTCAACGTTGTTCAAGAGTTTAGTTGGAAGTCTACGCTACCTGACTTTCACTAGGCCTAATATTATGTATGCGGTTGGAGTTGTTAGTAGATATATGGAGGAGGCAAAGCAAGATCACTTCACTGCAGCGAAGAGGATCTTGAGGTATGTGAATGGAACGAGAGATCATGGTCTCATGTACTCTACTGCAGAAGAGTTAAAGTTGGTTGGGTACTCTGATAGTGATTACGGAGGAGATGTGAATGACCGGAAGAGCACTTCCGGATATGCTTTTCATGTGGGAACAGTTGTATTCTCATGGAGTTCGAAGAAGCAAGCAACGATTGATTTATCGACTTGTGAAGCAGAGTACATTGCTGCGGCAGCCTGTACATGTCAAGCAATTTGGTTGAGAAATCTCCTGCAGGAGTTGCACCATGCACAGGATGGTCCTGTGAAGGTGTATGTGGATAACATGTCTGCAATTCAGCTAGCGAAGAATCCAGTGCTGCATGGGCGTAGCAAGCATATAGAGACGAAGTATCACTTTCTTCGAGAGCAGGTGCAGCAGAAGGTGGTGGAGTTAATCTACTGCCCCACAGGAGAGCAGACGGCAGATATTTTTACAAAAGCGTTGAAGGCTGAGACGTTCCTAAAATGCAAAAGCAAACTCGGCATGTGCTGTCGTGTTTGAGGGGGAGATTGTTGGAATTAATTATTGTGTTTTTGAGAGGCCTCAAATTTTAATCAGTATAAATAAATATAAATATAAAATTTATATTATCATATATAGCAGGTGGAATTATTTATATATATATAGCATGTGGAATTATTAATGGCGGAATATGAAAGGCCTGGAGAAAGCTGAATTTAATTTAGTGGGGACACATGACAGTGTTTCATTTGGTGGCTTTGCCTATATATATTGGCCTGATTTCTTGCGGAACCATGGAGTGAGAAAAGGTGTGCCAAGGTTGCTCCAATATACTAGAATAGTAAATGCTGCGGTCTTGTTTTGCGGACAGAAATAGCATATAGCGCCGGGACAGTAAAAAGCAGGTGGACCATTTTCTGTTAGCTTAGAAAAGCAGCCTGAACAGCCACTTGTGGACTGCCACTTGCAGACAGCCACTTGCGGATACTATGCAAAGCCCGTGAATTTTGGCGGACAAGTATTTTGGAGGCTGCGAACAGGAAATATAGCGCAGAGGTGGCGGACAGGATTTCTGCAAACAGGAAATATATAAGCAGCGGTGGCGGACTCGTTTTCTGCGAACAAAAAAAATTAGTTGCTGAAGTGGCGGACTCCTATTGGCAAATAAGATAGCTTATTCGAAGTTGGCGGACATTAAGCTTGGCAAACTGCAGCTTTGCGGATAACAAGTTTTGGGTGTTCAAGCTTCAAGCGAAGCGGGTTACAGTCGTGATCAAATTTGTTTGCAAGTTATTGTCTGTGCATTGTGTTGAGTTGTAACTTATAATGGAGTTGTATTTTGTTGTATTCTTGTAAACACTTGTTTGTTATAATATAAGTTGTTTGCTCTGCCTTTTCTCAAGTTGTGTGCCTGCTATAATCGCGTTGTGTGTCCACTATTATCGCTGCCAACATAAACAACCCCTTTGTCAGCGGCTTCGTGAAGATGTCCGCGATGTTGTCCTCAATCCGCACATGCCCAACCACCAGAGATCCCTCCAACACTTTCTCACGAATGAAGTGTTGTTCAATCTCAATGTGCTTGATCCGCGCGTGACAAACTGGATTATTAAACTGTTTAAAAGCACTTTCATTATCACCGCGTAGCAGAGTAGGAGCGCGCACTTCTTCATGGACGTCCTCTACAAGCCTCCTAAGCCAGATGGCTTCCCGAGCTGCCAAGGCCGAAGGCTTATACTCTGCTTCCGTAGTAGAGACGGACACCGAGTCTTGCTTTTTGCTATACCAAGAGATACTGGTTGATCCACACGTGAAGACATAACCAGATGTTGACTTCTGGTCGTCTGAAAATCCTCCATAATCAGCATCCGAGTATCCTTGTAAAGTAAAACTCGTGTCTCTCTCCTAAAGGAGACCCATATCAGAAGTAGACTTCACATATTTCAAAATATTCCTTGACGCCATTAGATGAGGCTTCCTGGGTTCCGCCATATACCGACTTACTCGGCCAACCGCATAAGCAATGTATGGTCTTATAATCGTCAAGTAGATAAGGCTCCCAACCAGTGCCCAAAACACAAGAGGATCAGGAAGAATCCTCTGCTCATCTCGTCGAAGTTTGATGCTAGAGTCAAAAGGAGTAGAGCTACTCTTCCCCTCCCACATGCCGAATCGCTGAACAATTCGCTCTACATAGCCCTTTTGGGAAACAAGTATGTCGCTCTCTTTCCTTTCCACCTCGAGTCCAAGGAAGTGGTGTAGCTCACTCAAGTCCTTCATCTCGAATCGAATGGCTAGCTCTGCCCTGAGCCTAGCGACCTCCTCCTCAGAGTTACCCGTGACGATCATATCGTCCACGTACAGCAGCACCAAGACCTGAAGCTCCCCCTTCTTCTTGACGAACAGACTCGAATCCGAGTCAAAAGCAAAATAACCGCAGAATTGGAGATATTCTGCGATCTTCTCATATCATGCTCGTGGAGCTTGCTTCAAGCCGTAAAGAGCTTTCCTGAGCTTGCAAACGTATCCTGGATGATCTTCAGACACATATCCAGGCGGCTGAACCATGAAGATGTCTTTATCGATCTCCTCGTAAAGAAAAGCATTTTTTACGTCTAATTGCCACATCTTCTAGCCCTGACAAGCCGCCAAAGGCATCACCACCCGAACTGAAGTCATCTTCGCTACAGGACTGAATGTCTTTTCAAAGTCTTCTCCATACTGCTGAGAAAAACCTTGAGCTACAAGACGAGCCTTGTACCGCTTGATGCTCCCATCTGCCTACTTCTTCAGCTTGTAGACCCACTTGCATATCACAGGAGTAATGTCATCGACCTTGGGCACAAGATCGCAGGTCTCATTCTTCCTGAGGGCATCCATCTCCTCATATATAGCATCTTCCCACTCCTTGACTCCAGCAGCGTCTTCAAATCTAAAAGGCTCTCGCTCATCCAGAGGGCTTGCGAAGAAATAAGAGATCAGGATCACCGCATTTCCTTCGCTATACCGAGTCAATGGTTTGATGGTCCTCTTCGATCTCTGAAGGGTCTGACCCTTGCTAACCACCTCAACTGCTTCTTCGGGACCAGCTTCGTCCCCAGGAAGACTTGGAGCAGCGCTCCACCTGCTTCCAAAACCAGAAGCCTCTGCTTCAGAGCTAGAAACGCCTGGAGCACCTGGTGACACAGGCAACTCCACCAAAAGATCCTTAGCAGCCCCTCTGCTCTCCATCTGCACTGCTTTCCTACAGCTCCACAGAGGAGCCACCTCCAAATGACGTCAGCTCGTCGAAAACCACATCTCTCGAAACCACGAACTTCTTCGTCACAGGGTCCATACATTTCTACCCCTTCTTCCGCTCATCAAAACCTACAAAGACAAGCTTCCTTGCCTTAGCATATAGCTTAGTCCTTAGAGCATCTGGAATGTGAACATAACAGATAGATCCAAACACCCGAAGGTGTCCAACTCCAATCTTCTCCTTGAAAATCATCTCATGAGGAGATTTCATGTTGATCGGACTCCGAGTCATCTGATTGATGACATAGGTGGCGCAGACTATTACCTCCTGCCCAGAAAGACCTTGGAATGTCTTTAGCATGCACGTTTCCGTCAAATGACTGATCTTCCGCACTGCTACTCCGTTTGTTGTGGAGTATGAGCACAAGTGAGCTCCCTTTGAATGTCATGCTTCCTGCAGAAGTTTGAGAAATCAGTTGAAACAAACTCACCTTCATTGTTTGTTCTCAACTTCTTGATCTGCAAGCCAAGTCGGCCCTCCACCAGCTCTTTGAACTCCACAAACAATCGGAAAACATCTGACTTCTCTTTCATGAAGTACACCCAAGTGTACCTAGTGTAGTCATCAATCAGGACCAGCATATACCTGCTGCCTCCAAGGCTGGCTGTAACGGTCGGCATCATCAGATCATCATGTATACACTCCAATGGTGTTTTACACCTGGTCAACGACTTGTCAAATGGAAGGCGATCAGCTTTTCCATATTGACATCCCGCGCACACATGACCGTCGACAAAGGATGACAACTTAGGCAAGCCTTTCACAAGGCTCTTCACTGCCATGAATTTTAGTTTGTCTATCCCAACATGTCCCAGTTGTTCATGTCAAATAGCAGCATTATCGTTGGCCCTCATCAGATCAACATAGGAACTTGTTGATAACACAAACAAGTCTCTCACCATTCTCCTTACATGAGCAACATCAGCCTTAACTGCTGACACGTTGCGAAGAAACTTCACTTCTGTTGGACCAAACAGAACGTGATAGTCCGCATCAACCGCATTAGTCACAGAGAAGAGATTCTTTTTCATGTCGGGTACGTGATAGACACTCCTTAATGTGAGTGGACCCTTATCACTACTCAAGGATACAACACCCTCCTTATCTACGACATGAATAGTATCATCAGCAGTTATGATAGCTTCGTTACCTGAGAATGTCCGCAGCAAGAACTTTGATTCATCCTCGGTGAGATGATGATCACACCATGAGTCCACGATCAAGTCATCTTGGTAGTCGACGATGGACAAGGCCCAGACACATATGCCGGTCATGAATGCTCCTCCCCATCCGACTTCCTCAGCATTAGTCTCAGCTTCCTTCATGTCTGCAACATGTCCAGACTGCAATTTGACCTTGCAGTCTCTTCTGAAGTGTCGTGCCTGATTGCATCTGTAGCATTTAAGTCATTCCTTCTTCTTCTTCCAATCTCGCTTAGGAGCAACACTATTCTCTTGCAGATATGAAGTAGAAGGTTCCTCTCCAGCATCAGACTTCTTTTTCTTCTTCCACTTCTTGTTCTTCCCTGAAAAAAGTGCCTCACTGCCTGATTCAGCGACACTGACTCCATCCATCTGCCTTGTCAAGCTCTCCTGTGACGCCAACAGGTTTTCCAGCTACAACAAGGATGACTAAGTGACCCAACCTTGAACTGAAGTGACGAAGGCCACATATTCCTTCTGCAAGACACGGATTATGTGTCTCTTCAGCTTTGCCTCAGAAATCGGCTCATCAGGGTCCAGCACTGAGATCTCAGCGCACAAGTTGTTCATCTTCAAGAAAAACGTCGAGATGAACAGATCACCTTGAGTGGCCCTTGTCAACTCATTCTCCAGAAACTGTAGTCGTGCTACATTCTTCCTGTTGAACAACCAATCAAGGGAAGTCCAAATTTCCGCAGCAGACCGACATCTGATAATGTGGTCAAAGAGTTCAGATGAGATAGCCCGCTTGAGAACAAACTCTGCCCGTTGGTATTTCTCCAAGTTCTCAACGCTTCAGCACCAGCAACAGCAGTAACCACCTGTCTTTGACGATCTCCCAAAGATCCTCGCCAAAAAGAAAACTCTCCATACACGACTTCAACTTTTTGAAGTTAGTCGATGTAAGGAGCTCGATTCCAAGACCCCTTGCATACCCAGCTTCCATTGTACAAAATCTAGATTACTTGGACTCATAGAGGCAAACTGCAAGCTGATGGTTGATCACTGCTCACGTCACTGTTCCCTCTGATACTATGTGAAAAAATTTGATATAGCGGAAAACGGGAAACTAGGCGAAAGAACACTCAACCGTCTTGAGTCAAGTAAACCAGATACATAAAGCAAAGCAAGAATCTTGAAATATCAAAAACCTTCTTTACACGACAAGGCATACATGGCGAGACATGCTTGCCAAAGTAGCTGAAGAAAGCAGGAAAAAACAAGTCTAAATCTAACCGCGCGGACTCTAGGTACAAGCCGCCGGCTCTGCTGTTAACCGCTACGGAGTCCGTTGAGCTGCCTAGTCCAAAGACCGCAACAAGTCGTGCGGACTGCCCGTTATTCCAATACTTAGAAAGAACTCTGTTTGCCGAACTGCAAGCCGCCTGACCGAAGTCGCCTAGCCGCTAGAACGAGCGGACTGCTGCCACCGAATTGAACAAACCGCATAGAGGCGGACAACTTATTGAACAGAAGAACAAGTTGCAGAAGATAAAAACTGTTGTTTGCAAACGACCTGTTGTAAAGCGCCAAATGAAGCCACAGAGTCCGCACCAACCTCAAAACCAAGTCCCTGGTCCTTTAGTGCTGTTTGCACAACCTGCACCGCAGCAACCGGTTTAGCTCTTCAACCTGCGCGGATAGAAAGTCCAGTCCGCCACAACTTTTCGCGAGTAGACTTACTGTTCACTCAGTTAAATATGATGTCACGGGGGGGGGGGGGGGGGGAGGGGGGGCTATGTAGAGGCACGGAGAGTAGTGTGGTCACCGCCCCAGCGATAGGAACACCACCTGAGCTCGCGGTGATCACAGAGTGTATCCGCAAAAACCTGCAGATACAAACTGCAGTCCGCCGCGACAAGACGAAAGCCAGCCAGTCATACATCAAACTTGCCGGACTTGAAACATCAACAACACTGCGGAGACCACCCCAGTCCGCCCAACTATGCGGACACAGATCCAGTCCGCGCAGCCCGCGGACTTTGCTCCAACCCGCTCAATCCACGCCCACAGCCGTCAGCAGAAAGACAACTGCCGGACTCGACGGATAAGGTGATCAGCCCGCGCAGTCCGCGACATAAGACGGAGCTCGCCCGGTACTTGGAAAAAAACCAAGACCACCACCAGTCAGCTGGAACATGTGGATACACAGTAGCTCGCCCAACCTGGCCACCAAAACAAGCCCGCTGGAACTAGCGAACTTCACTGCCAGTCCGCCCAGACCGCGAATAATCAGCCAAACCGCACAGCTACCTTCAAGAACACACCATCAGGCCGCAATCACCAGATCGGTCAGGCCGCACAATCAGTCCGCAAGACTCCGCCCAGGCCGCGCGGAGTGCCTGATCAACCCCCTCCCCCCCCCCCCCCCCTCCCCCCCCCCCCCCCCCCCCCCCCCCCCTCTCCACTTTCACTTCAATAATTTCAACAATATCTTCATAGTTTAAAAATATTTTTTGAGATGTCTTTCCTGGTGAGTATAAATATAAACAGTACCCAAGTTTAGGGAGGGCATTTCAAAATTACATCTTCATTGTATCCCTAAACTCAGTGTATATATAAAAAAGGTTATCGTTTGAAAAATAAAATCATCAAACTCTAGTGCATTTATGGATGTAGGAAATTCTAAATCACATAAAAGTTCAAACTCTTCCTGGTCTTTAGTTTCTGCAAGTTTTAATTCTCCGTTTGTTCCCTCTGATACGATCAACTACATGATCAGGAGGGGCATTGTGTCATGGGCCTACTTGAAGGTTGCAGGAGTAGACGGAGGTGAAGATAACAATGACGGAGATACTACGAAGCCTTGATCGCGGCAACCTAAGTGGTTGCTTGTTGGAGGAGAGAGCTTCAAAGAATCACAGACAAATGGACGAGGAAAATAGACTTAACTTTCATTGATACCATACAAGATCCCCTAGGGTCCTTTAAATAGAACGCATATGGGCAATTCCGTAAATAGCTCGACGAATAATGATAACGAACATATAATGACAAATACAAAACACAATTCGATAATAAGATAACTAGGTCGGCACGTTATACATAATACAATGCTCAAACAAAAATGAATGCATCGAGACGCGTTACATTATTTAAGCATTCATTTTATGATTGATAGGGGTTCCCCCTAAGTATTTCCGAGTCAAACCGGAAGAATTTTAACCAAAATACGCAAGCGAGCCAACCCGATTGAGCGAGCAGCGTGCACGGACCACGCTCACTCAAGACAACCAAAAATCACCCCCGCACGTGCGTACTATATGCGGGAGCGCTCCCAACGCTCATGCCCCTCATACGCCCCTTGCATCCGGGAGCGCCCAAAGCGCGTGAGCGGACAAAGCCCGGGAGCGCCCAGCGCACGCGCGCACGATGCTCAGGAAAGACCGGGCACGTGCAGCGCGCGCATAACGCCCATTGTGTGCGCATGCGCCGGGGGTCCGACGACGTCTCCGGCCTCCACCGGCACCGGGCAACTTGCTCGGGCCGCCCGGGGGGCAAGTTCGTCAATTTGAGAAAATTCATGATCCGGGTGACCTAAACGGAGCAGCGACATTCATCAACACAAGATTTAGCCGGGAGCAATTACCAACGCGCCCCTTCAAAAAGCTTTAAAAAAGCACCCAGACCTTCATTTGAAGACAAGAAACTCGAGAGAGTAGAGAGAGCTCTGAGGATTTCCGGCGAGAACATGGGACTTAGATCGTTCCACTGCTCGGGATTTGCTCTGCTCCTTCTCTAGCCCGCTCAACGCTCACTTGGGCACTTCAGTGAGCCCGAGAGAAGGCATCGGCGAACGCTCTCACAGACGCTCTCGTAGGCGCGCTCGTGGACAGTCCGTGGATGCTCCGTAGACTTAGCTTTTTCCTCCTTTCTTCGTATTCCAAGCTTGTAATAGAGAGGTGGTCTGTCACCCTCCGAGGAACAAAAATACTTGTAAACAAAGGAAAAATAGTGGATTTTGGTCCGAGATAGATTTAGCCGCATGGTTTTTCACTCTTTTCAGTTTTCCACGCTAAAAAAGTCTCTTGTCACTGTTGCTTGGTTTCTCATTCGACTGTTTGCGCGCCAGGTCCGACTCGGAGCTAAGACAGTCCGATTCTCCGAACCGTAGGAAAATCGGACGACCAACAACAGTTTGGCGCCATCTGTGAGAAGGTGATCCCAACTCTGCAACAACTCCCTGGGACAACATTTAATCAGAAAAAGCGCCCCCAACTGACCGCAATTGCAAGGAGGAGTGGACGTACTACGAACAGTATATCTCCGGAGGAGCGCGCTGATATAGCCCCCGCCAACTCGACGGCAAGAATTGCTCCGCTCTGGGAGGAGTTGCCGCTGCCGCGCCAGCAACCTTTGTTGAGGAGTGTGTCCGACAGATGGAAGAGCGTCAGGTAGAAATGCTCACCCTTCGACGAGATCTGGGAGTTTCCAATCCTCCCAACCCAGTTGTCGCTCAAGGGGCGTAACCAGCCACCGCTTAGGAGCGCGTCCTACCTAAAGATGCAGCTTGCCTCGAGGACCCTCCCTCCGACGAAATTTCTGATGTCGTAAGCTCTGCGCACATCGCATGGCGACCAGAGCTACCAAGAAATGCTCCGCTCAACCCCCGTCCAGTGGATGCTGACGCCGGACGAAATGACCGCAGGCTCACCCGCCAGAAAGTGAGGGATATGATCGAGTAGTACGCACGCCCAGGGCAGGAGCCGCCCCTTGAACGCATGACGCCCGTTGCACCATGTATCCCCGCTCTCTCCACAAATTGTATCGCACCCCCCTTCAAGTCCTTCGATGGGAAGGACGATCCCTAGAGCACGTCAACCACTTCGAGATAGTCAAGCGTCGCGCCTCTTCAACGCGTCGTACCAACTATTGTATCAAGTTTTTCCTGCAACTCTTAAGGGGCCAGAACACACGTGTTTTCACTCTCTGAGGGAGGGGGCGATCAACAAATTTGAGCTCACGTGCCTCTTCGTCGATCAATTCATAACAAACTTCTGGATCGTTAGGGATCCCTCTCACCACTCTGTCATTTGCCAGAACGAGGGAGTAACGCTCAAGCAGTTCTTTCCCCGCTTCACTTTTGAGGCGAGGAAAATCTTGGGAGTAGAACTTGAACTCCTCCTTGGCGTATTCCTTGGAGGGCTTCTCTTAAGTGGGTTCTACTCTGCACTGATGCGAGAGACAGTGCAAAGCTTGCAGACCTCATTCATCGGGTTGAGGCACAAAGCACAGCAGACGAGTCCATCGAGGCACTTCGCCAGTAGTTTGTGGGAGCCTCCAAACAAAAGAGAGAGTTGGAGTCTGCTCCTCCAGCACACCATAGGAATGACAATCGGCTCAACAACTCTCGAAGCGACCAAGGCTCCCACCAGAACTAGGAATTAACCCCCTAAGCACCACTCAGACACAGATGATCATGGTCATGCAAAACTCTGGTATGCTCCGCTGGCCCAAGCCATTGCCCCCGAACCGGGGAGACCAAGTACAGTACTGCGAGTTTCACCGCGGGAGTGAGCACATCAAGAATGACTACACTTGGCTGAAGGAGGAGATAGAATGCTTCGTTTGCCAAGAACATCTAGGGAGGTTCCTGCAGAACCAAGTACTGAATCGGCCTCCATCGTACCAGCCAGGAAGGGAACAACCCCACGCACGCCAGGATGCATAGGGCGCATGCAAATGGTCGGGAGGGTCAAAACCATCGCCAACTCCTCTCCATCGCCAATCCGCGCTGCAACGCCTCGCCAACCTCAACAACCCGCCACACCGTATTAAGTCGGGTTCTAGGTGCCTGGAATGGGCTAGGCCGCGGGCGGTGGTGGAGAGGGGTTGGGCCCGTTGGACTGCAGTCCTGGCTGGGGGCGGCCTGGGATACGCAAGCGAGTGGGCCGGCCACCTTTTAACAAAAAATCGGTTTTTGTTGAAAGGGGGTCGGCCCACTCGCGTGAGTATCCCGGGCCGCCCCCAGCCGGACTGCAGTCCACCAGGCCCAACCCCTCTCCACAATCGCCCGCGGTCTAGCCCATTTCGGGAACCCATGACTCAACTTAATACGGTTGTGGCGGGTTGTTGAGGTCACCAAGGCGTTGTCATCCGGCCTTGATCCAGTGACCTCTTTGTAGCGCGGATGGGTATGAGAGGGTGGTTTAAAACCCTCTTATAAAGGAGGTTGGGGGATCGAGGCCAAGCAACGCCTCGCCAACCTCAACAACCCGCCACACCGTATTAAGTCGGGTCCTGGGTGCCCGAAATAGGCTAGGCCGCGGGCGGTGGGGGAGAGGGGTTGGGCCTGGTGGACTGCAGTCCGGCTGGGGGTGGCCCGGTATACTCACGCAAGTGAGCCGATCCCCTTTCAACAAAGATCCCCCGGGAATGACTTGAGCTGGGGACAAGACCACTATACGAGTTTGATAACAACCCAGTTTCAGTCCGGGGGGCAATCACTCTTCCAGTCACACTGGGGCAGTTCCTGAGGCAGGTCACCCGAGATGTTCAGTTCGTGGTAGTCGACTCCAGCTCGGCGTACAACGTGATCTTTGGTCGGCCGCTCCAGACGCATTTTGAGGCGATCCCCTGCATTCCACACATAATCATGAAGTTTATCACTCCTGAAGGGATAGGCGTTGTATGAGGATATCAGGTGGCAGCGCGATTCTGCTGCCTGCAACAGTCACACCCTAACCAGGATTCGGACTACAGAGATCCATGCTTAGCTTGGGTTGGACTCAGGGGGAAGGATGAAACGCTCTCCGCGCTATCAACTATTTTTCCCTACTTTCACAAGAATAAGCCGCGAGAAGAAGTTAACGAGCAAATTGATCTTCCGTTTCAGCAACAAAACATATGTTGTTCCATCCACTGCAGTTGAACCTCGTGTACTTCTACTGTCAAGGCGAGATGGAGTAAAGTCCCTCTGCACCTACTGAGAGAACGAACTCCATGTTCTACTGCCAAGGCGAGATGGACGGAAGTCCTTCTGCACCTTCTGAGAGAATGAACCCCGTGTCATTTTACAGTCAAGGCGAGATGTGTTGAGTATTGTATCCATAATAATCCAGATTTGTGTGAAGTCATCCTTGAACTAAGATGAATTAAGTTTGTATTTGATGTTGTATTCTAGTTATGTACTTGCATGTCATTATTGCTAAGTGTAGACCAATGTCAGTTTACAATGAGTCACTAAACACAGGACCATGCACTGTAATTTCTCATTGTGTGATCCATAGTGTTGACTCATGTGTAACCTCTCTATTGGGATGCACTTCATATTCAAGTACTAAAGAAATGGAAGAAAGGAAGGGTTGCTGATTTTCACTAAAGAAGAAAAGAAAATTTTCTGAAAATTTCCTAAGTCTATTTCTCGAGAAATGAAATGTATTTCTCGAGAAGTCTAAATATATTTCTCGAGAAAGCAAAGCTGTTCTCGAGAAACCATAAGACTTCTCGGGAAATTGTCTGAAAATATTTTAAGTCCTTTTCTCGAGAAATGCCCTGTAGATTTCTCGAGAAGCCAAGTTAGTTCTCGAGAAAAGCAAAGCAGTTCTCGAGAAGTCGAAATCATTTCTCGAGAAATCAATTCTTTCTCGAGAAATCAGTCCTTAAGTTCACAGAATTTTCGTTAAGTAAATTTCTCGAGAAGGTTAGGTCATTTCCCGAGAAAGCAATTCATTTCTCGAGAAATCATATTCTTCTCGAGAAATCTGTCTTCAGTTCTAAATTTGCGATAAGTAATTTTCTCGAGAAATCATATCCTTCTCGAGAAATCTGGTTTTCATTTCAAAGAAATTTCGTTAAGTCTTTTCTCGAGAAAGTCATGTCTTTTCTCGAGAAAGCTAATCATTTCTCCAGAAATCTATTTCTTCTAGAGAAATGGAGTTGCCAATTTTTCTTTTCAAATCTTCTGACAGGATTTCAAATTTTATTCTAAGTTCCTCATGATTGATCCACGTGGATCTTTCCTTAATCATTTGTGACCGTTAGAAGATGTTCTATAAATAGTCTTTTCAAGAGGATTCGCTAACCCTAATAACAAGCAGAATAATTACAACATCAGAATCGCATTCGCACTTTCCAAAATTCGGGAGAAGCCGCACCGTCTTCATCGTCATTCTTCTCTGCTGCTTCTCTATCGATCCAGCGATTAAATCGAAGAAAAGATTCGACAGATCCAAGATTCAAAGATTCTTCAACATCTATTTGATCGTATCGGATTCTAAGTTTTCAGATCAAGCTTTCTCGGGTTTTCTTCCTCAACCTTCATCGCCGACTTTCAGTTTTCAAGAAGGAAGAACCGTGAGGATTGCAGATCTGGAAGAGTAAAATTTTTATTGTTATTGTAAAAATTATTTTTAACTCTTGCAGGAGCTTTGTCTCCGAGATTGTAGGAAGTTTGTTCTTCCGAGTTTGTAGATCCGGTTTGTGGATCGAGTCGTAGATCTGGTTGTGGATCGAGGTGTAGGAGTGTGTTATCTCCGAGGTGTAGGAGCGTTTCCCCGAGTTGTAAGATTTGACAAAATCTGAGAAAGGTGAAGTAGCCGAATCTATCCCTTCGTGGTAGATAAGCGAGGCTGAATAGTGGACGTACCCAATACGGGGAACCACTATAAATCTCTATGTTTGTGTGCATGAATTTTTAGATAATTTTCATTCTGCAAAAAGACACAAACATCACCTATTCACCCCCCTCTAGGTGATTTAGGTAGACGCTAGATACTTTCAATTAGTATCAGAAGGAGGTTGTGTTCGATAAGGCTAACACCTTGAACAAGATCATTGATCTAGCGTTCAGAGATTTCGCATATTAACCATGGATCGAAGCAAAGATATGTCATCTATGAAGCTACCGGTGTGCACCAAGGAAAACTTTTCCATGTGGAAATAACGAGTACGGTTCTTCATGGAAGTTGTTGATCCGAGAATCTTTCAGATAGTGGAAGAAGGACCTCGCATCCCTACACAAGTTTCAACGATAAATCCAGCAATCATGATTCCCAAGAAAATGATGGATCTCACTAAGGATGAGATTGCCTTAGTCTCCCTAGATAAGAAGACAAAAAATATCATAGCAAGCGCAGTGGACGATTCAATGCTCCAGAACTTATTCCACTGCAAGTCTGCTAAAGAGATGCGGGACTATCTTGTTGTCCTGATGAAAGGTACTGAAGAAGTAAGATACGATCGCAGATTGTTGTTGAACCAGGAGTACGAAGCCTTCAAGCAAGGTGCCAAATGAATCCATAACTGACAGCTTCGAAAACTTTTTCAAGATCGTCAACGACCTCAGGAACTATGGTCGTGCGTTCACTAATGACGAACTCAACGACAAGTTTCTAAGATCCCTGACTAAGGAATAGGACACCAAGGTTGTTGCCATCAGAGAATTTGGGAAGCTACCGGAGATAGACCCCCAGAACCTGTTCGGAAAGATGCCCTCCTACGAGCTTCAAATGAATACACGTAAGAAGTAGCAGAACAACAGAACGTCTAGCAGAGAAAAATCGGTGGCTCTGAAGGTGGAAGGGTCAATAAAATCTAAAGTTGTGTCACCTGTAAGGACACGAGCGCCTGGCACTCCAGAAGACTCTAAGCCAAGCACGCCTGGCTCCGAGCTATCGGATGGAGAGTTTTCCCTCATCTCCAAGCAGTTCAAGAAGCTGCTGAGCAAGAGGACACAAATGAAGAATAAGTCATCCTCTTCAGACTCCAGAAGATCACGTCGTGACGGTGATCGAATGACGAGAAGCTACAACAAAGAAGACAGGTACAAATCCAAACTGAACAAACAGGTTTCCTCTGACGTTGTTTGCTACTGTTATAATAAATCAGGTCACATGATTGCGGAGTGTCCTTACAAGAAGAAGGATAGCTCCTGGAAGGACGAGAATAAATCCTTCAAAGGGAAGAAGAAAGAAAAAAAGAGCTTCGTCGCCAAAAAGACGAAGACTCTCAGCGACAGTGACTCGAGTGAGTCGAGCTCTGAAAACGAAGAAGCTTACTTTGTGCTTATGACTCAATCTGACAAGGAAGTGGGCAACTCCGGGTACCATGGGAAGGTAAACTCGTACACTATTCTCTCAGAATCTGAAACGTCCACTGATGGTCATGAACACTATTCTTCTGATGAGAACGAATCAGAATTGATGGCTCAGCACGAGCACTTATTAAAGGGCTTCGACAAATGCCGCAAGGTAGTCCGAAAATAATTAAAAGAGATTGCCTCCCTTAAGGCGGTGGAAGCAAATATGAGGGAATAAATTGCACAATTACTTCCTCTCAAATATGAAGTCCACTCCTTGAAAGAGGAACTCAAGGGCTCTGCTGAGATATTAAATCTGATGGAAAAGTATCTTGAAGAAAAGCTCGTGGTAGAGAGAAAACTCGTTGAGAGTTTCTCCAAGCCAAAAATGTTCTCCCTCTCATTGATGAGTTTTCAACTCAGAAGAAGCGTAGTGGTCTTGGCCACGTCAGTGGAAAGGGTAAGGCTGCCAAGAAGGCTAGCGCCAAAGAAAAGGGGAAAGCACCCATGAGTCAACCATCGTTTAGTAAGGTAATCTTCCCAACAAATAAGTTTGATCTTGAGTCGTCTCATGGTCATCATGTTAAGCCTACTCATGTAGAGCCCAAGAATAGATACCAGGGATGGACCCGTCCCCGTGACTTTGGTGCCAGCGTATTCAAAGCACCATTTGAGGAGATTCAGATGAAAAGTTATGGTCCGTACGTACATGATCATAATAACAAGAATGCACTGAAAGCTAAATCTACTGTGCCTAAGTCTAAGGAGATGGGAAGCTCCTGTGTATGCTGCAATCAGGAGGTCTCCACCTCTAAGAATGCTACCCCTACTAGTCCTCACGTTCAAAGGGTAAAGCAGGAGTTCAAAGAAGGTACAACAGATTTGACTGTTGGTGCTGTAGCAAAATTGGTCACTTTGGCGCAGAATGTTGGTACAACCCTGCCAATTTTGTAACTCCACGAGTTAGCTAAGCGAGAGACCGACCACTCACAAGGTTAATGATCATAGTGGTGTTCAGCTGACCAGGAACCAAGGACCCAAATACGTTTGGGTTCCCAAGGTAAAATGATCTGTTTTTGCAGGTATGTCCAAAGACCAATAGAATTCTGATCTGGTATTTGAACAGTGAATGCTCTCGACACATGACCGGGACAAGAAGCTTTTGCGCGACTATACCCCAGTCAAAGACGGACCAAAAGTCATTTTTGGAGGTTCAGACATGGGAACAACAAAAGGTTATGTATGATTTTCAACGGCATAATCTCTTTCACAGACGTGCCTTATGTTGAGGGATTACATCATAATCTCATAAGCATAAGTCAACTATGTGACAAAGGCTACATCGTTGAGTTCTGCAATGACAAGTGTTTGATAAAATTGTCATCAAATTTGGAGATGGTCTTAACAGGCACTCGGAGCAGAAATATTTTCTGTTTAAATTTTCTTTGTTTAGACAATTCTACCTCAGTGTGTTTTATGACAAAAGTAGTGCATCTCTCTGTGACCAATGACAAAAGAGATTAACACATATTAATTTCAAAACCTTAAATATGTTATTTTCTCACAACTTAGTGCGTGATGTCCCAGCATTAAGTTCCTTAAAGAGAGTCTATGCCACTCCTGTCAAATGGGTAAGCAGACACGGGCTACCTTCAGGGGTATTGCTGAGAAAGATTCTTCACGAAGCTTATACTTGCTTCATATGGACTTATTCGGTCCTATGCATATTCACAGCTTAGGAGGTAAGGTCTATACATTAGTAATTGTTGATGATTACTCGCGTTTCACTGGATGTTCTTTCTGAAGCACAAGTTAGACACATTCGATTCTTTCACTAATTTTGTCCGGCAAATTCAGAACGAATTGGACTGCTCGGTGGTCAAAATCAGAAGTGACCACGGAATAGAGTTTGAGTCTGGTGTCATGACAAAGTTCGGTGAAAGCCAATGTATCTTTCATGAGTTTTTCTCCCCGCGCACTCCACAGCAAAATGGAGTTACTGAGAGAAGGAATAGAACCTTGATTGAAGCATATACAACCATGTTGAACGTGACGTTTCACTTCCGGAGTACTTCTAGGCCGAAACAGTAAACACGGCTTGTCACGTACAAAATAGAGCACTCATCAACAAAAACTACCGTAAGACCCCCTATGAGCTATTGAAGGACAGTAAACCGACTGTCCCTATTTTAGAAACTTTGGAAACAAATGCTTTGTACTTAATAATGGAAAGTATTACCGAACTAATTTTAGTGAAAAGTGTTTTGAAGGTATTTTCGTAGGATATAGTAGCAATAGTAAGACATGTAGAATTTTCAACAAGAAAACTCTGGTGGTAGAAAGTCGATAAATGTTGTATTTGATGAGACTAGCTTGCTTCATAGCAGCTCGTCTAGTGTTATTGGTGCAGATGCAAGTACCAAGTTTGAGAAACTTACCTTGGATGAAGCCGTTAAGGAAAAAGTTCCAAGTTCAGTCAAGCTCGTCAATCCAGGCTTGGTGGATGAAGAACCCATAGAGGGGGAATTGCCTCAACCTACAAAGGCGGCACAAGATGTTGCAGAGCCTGCCGGAGGGAGAGCAAGGAATCTAGGGCTCAGACACCTAAGAGATCACCTAGCTGATCAGATCATTGGAGAGTAAGGCGACGGTGTTAAGCCAGAAGAGGTACAGCTAATGAGATTTTGCATCTCAGTTTTCTGTTGCAGGTTGAGCCAAAGAAATTTGAAGAGGCAAACAAGGATGCGTCTTGGATTTTGGCAATAAAAGAGGAGCTCAACCAGTTTGAACGATGCAAAGTCTGGGAGCTGGTGCCCATACCAAAAGGACAGAACGTGATCAGCACCAAATGGATATTCAGAAACAAGCTGGACGAACACAGAGTAATTATCAAGAACAAAGCCAGACTTTTAGCACAAGGTTATAACAAGAATAAGGGATCAACTTCGACAAGACATTTGCTCCAGTGGCTCGGCTTGAGACGATCATGTTGTTTCTTGCGTATGCTGCCCTCAAAGACTTCATTGTCTACCAAATGAACGTGAAGTCAGCATTTCTCAACAGGAACTGAAAGAGGAAGTATACGTAGCGCAACTCTTAGGTTTGTAAATTTTCAATTCTGACTATGTTTACATTTAAAATAAAGCAATTATACAGTTTAAAGCAAACTCCCCGAGATTGGTATGAGATGTTGTCTAGCTTTCTTCTTGAGAACAAGTTCACAAGGGGAAAGATAGACAAGACATTATTTCTTAGGGAAGTTAAAGGCAAGATTTTGCCAGTGCAAATCTATGTCGATGACATCATATTTGGTTGTACAGAAGACAACCTTTGCAAAAAGTTTTCCAAACTTATGCAATGGAAGTTTGAAATGAGTAGTATGGGCGAGCTGAAGTATTTCTTAGGACTTCAGGTGAAGCAATCTGAAGATGAAATTTTCATCTGTCAAACGAAGTTCACCAAGGAGATTCTTAAGAAATTCGGAATGGAGAGTGCATCCTCTATGAGGACTCCAATGGGTTCAATTGTGTCTCTGAACAAGGATAAGAAAGGAAAACCTTTTGATGAAACCAAGTACAGAAGCATAATTGGATCCTTGCTCTACCTGACTGTCAGTAGACCAGATTTAATGTTCTCAACATGTGTCTGCGCTAGATATCAGGTGAACACTAAGGAATCTCATTACGTCGCTGCAAAGCGGATTTTAAGATACCTTAAGGGCACACCTAATCTTGGCTTATGGTACCCAAGAAGTAATGAAGTCGAGCTAATTGACTTTTCAGATGATGATTTTGAAGGTAGCGGGGACGATAGAAAAAGCACTTCCGGAACGTGTCAATTCCTCGGAAGACGGCTTATTTCATAGAACAGCAAGAAGCAGAATTTGTGGCAACATCTACTACCGAGTCAGAGTATATTTATGCGGGTAGTTGTTGCGCACAGCTTCTATGGATCAGAAATCAACTTGAAGATTATAATTTGAAGTTCAGAGAAATTTCGATGTATTGTGACTCATCAAGCGCAATAGCTATCACAAATAATCCAGTTTTCCACAGCCGGACCAAGCATATCGAGGTGCGCTACCACTTCATCCGGGAGCATGTGGAGAACAAGGACATAGCCCTCAGCTATGTCCCGACAGATAAGCAGATTGTAGATATCTTCACGAAGCCGCTGGACGAGGTCAAGTTCTCCTTCTTCAAGATAGGACTCGGTATGCTCAACATGAAATCCTGAACAGTTTATATTTGAACTCTATAGAAGATCCAGCATCAGCCACTCAGAAGATTTCAAGAGAATTCTTACTCCGAAAATTCTCAAACTCAGAAAGGGATTTCTCGGAAAACTACTTATATTTCTCGAAAGCTTATGGATTTCTCGGGAAAATCTTATGAATTTCTCAAAAGCTTCTGAATTTCTCGAGAAAAACTACTGGATTTCTCGGAACACTACCTATATTTCTCGAGAAATGCCTTATATTTCTCGGAAAGTCTAATGGATTTCTCGAGAAGCCTTATCTTTCGAGAAATGACCAAATCTGCCAGCATAATTTTTGAGAATTTGAACCGCCACTCTCAGGTACGCTTTTCGCAATTCTTCAAAATTTTCAATTTTATATAAATAGATAAGTGCATAAAATATCCAAATCCACGAATTCGAAAAAGCCCTTTCCCAAGAAAGACGTTTCAGTTCCGCGAAGTTCACTGCCATTCTTCACGCAAAATCCATCGATTCTTCTCCGAAAAGTCAGAAAATTTTCATTCTTCTCAATCGATGGCTCCTACTAAAAAGATTGGTGTCAACAGCGAGTTCGTTCGATCATGTATCGAAGAAATTTCAGATGATTTTCGGAATGTTATTCTACTTCTTGAATCCGCCGGCCTCACCTTCCTTGAGCATCCGTGTAAAGTCCTGCTAAAAGACGTAGAAGAGTTCTTCAGAAATGCGAATCTTAAGAGGAGTAGGAAGTTGTTGAAAACTTCAGTCAGAGATATGAAAATCAAAATCAAGCCATCTTCCTTGACAGAGTTTCAAAGAGGCCCTCCATAGATGAAGAAGACTACCTGGAAGAACCAGATTATTCCAGGGCTTTGTCATTTTGTGGCCTCTCTCAGTCAACAACCTCCATTCGAAGACAGAATATGAATGACAAGAGCAAGCTTCTGGCAAAATACTTGGAAAAG